>CM051241.1:5322250-5464347 GCA_027917425.1 Gastrophryne carolinensis
TTGTTCAATCAGCTTTTAATGTATTTTAACCTCCTTGTTGTCTATAGTACTTTAAAGAGGAACAAAACCCTTTCCTGGGTCCCCATACTCGTCTCACCTGCCCGACCTCAGGCTACTCTGCTGGCTTCCACCGCCGAGGCCGCGCCCCCCCATCTGGCTCTCTAATTGGCTGAGCGCTCCCATATGCCCCACATGTGCTCGAAGTGCCGTCTATAGTACAGAGCAAAGGGCCGCACCAACAACAATTAAAGAAGTGTGCACCTGAACCCCACATATATACAACAAGGAGCCCCCAACACACAATCTGCACCACTCCATTTAAATGATAACAATGATCTCCATTTGCCCTGAGGAAGTGACGATTCGTCGCGTAACGCGTAGTAGTATCATTAGAGTTGTTTATTAACTGTATATATAGTGCATAGCACTTCTTGCTTGGACCACTAGGATCCATTCGGTTCTCATAGGGGACATATGCTTGAAAATCCTGGGTGTTGGTCCACTTTAATGTGCTGAGGCCACACCCCCAACTGGCACTCTATTTGGCTGAGCGCTGCCTACGTCCCACATGTGCTCAAAGGGGCGCACCAACAACAATTAATCAAAGAAGTGTGCACCTGAACCCCACATATATACAACAAGGAGCCCCCAACACACAATCTGCACCACTCCATTTAAATGATAATGATCTCCATTTGCCCTGAGGAAGTGACAGCGTAACGCGTAGTAGTATCATTAGAGTTGTTTATTAACTGTATATATAGTGCATAGCACTTCTTGCTTGGACCACTAGGATCCATTCGGTTCTCATAGGGACATATGCTTGAAAATCCTGGGTGTTGGTCCACTTTAATGTACTGAGGCCACACCCCCAACTGGCACTCTAATTGGCTGAGCGCTCCCTATGCCCACATGTGCCGTCTATAGTACAGAGCAAAGAGCCGCACCAACAACAATTAATCAAAGAAGTGTGCACATGAACCCCACATATATACAACAACCCCAACACACAATCTGCACCACTCCGTTTAAATGATAACAATGATCTCCATTTGCCCTGAGGAAGCGACGATTCGCTGCGTAACGCGTAGTAGTATTATTAGAGTTGTTTATTAATTGTATATATAGCGCATAGCACTTCTTGCTTGGAGCACTAGGATCCATTCGGTTCTCATAGGGACATATGCTTGAAAATCCTGGGTGTTGGTCCACTTTAATGTGCTGAGGCCACACCCCCAACTGGCACTCTAATTGGCTGAGCGCTGCCTACGTCCCACATGTGCTCAAAGGGGCCGCACCAACAACAATTAAAGAAGTGTGCACCTGAACCCCACATATATACAACAACCCCAACACACAATCTGCACCACTCCTTTTAAATGATAACAATGATCTCCATTTGCCCTGAGGAAGTGACAATTTGTCGCGTAACGCGTAGTTGTATCAGAGTTGTTTATTAACTGTATATAAAGCGCATAGCACTTCTTGCTTGGAGCACTAGGACACATTAGGGTTTTCATAGGGACATATGCTTGAAAATCATGGGTGTTGGTCCACTTTAATGAGTTTTTCCACCGCTGAGGCCACGCCCCCAACTGGCACTCTAATTGGCTGAGCGCTCCCTATGCCCACATGTGCCGTCTATAGTACAGAGCAAAGAGCCGCACCAACAACAGTTAATCAAAGTGTGCACCTGACGCCCACATATATACAACAACCCCAACACACAATCTGCACCACTCCATTTAAATGATAACAATGATCTCCATTTGCCCTGAGGAAGCGACAATTCGCTGCGTAACGCGTAGTAGTATCATTAGAGTTGTTTATTAATTGTATATATAGCGCATAGCACTTCTTGCTTGGAGCACTAGGATCCATTCGGTTCTCATAGGGACATATGCTTGAAAATACTGGGTGTTGGTCCACTTTAATGTGCTGAGGCCACGCCCCCAACTGGCACTCTAATTGGCTGAGCGCTGCCTACGCCCACATTCGCTGTCTAAAGTACTTTAAAGAGGAACAAAACCCTTTCCTGGGTCCCCGTGCTCGTCTCACCTGCCCCACGCTGCTGGCTTCCACCACCGAGGCCACGCCCCCGTCTGGCACCTTCGAGATCTCCCATTGGCTGAGCGTTCTATATGCCCAAATTGACTGAAGCGCTGTCTAAAGTACTTTAAAGAGGAACAAAACCCTTTCCTGGGTCCCTTATACTCATCTCGTCTCTCACAATTAATGTGTTTTTTCACCGCCGAGGCCACGCCCCCAGCTGGCTCTCTAATTGACTGAAGCGCTGTCTAAAGTACTTTAAAGAGGAACAAAACCCTTTCCTGGGTCCCTTATACTCGTCTCGTCTCTCACAGTTAATGTGTTTTTTCACCGCCGAGGCCACGCCCCCAGCTGGCTCTCTAATTGGCTGAGCGCTGCCTACGCCCACATTTGCTTGAAAAACCGAATGGATCCTAGTGCTCCAAGCAAAAAGTTCCACGCGCTATATATATATATATACAATAAACAAACAACTCTAATGATACTACTACGCGTTACGCAACGGATCATCGCTTCCTCAGGGCAAATGGAGATCATTGTTATCATTTAATGCTGCTGGCTCAGTTAATGAGCTTTTCCATCACCTAGGCCACGCCCCAACTGGCACCTGGCTCTCTAATTGGCTGAGAGCTCCCTACGCCCGCACTTTAAAGAGGAACAAAACCCGGCAATTTGAATTAACTGGCTATTGGGACCCTCCCCAGTTTGCCCACTAAAACTGGAGAAAAAAAAGAAAGAAAATGAAATAGACGATGAAGAGAAAACAAAAGAAAGTGAGAGAACAAAAAAATGAAATTGAGAGATAACAGAAGGAAAAAATAAAAATAAATAATAAAAAAAAGCAACAGCAAATAAAAAGAGCAAAAGAAAGCATTAAAATAGACAAAGAAAGAAAGGAAGCACAAAAAGAAAGAAAGCATTAAGAGAGACAATGAAAGATACTAAGAGCAAAGAACGATAGAAATAAAAAGAGAAAGAAAGAATGAAATAGACAATGAAAGAAAGAACAAGAAGTAAGTAAAAGAGCAAAAGAAAGAAATTGAGAGAGAATGAAAAGCGAAAGAGAATAAAAATAGCCGAGTGCAGAAGAAGGAAAGAATTAGAGAGAAGGGGGAAAAAAAAAGGAAATTGAGAGATAAAAGAAAGTGATAGAAGCGACCAAAAGAAAGAATGAAATAGACAATGAAAGCGAGAACAAAAAGTGTGAAAGAAATTGAGAGAGAAAGATAAAGACAGTGAAAGAGCGATAGAAATAAAAAGAGCGAAAGAGAATGAAATTGACAATGAAAGAACAAAAAGTAAGTAAGAGTAAAAAAGAAAGAAGGAAATTAAGAGAATGAAAAAAAGACTGTAAAAGAGCAACAGAAAGGAAAAGTGAAAAATTGAAATAGACGAGTGCAAAAGAAGGAAAGAAATAGGAGAGAACAAGAAAGTTAGACAAAAAAAAAAGAATGAAATTGAGAGATAAGAAAGACAAAGGAAAAAGTGAAATAAAAAGCGAGAGAATGAAAGACAAGTGCAGAAGAAGGAAAGAATTAGGAGAGAAAAGGAAGGATAAAAAAGAGAATGAATTTAGGAGATAATGAAAGAAAGCGACAATAAAAGAAAGTGATAGAAATAAAATGCGAAAGAAACAGCAGAAAAAAGAAATAATTCATTCAGACAATGAAAGAGATACAAAGAAAGAGCGAGAGAGCTAAAGAATGAGCGACATTAAGAGACAAACAAAGAATAGAAATAAAAAGAGAAAAAGAAAGAGAAAGATGGAGGGAATGTGGAAAGAGAGAAAGATGGAGGGAATGTGGGAGAGAGAGAAAGATGGAGGGAATGTGGGAAAGAGAGAAAGATGGAGGGAATGTGGGAAAGAGAGAGAGAGAGATGGAGGGAATGTGGGAGAGAGAGAGAAAGATGGAGGGAATGTGGGAAAGAGAGAGAGAAAGATGGAGGGAATGTGGGAAAGAGAGAGAGAAAGATGAGGGAATGTGGAAAGAGAGAGAAAGATGGAGGAATGTTGGGAGATAGATGAGAATATGGAATATTCGATATCTGTACCTAATGTATTTAAATTGAAGAGAGAGAAAAGATGTGGGAAGAGAGAGAGAGAAAGATGGAGGGAATGTGGGAAAGAGAGAGAGAAAGATGGAGGGAATGTGGAAAGAGAGAGAGAAAGATGGAGGGAATGTGGGAAAGAGAGAGAGAAAGATGGAGGGAATGTGGGAATAGAGAGATAAGATGGAGGAATGTGGAGAGAGAGAGAAAGATGGAGGAATGTGGAGAAGAGAGAAAGATGGAGGGAATGTGGAAAGAGAGAAAGATGGAGGGAATGTGAGATGGAGGGAATGTGGGAAAGAGAGAGAGAAATGATGAAGAGAGAAAATGTGGAAGAGAGAGAAAGATGGAGGGAATGTGGGAAAGAGAGAAAGATGGAGGGAATGTGGGAAAGAGAGAAAGATGGAGGGAATGTGGAGAGAGAGAAAGATGGAGGAATGTGAAGAGAGAGAAAGATGGAGGGAATGTGGGAGAGAGAGAGAAAGATGGAGGGAATGTGGGAAGAGAGAGAGAAAAGGAGGATGTGAAAGAGAGGAGTAAGATGAGGTAATGTGGGAAAGATAAGAGATAAGATGTGAAAGTGAGAATTCTGGGATAATCATTGAGAGAGAGAAGATGAGGGAATGGGGAAGAGAGAGAGAAAGATGAGGTATGTGAAGAGGAAATGAGGAAGAGAGAAAGATGGAGGGAATGTGGGAAAGAGAGAAAGATGATGGGAATTATGAATTAATGATGGAGGAATTGGGAAAGAGAGAAAGATGTAGGGAATGTGGGAAAGAGAGAAAGATGGAGGAATGTGGGAAAGAGAGAAAGATGGAGGGAATGTGGGAGAAGATAGAGAAATATGAATGTGGGAAAGAGAGAATGGTTACTGGTAACATCTGTCTTATTATGTTTTAATATTTAACTATATAAATAATTATTGAATAGTTAGAAATATGGAGAATGTGGAAGAGTAGATGAGATGAGGAATATGAATATTAATATCTAGAAAGTGTGGGAATGTGGGATAGTGAGAGAAAGATATGGAATTTGGGTATGAGAGAATATGAGGAATGTGGAAAGAGAGAAAGATGGAGGAATGTGGGAAAGAGAGAAAGATGGAGGGAATGTGGGAGAGAGAGAAAGATGGAGGGAATGTGGGAAAGAGAGTAAGATGGAGGAATGTGGGAAAGAGAGAAGAGTGGTTTTTAAGATATAATATGATTATGTTATTTGTATATAGAAGTTGGATTGGTGGTATGTGGGAAGAGAGAGTGGATTGTGGGAGGGTTGTGTGGATAGAGAGAAAGATGGTGGGAATGTGTAAGATAAAGATGAGGAATGTGGATAGATGGTATGTGTGATGTTTGTGGATTGTTATGATTTTATTGATTTTTTGTGATTGTTTGTTGTTGTAAGTAAGTTGAAGTGTGAGAAAGATGAGGAATGTGAGAGTAGAAATTGTTAAGTGTTATATAGATGTTTATTGTGAGTAAGTGTGAATGTGTTGAGAAATGAGTTAAGAGAAAAGATTGGGAATGTGGAAAGAGAGAATGATGGAGGAAATGTGGAAGAGAGAGGATGGTGGGAATGTAGGAGTGAAGTTGATGTTGAGTGATGTTGTGGTTTAGTGATAAGCTGTGTTTGTTGTAGATGAGGATTGGTGGGTTGTGTGTTGTTGTGGTTGGGAGTGTGATGTTGGAGGGAATGTGGAAAGAGAGAATGATGGTGGGAAGTGTAGAATGTTTAATGTTGATGAGAAGATGGTGGAATGTGGGAGAGAGAGAAAGATGGAGGGAATGTGGGAAAGAGAGAGAGATAGATGGAGTGAATGTGGGTTGAGAGAGAAAGATGGAGGGAATGTGGGAGAAGAGAGAAAGATGGAGGGAATGTGGGAAGAGAGAAGATGGAGGGATTGTGGGAAGAGAGTAAGATGGAGGGAATGTGGGAGAGAGAGAATGATGGAGGGAATGTGGGAAAGAGAGATAGATGGAGGGAATGTGGAGAGAGAAAGATGAGGGAATGTGTGGGAAGTGAGAGAGAGAAAGATGGTGGGAATGTGGGAAAGAGAGAAGATGGAGGGAATGTGGGAAAGAGAGAAGATGGAGGGAATGTGGGAGAGAGAGAAAGATGGAGGGAATGTGGAAAGAGAGAAAGATGGAGGGAATGTGGGAAAGAGAGAAAGATGGAGGGAATGTGGAAAGAGAGAGAGGAAGATGGAGGGAATGTGGGTATGAGAGAAAGATGGAGGGAATGTGGGAAAGAGAGAAAGATGGAGGGAATGTGGAAGAGAGAAAGATGGAGGGAATGTGGGAATGAGAGTAAGTGGAGGGAATGTGGGTGAGAGAGAATGATGGAGGGATTGTGGGAAAGAGAGAAAGATGGAGGGAATGTGGGAAAGAGAGAGAAGATGGAGGGAATGTGGGAAAGAGAGAGAAGATGGAGGGAATGTGGGAAGTGAGAGAAGATGGAGGGAATGTGGAAAGAGAGAAAGATGGAGGGAATGTGGGAAAGAGAGAAAGATGGAGGGAATGTGGGAAGAGAGAAAGATGGAGGGAATGTGGGAAGAGAGAGAGAAAGATGGAGGGAATGTGGGAAAGAGAGAGAGAAAGATGGAGGGAATGTGGGAAAGAAGAAAGATGGAGGGAATGTGGAAGAGAGAAGATGAGAGGAAAGATGGAGGGAATGTGGGAGAGAGAAAGATGGAGGGAATGTGGGAAGAGAAAGATGGAGGGAATGTGGTAAGAGAGAAAGACGGAGGGAATGTGGGAAAGAGAGAAAGATGGAGGGAATGTGGGAAAGAGAGAGAGAAGATGGAGGGGAATGTGGGAAAGAGAGAAAGATGGAGGGAATGTGGGAAAGAGAGAAAGATGGAGGGAATGTGGGAGAGAGAGAAAGATGGAGGGAATGTGGGAAGAGAGAAAGATGGAGGGAATGTGGGAGAGAGAGAAAGATGGAGGGAATGTGGGAAAGAGAGAAAGATGGAGGGAATGTGGGAAAGAGAGAAAGATGGAGGGAATGTGGGAAAGAGAGAAAGATGGAGGGAATGTGGAAAGAGAGAAAGATGGAGGGAATGTGGGAAGAGAGAAAGATGGAGGAATGTGGGAAATAGAGAAAGATGCAGGGAATGGGTGAGAGAGAAGATGGAGGATGTGGTAAGAGAGAAAGACGGAGGGAATGTGGGAAGAGAGAAGATGAGGGAATGTGGGAGAGAGAAAGATGGAGGGATTTGGGAGAGAGAGAAAGATGGTGGGAATGTGGGAAAGAGAGAAAGATGGAGGGAATGTGGAGAGAGAGAAAGATGGAGGGAATGTGGGATAGAGAGAAAGATGGAGGGAATGTGGGAAAGAGAGAGAAAGATGGAGGGAATGTGGGAAGAGAGAGAAGATGGAGGGAATGTGGGAAGAGAGAGAAGATGGAGGGAATGTGGGAAGAGAGAAAGATGGAGGGAATGTGGAAAGAGAGAAAGATGGAGGGAATGTGGGTGAGAGAGAAAGATGGAGGGAATGTGGAAAGAGAGAAAGATGGAGGGAATGTGGAAAAGAGAGAAAGATGGAGGGAATGTGGGAAAGAGAGAAGATGTGGGATGTGGAAGAGAGAGAAGATGGAGGGAATGTGGGAGAGAGAAGATGGGGGAATGTGGGAAGAGAGAAGATGGAGGGAATGTGGGAAGAGAGAAAGATGGAGGGAATGTGGAAAAGAGAGAAAGATGGAGGGAATGTGGGAGAGAGAGAAAGATGGAGGGATTGTGGGAAAGAGAGAAAGATGGAGGGAATGTGGAAAAGAGAGAAAGATGGAGGGAATGTGGGAAAGAGAGAAAGATGGTGGGAATGTGGGAGAGAGAGAAAGATGGAGGGAATGTGGGAGAGAGAGAAAGATGGAGGGAATGTGGGAAGAGAGAAAGATGGAGGAATGTGGGAAGAGAGAAAGATGGAGGGAATGTGGGAAGAGTGAAGATGGAGGGAATTGTGGGAAGAGAGAAAGATGGAGGGAATGTGGAAAGAGAGAAAGATGGAGGGAATGTGGGAAGAGAGAGAAAGATGGAGGGAATGTGGGAGAGAGAGAAAGATGGAGGGAATGTGGGAGAGAGAGAAAGATGGAGGGAATGGGGAGGATGTGGGATATAGAGAAGATGGAATGGAATGTGGAAAGAGAGAAAGATGGAGGAATGTGGGAGAAGAGAGATGGGAATGAGGGAAGAGAGTAAAGATGGAGGGAATGTGGGAAAGAGAGAAAGTTTGTTTATGTGTAGTTTGTAGAAAGATGGGGAATGTGGAGAGAAGATTCTTTATTACTATTATCTCTATCAATCTTAATATAAGAAATATGATGTAATGTTAAGAAAGATAGAATGTTGGGAATGTGAGAAGTTGGAGGATGTGAAGAGGAGAAGATGGAAGAATGTGGAAAGAATGTTTTATTGTTAGTAACTAATTGTTGTTTGTGTGAATGTGTTTGGTAGTGAGAGAATTGATGGAGTGAAAGATGGGGAAAGAGAGAGAAAGATGGAGGAAAGTGGGAAAGAGAGAAAGATGGAGGGAATGTGGAAAGAAGAGAAAGATGGAGGAATGTGGAGAGAGAGAAAGATGGAGGGAATGTGGAAAGAGAGAAGATGGAGGGAATGTGGGAAAGAGAGAGAAAGATGGAGGGAATGTGGGAAAGAGAGAGAGAAGATGGAGGGAATGTGGGAAGAGAGAAAGATGGAGGGAATGTGGGAAGAGAGAAAGATGGAGGGAATGTGGGAAGAGAGAAAGATGGAGGGAATGTGGAAAGAGAGAAAGATGGAGGGAATGTGGGAAAGAGAGAAAGATGGAGGGAATGTGGGAAGAGAGAGAAAGATGGAGGGAATGTGGAAAGAGAGAAAGATGGAGGGAATGTGGGAGAGAGAGAAAGATGGAGGGAATGTGGGAAAGAGAGAAAGATGGAGGGAATGTGGGAAAGAGAGAGAAAGATGGAGGAATGTTGGGAAAGAGAGAGAAAGATGGAGGTGAATGTGGGAAAGAGAGAGAAAGATGGAGGGAATGTGGGAAGAGAGAAAGATGGAGGGAATGTGGGAAAGAGAGAAAGATGGAGGGAATGTGGGAAAGAGAGAAAGATGGAGGGATGTGGGAAAGAGAGAAAGATGGAGGGAATGTGGGAAAAGAGAAGATGGAGGGAATGTGGAAAGAGAGAAAGATGAAGAGGGAGAAAAGATGGAGGGAATGTGGGGAGAGAGAAGATGGAGGGAATGTGGGAAAGAGAAAGATGGAGGGAATGTGGGAAGAGAGAGAAAGATGGAGGGAATGTGGGAAAGAGAGAGAAAGATGGAGGGAATGTGGAAAGAGAGAGAAAGATGGAGGGAATGTGGGAAAGAGAGAAAGATGGAGGGAATGTGGGAAAGAGAGAAAGATGGAGGGAATGTGGGAAAGAGAGAGAAAGATGGAGGAATGTGGGAAGAGAGAGAAAGATGGAGGGAATGTGGGAAAAGAAAGATGGAGGGAATGTGGAAAGAGAGAAGATGAGAGGAAAAGATGGAGGAATGTGGGAGAGAGAACGATGGAGGGAATGTGGGAAAGAGAAAGATGGAGGGAATGTGGGAAAGAGAGAAAGATGGAGGGAATGTGGGAAAGAGAGAAAGATGGAGGGAATGTGGGAAAGGAGAGAGAAAGATGGAGGGAATGTGGGAAAGAGAGAAAGATGGAGGGAATGTGGGAAAGAGAGAAAGATGGAGGGAATGTGGGAAAGAGAGAAAGATGGAGGGAATGTGGGAGAGAGAGAAAGATGGAGGGAATGTGGGAAAGAGAAAGATGGAGGGAATGTGGAAAGAGAGAAAGATGGAGGGAATGTGGGAAAGAGAGAAAGATGGAGGGAATGTGGGAAAGAGAGAGAAAGATGGAGGGAATGTGGGAGAGAGAGAGAAAGATGGAGGGAATGTGGGAGAGAGAGAAAGATGGAGGGAATGTGGGAAAGAGAGAAAGATGGAGGGAATGTGGGAGAGAGAGAAAGATGGAGGAATGTGGGAGAGAGAGAAAGATGGAGGGAATGTGGGAAGAGAGAGAAAGATGGAGGGAATGTGGGAAAGAGAGAGAAAGATGGAGGGAATGTGGGAGAGAGAGAAAGATGGAGGGAATGTGGGAAAGAGAGAAAGATGGAGGGAATGTGGGAAGAAAGAGAAAGATGGAGGGAATGTGGGAGAGAGAGAGAAAGATGGAGGGAATGTGGGAGAGAGAGAAAGATGGAGGGAATGTGGGAGAGAGAGAAAGATGGAGGGAATGTGGGAGAGAGAGAAAGATGGAGGGAATGTGGGAGAGAGAGAAAGATGGAGGGAATGTGGGAGAAGAGAGAAAGATGGAGGGAATGTGGGCAGAGAGAGAAAGATGGAGGGAATGTGGGAGAGAGAGAGAAGATGGAGGGAATGTGGGAAAGAGAGAAAGATGGAGGGAATGTGGGAAAGAGAGAAAGATGGAGGGAATGTGGGAAAGAGAGAAAGATGGAGGGAATGTGGAAAGAGAGAAAGATGGAGGGAATGTGGGAAAGAGAGAAAGATGGAGGGAATGTGGGAAGAGAGAGAAAGATGGAGGGAATGTGGAGAGAGAGAAAGATGGAGGGAATGTGGGAGAGAGAGAAAGATGGAGGGAATGTGGGAAAGAGAGAAGATGGAGGGAATGTGGGAGAGAGAGAAAGATGGAGGGAATGTGGAAAAGAGAGAAAGATGGAGGGAATGTGGGAGAGAGAGAAAGATGGAGGGAATGTGGGAAAAGAGAGAAAGATGGAGGGAATGTGGGAAAGAGAGAAAGATGGAGGGAATGTGGAAGAGAGAAAGATGTGGGAATGTGGAAGAGAGAAAGATGGAGGGAATGTGGGAGAGAGAGAAAGATGGAGGGAATGTGGGAAGAGAGAAAGATGGAGGGAATGTGGGAAAGAGAGGAGGGAATGTGGGAAAGAGAGAGAAGATGGAGGGAATGTGGGAAGAGAGAGAAAGATGGAGGGAATGTGGGAAAGAGAGAAAGATGGAGGGAATGTGGGAAAGAGAGAGAAGATGGAGGGAATGTGGGAAAGAGAGAAAGATGGAGGGAATGTGGGAAAGAGAGAAAGATGGAGGGAATGTGGGAAGAGAGAGAAAGATGGAGGGAATGTGGGAGAGAGAGAAAGATGGAGGGAATGTGGGAGAGAGAGAAAGATGGAGGGAATGTGGGAGAGAGAGAAAGATGGAGGGAATGTGGGAGAGAGAGAAAGATGGAGGGAATGTGGAAGAGAGAAGATGGAGGAATGTGGAAGAGAGAAAGATGAGGGATGGGGAAAGAGAGAAAGATGGAGGGAATGTGGGAAAGAGAGAAAGATGGAGGGAATGTGGGAAAGAGAGAAAGATGGAGGGAATGTGGGAGAAAGAGAGAAAGATGGAGGGAATGTGGGAAGAGAGAGAAAGATGGAGGGAATGTGGAAGAGAGAGAAAGATGGAGGGAATGTGGGAGAGAGAGAAAGATGGAGGGAATGTGGGAAAGAGAGAAAGATGGAGGGAAATGTGGGAGAGAGAGAAAGATGGAGGGAATGTGGAAAGAGAGAAAGATGGAGGGAATGTGGAAAGAGAGAAAGATGGAGGGAATGTGGAAGAGAGAAAGATGGAGGGAATGTGGGAGAGAGAGAAAGATGGAGGGAATGTGGGAAAGAGAGAAAGATGGAAGGAATGTGGGAAAGAGAGAAAGATGGAGGGAATGTGGAGAGAGAGAAAGATGGAGGGATGTGGGAAAGAGAGAAAGATGGAGGGAATGTGGGAAAGAGAGAAAGATGGAGGGAATGTGGGAGAGAGAGAGAGAGAGATGGAGGGAATGTGGGAAAGAGAGAAAGATGGAGGGAATGTGGGAGAGAGAGAAAGATGGAGGGATGTGGAAGAGAGAAGATGGAAGGAATGTGGGAAAGAGAGAAAGATGGAGGGAATGTGGGAGAGAGAGAGAGAGAGAGGAGAGAGGGAGGGATGTGGGAAGAGAGAAGATGGAGGGAATGTGGGAGAGAGAAAGATGGAGGGAATGTGGGAAAGAGAGAAGATGGAGGGAATGTGGGAAAGAGAGAAAGATGGAGGGAATGTGGGAAGAGAGAAAGATGGAGGGAATGTGGGAGAGAGAGAAAGATGGAGGGAATGTGGGAAGAGAGAGAGATGGAGGGAATGTGGAAGAGAGAAAGATGGAGGGAATGTGGGAAAGAGAGAGAAGATGGAGGGAATGTGGGAAAGAGAGAAAGATGGAGGGAATGTGGGAAAGAGAGAAAGATGGAGGGAATGTGGGAGAGAGAGAAAGATGGAGGGAATGTGGGAAAGAGAGAAGATGGAGGATGTGGGAAAGAGAGAAAGATGGAGGGAATGTGGGAAGAGAGAGAAAGATGGAGGGAATGTGGGAAAGAGAGAAAGATGGAGGAATGTGGGAGAGAGAAAGATGGAGGGAATGTGGGAAGAGAGAAAGATGGAGGGAATGTGGGAAAGAGAGAGAAAGATGGAGGGAATGTGGGAAAGAGAGAGAAAGATGGAGGGAATGTGGGAAAGAGAGAGAAAGATGGAGGGAATGTGGAAAGAGAGAGAAAGATGGAGGGAATGTGGGAAGAGAGAAAGATGGAGGGAATGTGGGAAAGAGAGAAAGATGGAGGGAATGTGGGAAAGAGAGAAAGATGGAGGGAATGTGGGAAAAGAAGATGGAGGGAATGTGGGAAAGAGAGAAGATGAAGAGGAAAAAGATGGACGGGAATGTGGGGAGAGAGAACGATGGAGGGAATGTGGGAAAGAGACAAGATGGAGGGAATGTGGGAAAGAGAGAAAGATGGAGGGAATGTGGAAAGAGAGAGAGAAAGATGGAGGGAATGTGGGAAAGAGAGAAAGATGGAGGGAATGTGGGAAAGAGAGAAAGATGGAGGGAATGTGGGAAAGAGAGAAAGATGCAGGGAATGTGGGAGAGAGAGAAAGATGGAGGGAATGTGGGAAAGAGAAAGATGGAGGGAATGTGGTAAAGAGAGAAAGACGGAGGGAATGTGGGAAAGAGAGAAGATGGAGGGAATGTGGGAGGAGAGAAAGATGGAGGGAATGTGGGAGAGAGAGAAAGATGGAGGGAATGTGGGAAAGAGAGAGAAAGATGGAGGGAATGTGGGGAAGAGAGAGAAAGATGGAGGGAATGTGGGAGAGAGAGAGAAGATGGAGGGAATGTGGGGGAGAGAGAAAGATGGAGGGAATGTGGGAGAGAGAGAAAGATGGAGGAATGTGGGAAAGAGAGAAAGATGGAGGGAATGTGGGAAAGAGAGAAAGATGGAGGAATGTGGGAAAGAGAGAGAAAGATGGAGGGAATGTGGGAGAGAGAGAAAGATGGAGGGAATGTGGGAGAGAGAGAAAGATGGAGGGAATGTGGGAGAGAGAGAAAGATGGAGGGAATGTGGGAGAGAGAGAAAGATGGAGGAATGTGGCAGAGAGAGACGATGGAGGGAATGTGGGAGAGAGAGAAGATGGAGGGAATGTGGGAAGAGAGAAAGATGGAGGGAATGTGAGAAAGATGGAGGGAATGTGGAAAAGAGAGAAAGATGGAGGGAATGTGGAAAAGAGAGAAGATGGAGGAATTGTGGGAAACGAGAGAAAGATGGAGGGCATGTGGAAGAGAGAGAAAGATGGAGGGAATGTGGGAGAGAGAGAAAGATGGAGGGACTGTGGGACAGAGAGAAAGATGGAGGGAATGTGGGAGAGAGAGAAGATGGAGGGAATGTGGAAAAGAGAGAAAGATGGAGGGAATGTGGGAGAGAGAGAAAGATGGAGGGAATGTGGAAAAGAGAGAAGATGGAGGGAATGTGGAAAGAGAGAAAGATGGAGGGAATGTGGGAAAGAGAGAAAGATGTTGGGAATGTGGAAGAGAGAGAAAGATGGAGGGAATGTGGGAGAGAGAGAAAGATGGAGGGAATGTGGGAGAGAGAGAAAGATGGAGGGAATGTGGGAAAGAGAGAAAGATGGAGGGAATGTGGGAAAGAGAGAAAGATGGAGGGAATGTGGGAGAGAGAGAGAGAGAGAGAGAGAGATGGAGGGAATGTGGGAAAGAGAGAAAGATGGAGGGAATGTGGGAGAGAGAGAAGATGGAGGGAATGTGGGAAAGAGAGAAAGATGGAGGGAATGTGGGAAAGAGAGAAAGATGGAGGAATGTGGGAGAGAGAGAGAGAGGAGAGAGAGATGGAGGGAATGTGGGAAGAGAGAAGATGTTGGGAATGTGGAAGAGAGAGAAAGATGGAGGGAATGTGGGAGAGGAGAAGATGGAGGGATGTGGGAGAGAGAAGATGGAGGGAATGTGGGAAAGAGAGAAAGCTGGAGGGAATGTGGGAAGAGAGAAGATGGAGGGAATGTGGGAGAGAGAGAGAGAGAGAGAGAGAGATGGAGGGAATGTGGGAAGAGAGAACGATGGAGGGAATGTGGAGAGAGCGACAGATGGAGGGAATGTGGGAAAGAGAGAAGATGGAGGGAATGTGGAAAGAGAGAAAGATGGAGGGAATGTGGGAGAGAGAGAAAGAGGTGGAGGAATGTGGAAAAGAGAGAACGATGGAGGGAATGTGGAAGAGAGAAGATGGAGGGAATGGGGAAAGAGAGAAAGATGTGGGAATGTGGAAGAGAGAACGATGGAGGGAATGTGGGAGAGAGAGAAGATGGAGGGAATGTGGGAGAGAGAGAAGATGGAGGGACTGTGGGAAAGAGAGAAAGATGGAGGGAATGTGGAAGAGAGAACGATGGAGGGAATGTGGGAGAGAGAGAGAGAGAGAGAGAGAGAGATGGAGGGAATGTGGAAGAGAGACGATGGAGGGAATGTGGGAGAGAGGAAGATGGAGGGAATGTGGGAAGAGAGAAGATGGAGGGAATGTGGGAAGAGAGAAGATGGGGGAATGTGGAAAGAGAGAAGATGGAGGGAATGTGGAAAGAGAGAAGATGGAGGGAATGTGGGAAGAGAGAAGCTGTGGGACTGTGGAGAGAGAGAAAGATGGAGGGAATGTGGGAGAGAGAGAAAGATGGAGGGAATGTGGGAGAGAGAGAACGATGGAGGGAATGTGGGAAAGAGAGAAAGATGGAGGGACTGTGGGAAAGAGAGAAGATGGAGGGAATGTGGGAGAGAGAGAGAGAGAGAGAGAGAGATGGAGGGAATGTGGGAAAGAGAGAAAGATGGAGGGACTGTGGGAGAGAGAGAAGATGGAGGGAATGTGGGAAGAGAGAAAGATGGAGGGAATGTGGGAAAGAGAGAAAGATGGAGGGAATGTGGAAAAGAGAGAAAGATGGAGGGAATGTGGAAAAGAGAGAAAGATGGAGGAATGTGGAAAGAGAGAAGATGTTGGGAATGTGGAAGAGAGAGAAAGATGGAGGGAATGTGGGAGAGAGAGAAAGATGGAGGGAATGTGGGAGAGAGAGAAAGATGGAGGGAATGTGGGAAGAGAGAAAGATGGAGGGAATGTGGGAAAGAGAGAAGATGGAGGGAATGTGGGAGAGAGAGAGAGAGAGAGAGCGAGATGGAGGGAATGTGGGAAAGAGAGAAAGATGGAGGGAATGTGGGAGAGAGAGAAAGATGGAGGGAATGTGGGAAAGAGAGAAAGATGGAGGGAATGTGGGAAAGAGAGAAAGATGGAGGGAAAGATAAAGTTTTTTCTCGCAAAAAAAGTGAGAAAACAACATTTGTACCGGTGCTGAATCGACCCTGTATGAGCTCTATTCATTATAATAAGATGGCCCCGCCCCATTGGTCAGCGCACCGCCCACGTGACGCCCCTGTAAGCCGATCCTATGATTGCCAGGTGTCCGGAAGAGCTCAGACCGGCCCTGGACTCCCGTCAGCCTCGGTGCCGGTCTCGGACCCTCTATTGCCGGACTTTTCTCTGTGTTTCAGTTGCTGCAGCGGAACTCGCCCGGCGTCCCGTGTGTGACCCACAGCAACAGGTGACCGGCCGCAGAGCATCATGGGAGGAGGAATGAGCCAGGTAACACAGGTGTATAGCAATCTGTGGCCCCGCCCACTTTTATTAACGTACTCTACAGGTGTGCGGCACTAACACATCAAGGCAACTGGACTCGCTGCGTGTTTCACTATGTTATCTCACTGGGCACATAAGGATCTATTGCGTTCTTTCTTTCCATAGATCTACTTCTCTTTCTTTCTCTCAATATATCTATCTATCTTCTTTCCATATTTCTTTCTTTCCACATATCTATCTATCTATCTATCTATCTATCTATCTATCTATCTATCTATCTATCTATCTATCTATCTATCTTTCTTTCTTTCCACATATCTATCTTTCTTTCTTCCTTTCCACATATCTATCTATCTATCTATCTATCTATCTATCTTTCTTTCTTTCCTCATATCTATCTTTCTTTCTTTCCTCATATCTATCTTTCTTTCTTTCCTCATATCTATCTTTCTTTCTTTCCTCATATCTATCTTTCTTTCTTTCCTCATATCTATCTTTCTTTCTTCCTTTCCACATATCTATCTATCTATCTATCTATCTTTCTTTCTTTCTTTCTTTCTTTCTTTCTTTCTTTCCTCATATCTATCTTTCTTTCTTTCCTCATATCTATCTTTCTTTCTTTCCTCATATCTATCTTTCTTTCTTCCTTTCCACATATCTATCTATCTTTCTTTCTTTCTTTCTTTCCTCATATCTATCTTTCTTTCTTTCTTTCCTCATATCTATCTTTCTTTCTTTCTTTCCTCATATCTATCTTTCTTTCTTTCTTTCCTCATATCTATCTTTCTTTCTTTCCACATATCTATCTTTCTTTCTTTCTTTCTTTCCATATATCTACCTTTCTTTCTTTCCTTGCATATATTTACCTTTTCTTCTTTCCATATAGCTAAATTCCTTTCTCTTTCTTTCTTACTTTCTTTCTTTCTCTTTTTCCATATATTTACCTTTCTTTTTCTTTCTTTCTCTCTTTCCATATATCTACCTTTCCAATGGGGTCGGGAAGAGTTCTTTTATTGTCTCTCTTTTTTTTTAATTCTCTCTCTCTCTCTTTCTATCTATCTTTCATTGACTCTATTTCATTCTCTCTCTTTCGTTGTTTCTCTTTATTTCATTCTCTCCCTCTCTCTTTCTATCTCTCTTTCATTCTCTCTCTGTATTTTATTCTCTCTCGTTCTTTCTCTCTCTTTTGCTCTCTCACTTTCTTTCCTATTTAAATCCATTACTTCCTCCCTCTTTCTTTTTTCTCTCACATTCACTCTGTCTCCCCCCACTATTTCGTTATCTATCTTTCTTTCTTTCTCTCTCTCTCTCTATCTTTCTCTCTCGCCCTCTTTTCCTTGTTTCCTTTGTTCCTCTCTCTCTCCATTGTGTGTGTCTCTAGGGGCGGGGCCATCCTGGCATCTTACACAGGGCGACACTGAGCCTAAGGCCGGCCCTGCTCACCCATAGCAATAAATCAAGGCAACTGGACTTGCTGGATGTTTCCTAGTTACCCGACCTGTGTGTGACTGGGAAGCCCGGGGCACTTAGTCAGCCTTAGTCCTTTAGACTCCAGGGCTGGCACAGGCAGTGACACCATCAGTGACCCTGCATTACAGAGATACTCACCTTTTCCTAGCAGAGCTCCATCTGATGGGGGACAGGAAACTACTGCACCTCCCCCCTCACACCATCAGTGACCCTGCATTAGAGAGATACTTACCTTTTCCTAGCAGAGTTTCATCCGATGGGGGACAGGAAACTACTGCACCTCCCCCCTCACACCATCAGTGACCCTGCATTAGAGAGATACTCACCTTTTCCTAGCAGAGCTCCATCTGATGGGGGACAGGAAACTACTGCACCTCCCCCCTCACACCATCAGTGACCCTGCATTAGAGAGATACTCACCTTTTCCTAGCAGAGCTCCATCTGATGGGGAACAGGAAACCTCTGCACCTCCCCCTCAGATAGAAGTCAAGCATGAGTGTGCAGCCGTTGCCTGTCCCTTATCATACATGGCTCATAAAAGTGTAACTTCTTTTAAATTTGGGGGTTCACAATGGGAGTTGGGTGGGTTATGTATCTGACCCCTGCCTGGTGCAGAGTTTACATCCACTTTAGGCCTCTTTCCCATCTTTAAAGTGGACCAAAAGTGGCTCCCGTTAGAGGGTCGATTTTGATGAGCACTGATTGGACGAGAGCCCGCACATGCTCCGTAGGCTCAGAACCCGGCCTAGTCAAAATCTTGGCTTTGGTCCACTTTAAAGCGGAACCACACCCGGTTCAGTGACCAGTTATCCCCCCCACCTCTGGACATCTGGGAGTAGGGTTATTTGTTCTATGCTGCATTTATGGCGGCTGGAGTTCCTCTTTAACATGGAGGAGACCATAAGCAGCTTTTATTCTGAGTTTTAATTCAGGGCAGGTGCATCCTCTTCCTGTCCCCCATCTGCTCAGTCACCTCCCCCCTGAGACATTACATGTGGAGAGTCCAGATACTCACCTGAGCCAACAGCAAGTGACCCGGCTATAAATAGCTTCTCCATCAGATAAACAGGATAAAAATAGCGCAAGGGACAGGAGGTCATGTGACTGCTTCTATGTACAGCGCTGTGGTATATGTCAGCGCTATATAATGTATAATAACAGTGTGTGAGTGTGGGGGAGACATTAGAGTGTGAGCTCTGAGGGACAGGAGGTCATGTGACTGCTTCTATGTACAGCGCTGTGGTATATGTCAGTGCTATATAAATGTATAATAACAGTGTGTGAGTGCGGAGGAGACATTAGAGTGTGAGCTCTGAGGGAAAGGAGGTCATGTGACTGCTTCTATGTACAGCGCTGTGGTATATGTCAGCGCTATATAATGTATAATAACAGTGTGTGAGTGTGGGGGAGACATTAGAGTGTGAGCTCTGAGGGACAGGAGGTCATGTGACTGCTTCTATGTACAGCGCTGTGGTATATGTCAGCGCTATATAAATGTATAATAACAGTGTGTGAGTGCGGAGGAGACATTAGAGTGTGAGCTCTGAGGGACAGGAGGTCATGTGACTGCTTCTATATACAGCGCTGCGGTATATGTCAGCGCTATATAAATGTATAATAACAGTGTGTGAGTGTGGGGGAGACATTAGAGTGTGAGCTCTGAGGGACGGGGGTCATGTGACTGCTTCTATGTACAGCGCTGTGGTATATGTCAGCGCTATATAATGTATAATAACAGTGTGTGAGTGCGGGGGAGACATTAGAGTGTGAGCTCACGTGGTTCGCTCTCTTGCAGGTGCTGGACGGGCTCTTTCTGGGGAACATCAGAGGTGAGTGCCGTGATTGGAGGGAGTTGGGAGGTACTTTGGGGTAATTAAAGCGGACCCACGCCCTTGTTTGCAACCCAGGGACAGCGAAGGGTCTGGTTTATGGGACAGGAAACTACTGCACCTCCCCCCTCACACCATCAGTGAGCCCTGCATTAGAGAGATACTCACCTTTTCCTAGCAGAGCTCCATCCGATGGGGGACAGTAAATAGCTACACACACGTGTGGAATCCTCAGCTCCTCCATGCTTTGCTGGAGTGTGCAGCCATTTCCAGTCCCCCATTGTAAAGGGCTTCACGCCTGATTGTGTCTTCCTATCTATGTTTATCCATAGAGGCACCCTACAGTGGGATGCCCCAGGGAACTAAAGTCATGTATGAATCTAGGTCCGCTTTATAGCGGGAGATGAGGCCTTGAGCCTCCATTGGTTTCTCTGTTTTTGACTATCCCAGGTTTTGGTTCTGGTTTCAGGATTTCCTGGTCCTAAACAGCATGTGAGGGCTGTCGACCAATCAGAGCCGTTTGCTGTGCATATTTAAACCGGACCTTCACCAGGATTAATGAGAAGCCCAAACCCTTATATAACTATTCCCCAGCATCTAATATTAATATATTTAAAGCTTTTAGTCACTTATTATTATTTCCCCCACTGGACTGCAACTCTGTTCAGGACTCTAGGATACGGGCGCCGCCATCTTGGCTCAGAAGCATCACACTTACTGAGGAGAGGAGAGTGGGATAAAGTGCAGGGGGCGGGGTTATAGCTGTGCTTTGCTCAGACAGAGCAGAGCTGGGGTCAGGAAAAGGTCAGCAGTCCCAGAATGCAGAGCGACACAGTTAGAAGGCACTTCCTGTTTGCAGGCTGCCTGATGCTTCATGAGCTGCCATCTTGGATGTTTAAAGGCTCATAACATGCGGTAGATTTTTAATGTGGGCAATCTGTATGTACAGGGTGTGGGAAACATATAAGATAGGCTCTTATTCAGGGTGAGGGTCCGGATTAATGTGAGCAATCTGTATGTACAGGGTGTGGGAAGCATAGAAGATAGGCTCTTATTCAGGGTGAAGGTCCAGATTAATGTGGGCAATCTGTATGTACAGGGGGGAAACATATAAGATAGGCTCTTATTCAGGGTGAAGGTCCAGATTAATGTGAGCAATCTGTATGTACAGGGGGGAAACATATAAGATAGGCTCTTATTCAGGGTGAAGGTCCAGATTAATGTGGGCAATCTGTATGTACAGGGGGGAAACATATAAGATAGGCTCTTATTCAGGGTGAAGGTCCAGATTAATGTGGGCAATCTGTATGTACAGGGTGTGGGAAACATATAAGATAGGCTCTTATTCAGGGTGAAGGTCCAGATTAATGTGGGCAATCTGTATGTACAGGGTGTGGGAAACATATAAGATAGGCTCTTATTCAGGGTGAAGGTCCGGATTAATGTGAGCAATCTGTATGTACAGGGTGTGGGAAACATATAAGATAGGCTCTTATTCAGGGTGAAGGTCCAGATTAATGTGGGCAATCTGTATGTACAGGGGGATGCCCCAGTTATTCCAAAGGAAGGGGCCCTAGTTATGACAGATATGACAGATCAAATCACTTCTTAAAGGTTTTTTGATCTGTCATATAAGGGAGCTTCAGACTCTACAAAAACTTGAGACTACAAATTACATATGGTTGATTGTATATCGGGTGAATACAGCTCGTGGAAGAAAGAAACTTGAGTGTTGTTCCTGGTATATTGGAGATTAACATCTGTGAGGACCTTTGCCGTCTCCAAAAGAAATTGACATTCTAAAGGAACATTCTCGGAATTTAAGAATTTACCCTCTGGGACGGAGCTTGGGGATTTGAGGACCCTAGTTCCCCTGGATATTTGCATTAGGGTATGGACTTCACCCTTGCTTTAGGTAGCCCTGGTCCATCCTCAGGTTATTGTAGCGGGCTTACCGCAATTATGACTTGCAACACATAGTCCAGTGTGACGACGCATGAATGGGATATATGATCTTCCCCTCAGCATGGCATTACTTTACATCATAAAATGGCTAGGGGGATTACCCATATGGTACCATGAGGACTGTATGGACTGATATAGGATCCGGGTCTGACCGGACATGAATTAAATCAAATTTTGAATAAAGCTCATTGTATCTTCCCTGATCTTTACAGTCCCATACTCAAAAGGGACATCTTCTTCCCTTCACAATTACACCCATTTAATGGGTCATTAAAAAATTGGAGCTGGACATATGATGGTAGGGGACTAGTATAACCTCCTTAGAGCTATTATATTTTCAATAAAACGCCCCCTCTCCCTGTCCCTATATGGACGTCTCTATTTCCCCGACATGGAAGTTATGAGAATGAGGTTGTGGGAATTATAAGAAGGAGGTTAATCATACATCATACCCCATACAGAGACCCCAGCAGGGGATAGTGATTGGGGAGCCTCTCCACACATGTTATAATTATTTATATACATAGTGAGGCCAGAAGGGAGAATAGAGAGTATCATAATCTGCTATAGTAACATATTGATTATTGGTCTATTTATGTTTCTTATCTGCATCTTTGCATCAAGATGCACTTCAGCATGTCTTGTTGTCTGTTATTATGATAGGATTGTGATTTGTTATATACATGTTTATTTCCCCCCCTCCCCTTCTACATGATACTCACCTTTTGCGATCCGCGGCGTTCCCCCTGTTGGGAGGGACTGCAGGGCGGACGGGGAGCTGACAGTGTGTGGCGCGCGCACCCGGGCGCACAGCTGTCCGGGCCCTCCTACTGCAGGGGAGTGGTCTCGGGCGGCTGTGTGCCCGGGCGTGCGCGCCATACCTGGCTTCCTGTCAGCATGCGTTCCATTGGGCGGAGGTGACGTGGCCTCGAGTGCGTGACCCCTGCGGCGGAAGTACTTTCGCCGGACGGGGCGCGCGCGAGGGGGCCGCCGGGCTTCTGCTCATTGGAGCAGCAGATTATACAGGTGAGCTTATAAGGAGACGGGGGGAAATAGTAAACCATTCACCCTGGCGAAGTGGCGTAGCGCCACGCAACGCGTCGGTGGCGGTTTTTCATTGTTGGAGGAGTCCATGCTTTAAATATACGGTGATGTAAATTTGCTTTGCTAACTGTACATGTTTATTATGTTCCCAGTTTGAGGGGTCTTATTGCACCTTGTATTGTCACATAGGGCACATACTACACAAGCACTTCTTGTCTATATATTAATTATTTTTGTTTGGGATATACATATATTCATATGGTGGATTGTTATTCATTGGTTTAGTCACTATTTTTTTGTTTTTTTTTTGTATCTTTTTGCATATTAGCACTTGTAGATAAATATTTTTTCACGGCAAGATCCTCAACTGTATACAAGAGTATTATAGTCATATATGTGTGCATAAGACACGCATAGGGGTTAGCATTGACATTAATTAATTGATTCTGAGAATTTAGTTTGGATGAACCTCCACGTTTTTAAATTGTATATATATGTTTTTTAACTTGTCTTTAATGTTGTTGTAGAGACGTAGTTTGAGATTCAATGAATAAACTATTTTTGATACAGAGATATTTTGGTGTGCGGCATATGGTGTGGAGCTGTTGGGCTACTCTAGGGCCCCTTCCTTTGGAATAACTGTTGCTTTTTGGTTTCCCACGCTGCCAGCACCCTGTTTTCATACAAGTAGTTTTATCTAGCTGTGCACACCACCTTGTAGATATATCTTGGTTTGGGATGCCCCAGTCTGTGAAACCCCCCAGGGCACCCTGTAAGCTCACACATTTACCCTGAGGAAAGGCGGAAAGGTACCAGTACCAGTAATTGAAACATAATTTGGAAAGGTCAGCACACAATAATAATTAATAATAATAATAATAATAATAAATAAATATAAATATATAAAAAATATATAATGATAATAAATGATATATATATATATATATATATATTAATAAATATAAATAAACACATTTAATAAATTATAATATAATATATAATAAATAAATAGATAAATAGCATTAAATGTTGTTTTCAGGCCTTGCTTTTATCTATGAATAAGGACCAGCTGCGTACGAAACGCGTAAGAAATCTTGGCTAACTTCGATCTGCCAGGGTCTGATATTGTTTTTTCATTGTGGAGATGTTTTTAAGGATTTCACATTAAAGCATTGAACTTTTTCGGAGTGCTGACCTTTCCAAATTTTGTTTGTTACATTGCGGGGTGTTGGAACTGCCCCTGGTCTTGCACCCTCTGGCCGGTGTGCGTTTATACCGTATTTTCCTCTCTATCTACCAGTAAGGGCAGCGCCCCTCTCCTGGCGGCCGCCCTAGACACAGGCCTAGGGTTGCTAATGGGAAATAAAGCCCTGGGAGTGGCCTGGTTCATGCAGATTGCGGAGGGGACAGGAGTGGGCGCGCTCCATCCACTGTAACACCGTGTCTCTCTCTCTCTCTCTTTCCTGTGACCAGATGCGGAGGACGCGGCGGCGCTGAGCGCGAGTGGGGTCACCCATATCGTCTCCGTCCATAACAACGCCAAAGCCCTCCTGCCGGTGAGTGCTTGTGCGGCCCCATGCCTCGTACCCATCTGTAGGGACCCCTATGCTTACCCATCTGTAGGGACCCCCCATCCTTACCCATCTGTAGGGACCCCCCATGCTTACCCATCTGTAGGGACCCCAGTGCTCACCAATTTGTGGGGACCCCCCATGCTTACCACCCATCTGTAGGGAGCTCCATGCTTACCTATCTGTAGGGACCCCCATGCTTACCCATCTGTAGGGACCCCCATGCTTACCCATCTGTAGGGAGCTCCATGCTTATCCATCTGTAGGGAGCTCCATGCTTACCCATCTGTAGGGAGCTCCATGCTTACCCATCTGTAGGGACCCCCATGCTTACCCATCTGTAGGGACCCCCATGCTTACCCATCTGTAGGGACCCCGGTGCTCACCAATTTGTGGGGACCCCCATGCTTACCCATCTGTAGGGAGCTCCATGCTTACCTATCTGTAGGGACCCCCCCATGCTTACCTATCTGTAGGGAGCTCCATGCTTACCTATCTGTAGGGACCCCCATGCTTACCCATCTGTAGGGAGCTCCATGCTTATCCATCTGTAGGGAGCTCCATGCTTACCCATCTGTAGGGAGCCCCATGCTTACCTATCTGTAGGGAGCTCCATGCTTACCCATCTGTAGGGAGCTCCATGCTTACCCATCTGTAGGGACCCCCATGCTTACCCATCTGTAGGGACCCCCATGCTTACCCATCTGTAGGGACCCCGGTGCTCACCAATTTGTGGGGACCCCCATGCTTACCCATCTGTAGGGAGCTCCATGCTTACCTATCTGTAGGGACCCCCCCATGCTTACCTATCTGTAGGGAGCTCCATGCTTACCTATCTGTAGGGACCCCCATGCTTACCCATCTGTAGGGAGCTCCATGCTTATCCATCTGTAGGGAGCTCCATGCTTACCCATCTGTAGGGAGCCCCATGCTTACCTATCTGTAGGGAGCTCCATGCTTACCCATCTGTAGGGAGCTCCATGCTTACCCATCTGTAGGGACCCCCATGCTTACCCATCTGTAGGGACCCCCATGCTTACCCATCTGTAGGGACCCCGGTGCTCACCAATTTGTGGGGACCCCCATGCTTACCCATCTGTAGGGAGCTCCATGCTTACCTATCTGTAGGGACCCCCCCATGCTTACCCATCTGTAGGGAGCTCCATGCTTACCCATCTGTAGGGACCCCCATGCTTACCCATCTGTAGGGACCCCCATGCTTACCCATCTGTAGGGACCCCCATGCTTACCCATCTGTAGGGAGCCCCATGCTTACCCATCTGTAGGGAGCCCCATGCTTACCCATCTGTAGGGAGCTCCATGCTTACCCATCTGTAGGGAGCTCCATGCTTACCCATCTGAAGGGAGCTCCATGCTTACCCATCTGTAGGGACCCCCATGCTTACCCATCTGTAGGGAGCCCCATGCTTACCCATCTGTAGGGACCTCCCATGCTTACCCATCTGTAGGGACCCCCATGCTTACCCATCTGTAGGGAGCCCCATGCTTACCCATCTGTAGGGAGCCCCATGCTTACCCATCTGTAGGGAGCTCCATGCTTACCCATCTGTAGGGAGCTCCATGCTTACCCATCTGAAGGGAGCTCCATGCTTACCCATCTGTAGGGAGCACCATGCTTACCCATCTGTAGGGAACTCCATGCTTACCCATCTGTAGGGAGCTCCATGCTTACCCATCTGTAGGGACCCCCATGCTTACCCATCTGTAGGGAGCTCCATGCTTACCCATCTGTAGGGAGCCCCATGCTTACCCATCTGTAGGGACCCCCATGCTTACCCATCTGTAGGGAGCTCCATGCTTACCCATCTGTAGGGAGCCCCATGCTTACCCATCTGTAGGGAGCCCCATGCTTACCTATCTGTAGGGAGCCCCATGCTTACCCATCTGTAGGGAGCTCCATGCTTACCCATCTGTAGGGACCCCCATGCTTACCCATCTGTAGGGAGCTCCATGCTTACCCATCTGTAGGGAGCCCCATGCTTACCCATCTGTAGGGAGCCCCATGCTTACCTATCTGTAGGGAGCCCCATGCTTACCTATCTGTAGGGAGCCCCATGCTTACCCATCTGTAGGGAGCCCCATGCTTACCTATCTGTAGGGAGCCCCATGCTTACCCATCTGTAGGGAGCTCCATGCTTACCCATCTGTAGGGACCCCCATGCTTACCCATCTGTAGGGAGCTCCATGCTTACCCATCTGTAGGGAGCCCCATGCTTACCTATCTGTAGGGAGCCCCATGCTTACCTATCTGTAGGGAGCCCCATGCTTACCCATCTGTAGGGAGCTCCATGCTTACCCATCTGTAGGGAGCTCCATGCTTACCCATCTGTAGGGACCCCCATGCTTACCCATCTGTAGGGAGCCCCATGCTTACCCATCTGTAGGGAGCCCCATGCTTACCCATCTGTAGGGAGCTCCATGCTTACCCATCTGTAGGGAGCTCCATGCTTACCCATCTGAAGGGAGCTCCATGCTTACCCATCTGTAGGGACCCCCATGCTTACCCATCTGTAGGGACCCCCATGCTTACCCATCTGTAGGGAGCTCCATGCTTACCCATCTGTAGGGAGCCCCATGCTTACCCATCTGTAGGGAGCCCCATGCTTACCCATCTGTAGGGAGCCCCATGCTTACCCATCTGTAGGGACCTCCCATGCTTACCCATCTGTAGGGACCCCCATGCTTACCCATCTGTAGGGAGCTCCATGCTTACCCATCTGTAGGGAGCCCCATGCTTACCCATCTGTAGGGACCTCCCATGCTTACCCATCTGTAGGGACCCCCATGCTTACCCATCTGTAGGGACCCCCATGCTTACCCATCTGTAGGGAGCCCCATGCTTACCCATCTGTAGGGAGCCCCATGCTTACCCATCTGTAGGGAGCTCCATGCTTACCCATCTGTAGGGAGCCCCATGCTTACCCATCTGTAGGGACCTCCCATGCTTACCCATCTGTAGGGACCCCCATGCTTACCCATCTGTAGGGACCCCCATGCTTACCCATCTGTAGGGAGCCCCATGCTTACCCATCTGTAGGGAGCCCCATGCTTACCCATCTGTAGGGAGCTCCATGCTTACCCATCTGTAGGGAGCCCCATGCTTACCCATCTGTAGGGAACTCCATGCTTACCCATCTGTAGGGAGCTCCATGCTTACCCATCTGTAGGGACCCCCATGCTTACCCATCTGTAGGGACCCCCATGCTTACCCATCTGTAGGGAGCTCCATGCTTACCCATCTGTAGGGAGCCCCATGCTTACCCATCTGTAGGGACCCCCATGCTTACCCATCTGTAGGGAGCTCCATGCTTACCCATCTGTAGGGAGCCCCATGCTTACCCATCTGTAGGGAGCCCCATGCTTATCCATCTGTAGGGACCCCCATGCTTATCCATCTGTAGGGACCCCCATGCTTACCCATCTGTAGGGAGCTCCATGCTTACCCATCTGTAGGGAGCCCCATGCTTACCCATCTGTAGGGACCCCCATGCTTACCCATCTGTAGGGAGCTCCATGCTTACCCATCTGTAGGGAGCCCCATGCTTACCCATCTGTAGGGAGCCCCATGCTTATCCATCTGTAGGGAGCCCCATGCTTATCCATCTGTAGGGAGCCCCATGCTTATCCATCTGTAGGGACCCCCATGCTTATCCATCTGTAGGGAGCCCCATGCTTACCCATCTGTAGGGAGCTCCATGCTTACCCATCTGTAGGGACCCCCATGCTTACCCATCTGTAGGGAGCTCCATGCTTACCCATCTGTAGGGAGCCCCATGCTTACCCATCTGTAGGGAGCCCCATGCTTACCTATCTGTAGGGAGCCCCATGCTTACCCATCTGTAGGGAGCTCCATGCTTACCCATCTGTAGGGACCCCCATGCTTACCCATCTGTAGGGAGCTCCATGCTTACCCATCTGTAGGGACCCCCATGCTTACCCATCTGTAGGGACCCCCATGCTTACCCATCTGTAGGGACCCCCATGCTTACCCATCTGTAGGGACCCCCATGCTTACCCATCTGTAGGGAGCTCCATGCTTACCCATCTGTAGGGAGCCCCATGCTTACCCATCTGTAGGGAGCCCCATGCTTACCCATCTGTAGGGAGCCCCATGCTTACCTATCTGTAGGGAGCCCCATGCTTACCCATCTGTAGGGACCCCCATGCTTACCCATCTGTAGGGAGCTCCATGCTTACCCATCTGTAGGGAGCTCCATGCTTACCCATCTGTAGGGAGCTCCATGCTTACCCATCTGTAGGGAGCTCCATGCTTACCCATCTGTAGGGAGCTCCATGCTTACCCATCTGTAGGGAGCTCCATGCTTACCCATCTGTAGGGAGCTCCATGCTTACCCATCTGTAGGGAGCTCCATGCTTACCCATCTGTAGGGAGCTCCATGCTTACCCATCTGTAGGGAGCTCCATGCTTACCCATCTGTAGGGAGCTCCATGCTTACCCATCTGTAGGGAGCTCCATGCTTACCCATCTGTAGGGAGCTCCATGCTTACCCATCTGTAGGGACCCCCATGCTTACCCATCTGTAGGGACCCCCATGCTTACCCATCTGTAGGGAGCTCCATGCTTACCCATCTGTAGGGACCCCCATGCTTACCCATCTGTAGGGACCCCCCCATGCTTACCTATCTGTAGGGACCCCCATGCTTACCCATCTGTAGGGAGCTCCATGCTTATCCATCTGTAGGGAGCTCCATGCTTACCTATCTGTAGGGAGCCCCATGCTTACCCATCTGTAGGGAGCTCCATGCTTACCCATCTATAGGGACCCCCATGCTTACCCATCTGTAGGGACCCCCATGCTTACCCATCTGTAGGGAGCCCCATGCTTACCCATCTGTAGGGAGCTCCATGCTTACCCATCTGTAGGGAGCCCCATGCTTACCCATCTGTAGGGACCCCCATGCTTACCCATCTGTAGGGAGCCCCATGCTTACCCATCTGTAGGGAGCTCCATGCTTACCCATCTGTAGGGAGCCCCATGCTTACCCATCTGTAGGGACCCCCATGCTTACCCATCTGTAGGGAGCTCCATGCTTACCCATCTGTAGGGACCCCCATGCTTACCCATCTGTAGGGAGCCCCATGCTTACCCATCTGTAGGGAGCTCCATGCTTACCCATCTGTAGGGACCCCCATGCTTACCCATCTGTAGGGAGCTCCATGCTTACCCATCTGTAGGGAGCTCCATGCTTACCCATCTGTAGGGAGCTCCATGCTTACCCATCTGTAGGGAGCTCCATGCTTACCCATCTGTAGGGAGCTCCATGCTTACCCATCTGTAGGGAGCCCCATGCTTACCCATCTGTAGGGAGCTCCATGCTTACCCATCTGTAGGGACCCCCATGCTTACCCATCTGTAGGGAGCCCCATGCTTACCCATCTGTAGGGAGCTCCATGCTTACCCATCTGTAGGGAGCCCCATGCTTACCCATCTGTAGGGACCCCCATGCTTACCCATCTGTAGGGAGCTCCATGCTTACCTATCTGTAGGGAGCCCCATGCTTACCCATCTGTAGGGAGCTCCATGCTTACCCATCTGTAGGGACCCCCATGCTTACCCATCTGTAGGGAGCTCCATGCTTACCCATCTGTAGGGAGCCCCATGCTTACCCATCTGTAGGAAGCTCCATGCTTACCCATCTGTAGGGAGCTCCATGCTTACCCATCTGTAGGGAGCTCCATGCTTACCCATCTGTAGGGACCCCCATGCTTACCCATCTGTAGGGAGCCCCATGCTTACCCATCTGTAGGGAGCTCCATGCTTATCCATCTGTAGGGACCCCCATGCTTACCCATCTGTAGGGAGCCCCATGCTTACCCATCTGTAGGGACCCCCATGCTTACCCATCTGTAGGGAGCTCCATGCTTACCCATCTGTAGGGACCCCCATGCTTACCTATCTGTAGGGAGCCCCATGCTTACCCATCTGTAGGGAACCCCATGCTTACCCATCTGTAGGGACCCCCATGCTTACCCATCTGTAGGGAGCTCCATGCTTACCCATCTGTAGGGAGCACCATGCTTACCCATCTGTAGGGACCCCCATGCTTACCCATGTGTAGGGAGCTCCATGCTTACCCATCTGTAGGGACCCCCATGCTTACCCATCTGTAGGGAGCTCCATGCTTACCCATCTGTAGGGAGCCCCATGCTTACCAATCTGTAGGGAGCCCCCATGCTTACCCATCTGTAGGGAGCTCCATGCTTACCCATCTGTAGGGAGCTCCATGCTTACCCATCTGTAGGGAGCTCCATGCTTACCCATCTGTAGGGACCCCCATGCTTACCCATCTGTAGGGAGCTCCATGCTTACCCATCTGTAGGGAGCTCCATGCTTACCCATCTGTAGGGAGCCCCATGCTTACCCATCTGTAGGGAGCTCCATTCTTACCTATCTGTAGGGAGCTCCATGCTTACCCATCTGTAGGGACCCCCATGCTTACCCATCTGTAGGGAGCTCCATGCTTACCCATCTGTAGGGACCCCCATGCTTACCCATCTGTAGAGACCCCCATGCTTACCCATCTGTAGGGACCCCCATGCTTACCCATCTGTAGGGAGCTCCATGCTTACCCATCTGTAGGGAGCTCCATGCTTACCCATCTGTAGGGAGCCCCATGCTTACCCATCTGTAGGGACCCCCATGCTTACCCATCTGTAGGGAGCTCCATGCTTACCCATCTGTAGGGAGCTCCATGCTTACCCATCTGTAGGGAGCTCCATGCTTACCCATCTGTAGGGAGCTCCATGCTTACCCATCTGTAGGGAGCTCCATGCTTACCCATCTGTAGGGAGTCCCATGCTTACCCATCTGTAGGGAGTCCCATGCTTACCCATCTGTAGGGAGCTCCATGCTTACCCATCTGTAGGGAGCCCCATGCTTACCCATCTGTAGGGAGCTCCATGCTTACCCATCTGTAGGGAGCTCCATGCTTACCCATCTGTAGGGAGCTCCATGCTTACCCATCTGTAGGGACCCCCATGCTTACCCATCTGTAGGGACCCCCATGCTTACCCATCTGTAGGGAGCTCCATGCTTACCCATCTGTAGGGACCCCCATGCTTATCCATCTGTAGGGAGCCCCATGCTTACCCATCTGTAGGGACCCCCATGCTTATCCATCTGTAGGGACCCCCATGCTTACCCATCTGTAGGGAGCTCCATGCTTACCTATCTGTAGGGACCCCCATGCTTACCCATCTGTAGGGACCCCCATGCTTACCCATCTGTAGGGACCCCCATGCTTACCCATCTGTAGGGACCCCCATGCTTATCCATCTGTAGGGAGCTCTATGCTTACCTATCTGTAGGGACCCCCATGCTTACCCATCTGTAGGGAGCCCCATGCTTACCCATCTGTAGGGAGCTCCATGCTTACCCATCTGTAGGGAGCTCCATGCTTACCCATCTGTAGGGAGCCCCATGCTTACCCATCTGTAGGGAGCTCCATGCTTACCCATCTGTAGGGACCCCCATGCTTACCCATCTGTAGGGAGCCCCATGCTTACCCATCTGTAGGGACCCCCATGCTTACCCATCTGTAGGGAGCTCCATGCTTACCCATCTGTAGGGAGCCCCATGCTTACCCATCTGTAGGGAGCTCCATGCTTACCCATCTGTAGGGAGCTCCATGCTTACCCATCTGTAGGGAGCCCCATGCTTACCCATCTGTAGGGAGCTCCATGCTTACCCATCTGTAGGGAGCCCCATGCTTACCCATCTGTAGGGAGCTCCATGCTTACCCATCTGTAGGGAGCTCCATGCTTACCCATCTGTAGGGACCCCCATGCTTACCCATCTGTAGGGAGCCCCATGCTTACCCATCTGTAGGGAGCCCCATGCTTACCCATCTGTAGGGACCCCTATGCTTACCCATCTGTAGGGAGCTCCATGCTTACCCATCTGTAGGGACCCCCATGCTTACCCATCTGTAGGGACCCCCATGCTTACCCATCTGTAGGGAGCTCCATGCTTACCCATCTGTAGGGAGCTCCATGCTTACCCATCTGTAGGGAGCCCCATGCTTACCCATCTGTAGGGAGCTCCATGCTTACCCATCTGTAGGGACCCCCATGCTTCCCCATCTGTAGGGAGCCCCATGCTTACCCATCTGTAGGGACCCCCATGCTTACCCATCTGTAGGGAGCCCCATGCTTACCCATCTGTAGGGAGCCCCATGCTTACCCATCTGTAGGGAGCCCCATGCTTACCCATCTGTAGGGAGCTCCATGCTTACCCATCTGTAGGGAGCTCCATGCTTACCCATCTGTAGGGACCCCCATGCTTACCCATCTGTAGGGAGCCCCATGCTTACCCATCTGTAGGGAGCTCCATGCTTACCCATCTGTAGGGAGCCCCATGCTTACCCATCTGTAGGGAGCTCCATGCTTACCTATCTGTAGGGACCCCCCATGCTTACCTATCTGTAGGGAGCTCCATGCTTACCCATCTGTAGGGAGCCCCATGCTTACCCATCTGTAGGGAGCTCCATGCTTACCTATCTGTAGGGACCCCCATGCTTACCCATCTGTAGGGAGCTCCATGCTTACCCATCTGTAGGGAGCACCATGCTTACCCATCTGTAGGGAGCTCCATGCTTACCCATCTGTAGGGAGCACCATGCTTACCCATCTGTAGGGAGCTCCATGCTTACCCATCTGTAGGGAGCCCCATGCTTACCCATTTGTAGGGAGCTCCATGCTTACCCATCTGTAGGGAGCACCATGCTTACCCATCTGTAGGGAGCCCCATGCTTACCCATCTGTAGGGAGTCCCATGCTTACCCATCTGTAGGGAGCCCCATGCTTACCCATCTGTAGGGAGCCCCATGCTTACCCATCTGTAGGGAGCCCCATGCTTACCTATCTGTAGGGAGCTCCATGCTTACCCATCTGTAGGGACCCCCATGCTTACCCATCTGTAGGGACCCCCATGTTTACCCATCTGTAGGGAGCCCCATGCTTACCCATCTGTAGGGACCCCCATGCTTACCCATCTGTAGGGAGCCCCATGCTTACCCATCTGTAGGGAGCTCCATGCTTACCCATCTGTAGGGACCCCCATGTTTACCCATCTGTAGGGAGCCCCATGCTTACCCATCTGTAGGGAGTCCCATGCTTACCCATCTGTAGGGAGCTCCATGCTTACCCATCTGTAGGGACCCCCATGCTTACCCATCTGTAGGGAGCTCCATGCTTACCCATCTGTAGGGACCCCCATGCTTACCCATCTGTAGGGAGCTCCATGCTTACCCATCTGTAGGGAGCCCCATGCTTACCCATCTGTAGGGAGCCCCATGCTTACCCATCTGTGGGGACCCCCATGCTTATCCATCTGTAGGGACCTCCATGCTTACCTATCTGTAGGGACCCCCATGCTTATCCATCTGTAGGGACCCCCATGCTTACCCATCTGTAGGGAGCTCCATGCTTACCCATCTGTAGGGAGCTCCATGCTTACCCATCTGTAGGGAGCCCCATGCTTACCCATCTGTAGGGAGCTCCATGCTTACCCATCTGTAGGGACCCCCATGCTTACCCATCTGTGGGGACCCCCATGCTTATCCATCTGTAGGGACCTCCATGCTTACCTATCTGTAGGGACCCCCATGCTTATCCATCTGTAGGGACCCCCATGCTTACCCATCTGTAGGGAGCTCCATGCTTACCCATCTGTAGGGACCCCCATGCTTATCCATCTGTAGGGAGCCCCATGCTTACCCATCTGTAGGGAGCTCCATGCTTACCCACCTGTAGGGAGCCCCATGCTTATCCATCTGTAGGGAGCCCCATGCTTACCCATCTGTAGGGAGCTCCATGCTTACCCATCTGCAGGGACCCCCATGCTTACCCATCTGTAGGGAGCCCCATGCTTACCCATCTGTAGGGAGCCCCATGCTTACCCATCTGTAGGGAGCCCCATGCTTACCCATCTGTAGGGAGCCCCATGCTTACCCATCTGTAGGGAGCTCCATGCTTATCCATCTGTAGGGAGCTCCATGCTTATCCATCTGTAGGGACCTCCATGCTTACCTATCTGTAGGGACCCCCATGCTTATCCATCTGTAGGGACCCCCATGCTTACCCATCTGTAGGGAGCTCCATGCTTACCCATCTGTAGGGAGCCCCCATGCTTACCCATCTGTAGGGAGCTCCATGCTTACCCATCTGTAGGGACCCCCATGCTTACCCATCTGTAGGGACCCCCATGCTTACCCATCTGTAGGGAGTCCCATGCTTACCCATCTGTAGGGACCTCCCATGTTTACCCATCTGTAGGGAGCTCCATGCTTACCCATCTGTAGGGAGCTCCATGCTTACCCATCTGTAGGGACCCCCATGCTTACCCATCTGTAGGGAGCTCCATGCTTACCCATCTGTAGGGAGCCCCATGCTTACCCATCTGTAGGGAGCCCCATGCTTACCCATCTGTAGGGACTCCCCATGCTTACCCATCTGTAGGGAGCTCCATGCTTACCCATCTGTAGGGAGCTCCATGCTTACCCATCTGTAGGGACCCCCATGCTTACCCATCTGTAGGGAGCTCCATGCTTACCCATCTGTAGGGACCCCCATGCTTACCCATCTGTAGGGAGCCCCATGCTTACCCATCTGTAGGGACCCCCATGCTTACCCATCTGTAGGGAGCTCCATGCTTACCCATCTGTAGGGACCCCCATGCTTACCCATCTGTAGGGACCCCCATGCTTACCCATCTGTAGGGAGCTCCATGCTTACCCATCTGTAGGGAGCTCCATGCTTACCCATCTGTAGGGAGCTCCATGCTTACCCATCTGTAGGGAGCCCCCATGCTTACCCATCTGTAGGGAGCCCCCATGCTTACCCATCTGTAGGGACCCCCATGCTTACCCATCTGTAGGGACCCCCATGCTTACCCATCTGTAGGGACCCCCATGCTTACCCATCTGTAGGGAGCTCCATGCTTACCCATCTGTAGGGAGCTCCATGCTTACCCATCTGTAGGGAGCTCCATGCTTACCCATCTCTAGGGAGCTCCATGCTTACCCATCTGTAGGGACCCCCATGCTTACCCATCTGTAGGGAGCTCCATGCTTACCCATCTGTAGGGAGCCCCCATGCTTACCCATCTGTAGGGACCCCCATGCTTACCCATCTGTAGGGACTCCCATGCTTATCCATCTGTAGGGACCCCATGCTTACCCATCTGTAGGGAGCTCCATGCTTACCCATCTGTAGGGAGCTCCATGCTTACCCATCTGTAGGGAGCCCCCATGCTTACCCATCTGTAGGGACCCCCATGCTTACCCATCTGTAGGGACTCCCATGCTTATCCATCTGTAGGGAGCCCCATGCTTACCCATCTGTAGGGAGCTCCATGCTTACCCATCTGTAGGGAGCCCCCATGCTTACCCATCTGTAGGGAGCCCCATGCTTACCCATCTGTAGGGACCCCCATGCTTACCTATCTGTAGGGAGCCCCATGCTTACCCATCTGTAGGGACCCCCATGGTTACCCATCTGTATGGAGCTCCATGCTTACCCATCTGTAGGGAGCTCCATGCTTACCCATCTGTAGGGACCCCCATGCTTACCCATCTGTAGGGAGCCCCATGCTTACCCATCTGTAGGGACCCCCATGCTTACCCATCTGTAGGGACCCCCATGCTTACCCATCTGTAGGGACCCCCATGCTTACCCATCTGTAGGGAGCTCCATGCTTACCCATCTGTAGGGAGCCCCATGCTTACCCATCTGTAGGGAGCTCCATGCTTACCCATCTGTAGGGACCCCCATGCTTACCTATCTGTAGGGAGCTCCATGCTTACCCATCTGTAGGGACCCCCATGCTTACCCATCTGTAGGGACCCCCATGCTTACCTATCTGTAGGGAGCTCCATGCTTACCCATCTGTAGGGAGCCCCATGCTTACCCATCTGTAGGGAGCTCCATGCTTACCCATCTGTAGGGACCCCCATGCTTACCTATCTGTAGGGAGCTCCATGCTTACCTATCTGTAGGGACCCCCATGCTTACCCATCTGTAGGGAGCTCAATGCTTACCCATCTGTAGGGAGCCCCATGCTTACCCATCTGTAGGGACCCCCATGCTTACCCATCTGTAGGGACCCCCATGCTTACCCATCTGTAGGGACCCCCATGCTTACCCATCTGTAGGGAGCTCCATGCTTACCCATCTGTAGGGAGCCTCATGCTTATCCATCTGTAGGGAGCTCCATGCTTACCTATCTGTAGGGAGCCCCATGCTTACCTATCTGTAGGGACCCCCCATGCTTACCCATCTGTAGGGACCCCCATGCTTACCCATCTGTAGGGAGCTCCATGCTTACCCATCTGTAGGGAGCTCCATGCTTACCCATCTGTAGGGAGCTCCATGCTTACCCATCTGTAGGGAGCTCCATGCTTACCTATCTGTAGGGACCCCCATGCTTACCCATCTGTAGGGACCCCCATGCTTACCCATCTGTAGGGACCCCCATGCTTACCCATCTGTAGGGAGCTCCATGCTTACCCATCTGTAGGGACCCCCATGCTTACCCATCTGTAGGGACCCCCATGCTTACCCATCTGTATGGAGCTCCATGCTTACCCATCTGTAGGGACCCCCATGCTTACCCATCTGTAGGGACCCCTATGCTTACCCATCTGTAGGGAGCTCCATGCTTACCCATCTGTAGGGACCCCCATGCTTACCCATCTGTAGGGAGCCCCATGCTTACCCATCTGTAGGGACCCCCATGCTTACCCATCTGTAGGGACCCCCATGCTTACCCATCTGTAGGGAGCTCCATGCTTACCCATCTGTGGGGACCCCCATGCTTATCCATCTGTAGGGACCTCCATGCTTACCCATCTGTAGGGAGCCCCATGCTTACCCATCTGTAGGGAGCTCCATGCTTACCCATCTGTAGGGAGCTCCATGCTTACCCATCTGTAGGGAGCCCCATGCTTACCCATCTGTAGGGAGCTCCATGCTTACCCATCTGTAGGGAGCCCCCATGCTTACCCATCTGTAGGGAGCCCCATGCTTACCCATCTGTAGGGACCCCCATGCTTACCTATCTGTAGGGAGCCCCATGCTTACCCATCTGTAGGGACCCCCATGCTTACCCATCTGTATGGAGCTCCATGCTTACCCATCTGTAGGGAGCTCCATGCTTACCTATCTGTAGGGACCCCCATGCTTACCCATCTGTAGGGACCCCCATGCTTACCCATCTGTAGGGAGCCCCATGCTTACCCATCTGTAGGGACCCCCATGCTTACCCATCTGTAGGGACCCCCATGCTTACCCATCTGTAGGGACCCCCATGCTTACCCATCTGTAGGGACCCCCATGCTTACCCATCTGTAGGGAGCTCCATGCTTACCCATCTGTAGGGAGCTCCATGCTTACCCATCTGTAGGGAGCTCCATGCTTACCCATCTGTAGGGAGCTCCATGCTTACCCATCTGTAGGGAGCTCCATGCTTACCCATCTGTAGGGACCCCCATGCTTACCTATCTGTAGGGAGCTCCATGCTTACCCATCTGTAGGGAGCTCCATGCTTACCCATCTGTAGGGACCCCCATGCTTACCCATCTGTAGGGAGCTCCATGCTTACCCATCTGTAGGGAGCTCCATGCTTACCCATCTGTAGGGACCCCCATGCTTACCCATCTGTAGGGAGCTCCATGCTTACCCATCTGTAGGGACCCCCCATGCTTACCCATCTGTAGGGAGCTCCATGCTTACCCATCTGTAGGGAGCTCCATGCTTACCTATCTGTAGGGGCCCCTATGCTTACCCATCTGTAGGGAGCTCAATGCTTACCCATCTGTAGGGAGCTCCATGCTTACCCATCTGTAGGGAGCCCCATGCTTACCCATCTGTAGGGAGCTCCATGCTTACCCATCTGTAGGGAGCCCCATGCTTACCCATCTGTAGGGAGCTCCATGCTTACCCATCTGTAGGGAGCTCCATGCTTATCCATCTGTAGGGACCCCCATGCTTACCCATCTGTAGGGAGCTCCATGCTTACCCATCTGTAGGGAGCTCCATGCTTACCCATCTGTAGGGACCCCCATGCTTACCCATCTGTAGGGAGCTCAATGCTTACCCATCTGTAGGGAGCTCCATGCTTACCCATCTGTAGGGAGCCCCATGCTTACCCATCTGTAGGGACCCCCATGCTTACCCATCTGTAGGGAGCTCCATGCTTACCCATCTGTAGGGAGCTCCATGCTTATCCATCTGTAGGGACCCCCATGCTTACCCATCTGTAGGGAGCTCCATGCTTACCCATCTGTAGGGAGCTCCATGCTTACCCATCTGTAGGGAGCTCCATGCTTACCCATCTGTAGGGAGCTCCATGCTTACCCATCTGTAGGGAGTCCCATGCTTACCCATCTGTAGGGAGCTCCATGCTTACCCATCTGTAGGGAGCTCCATGCTTACCCATCTGTAGGGAGTCCCATGCTTACCCATCTGTAGGGACCCCCATGCTTACCCATCTGTAGGGAGCTCCATGCTTACCCATCTGTAGGGACCTCCCATGCTTACCCATCTGTAGGGACCCCCATGCTTACCCATCTGTAGGGACCCCCATGCTTACCCATCTGTAGGGACCCCCATGCTTACCCATCTGTAGGGAGCTCCATGCTTACCCATCTGTAGGGAGCCTCATGCTTATCCATCTGTAGGGAGCTCCATGCTTACCTATCTGTAGGGAGCCCCATGCTTACCTATCTGTAGGGACCCCCCATGCTTACCCATCTGTAGGGACCCCCATGCTTACCCATCTGTAGGGAGCTCCATGCTTATCCATCTGTAGGGAGCTCCATGCTTACCCATCTGTAGGGACCCCCATGCTTACCCATCTGTAGGGAGCTCCATGCTTACCCATCTGTAGGGACTCCCATGCTTACCCATCTGTAGGGAGCTCCATGCTTACCCATCTGTAGGGACCCCCATGCTTACCCATCTGTAGGGAGCTCCATGCTTACCCATCTGTAGGGACCCCCATGCTTACCCATCTGTAGGGACCCCCATGCTTACCCATCTGTAGGGACCCCCATGCTTACCCATCTGTAGGGACCCCCATGCTTACCCATCTGTAGGGAGCCCCATGCTTACCCATCTGTAGGGACCCCCATGCTTACCCATCTGTAGGGAGCCCCATGCTTACCCATCTGTAGGGACCCCCATGCTTACCCATCTGTAGGGAGCTCCATGCTTACCTATCTGTAGGGACCCCCATGCTTACCCATCTGTAGGGAGCTCCATGCTTACCTATCTGTAGGGACCCCCATGCTTACCTATCTGTAGGGACCCCCATGCTTACCCATCTGTAGGGACCCCCATGCTTACCCATCTGTAGGGACCCCCATGCTTACCCATCTGTAGGGACCCCCCATGCTTACCCATCTGTAGGGACCCCCATGCTTACCCATCTGTAGGGACCCCCCATGCTTACCCATCTGTAGGGACCCCCATGCTTACCCATCTGTAGGGAGCCCCATGCTTACCCATCTGTAGGGAGTCTCATGCTTACCTATCTGTAGGGACCCCCATGCTTACCCATCTGTAGGGACCCCCCATGCTTACCCATCTGTAGGGACCCCCATGCTTACCCATCTGTAGGGAGCCCCATGCTTACCCATCTGTAGGGAGTCTCATGCTTACCCATCTGTAGGGAGCCCCATGCTTACCCATCTGTAGGGACCCCCATGCTTACCCATCTGTAGGGACCCCCATGCTTACCCATCTGTAGGGACCCCCCATGCTTACCCATCTGTAGGGACCCCCATGCTTACCCATCTGTAGGGAGCTCCATGCTTACCCATCTGTAGGGAGCTCCATGCTTACCCATCTGTAGGGACCCCCATGCTTACCTATCTGTAGGGAGCTCCATGCTTACCCATCTGTAGGGAGCTCCATGCTTACCCATCTGTAGGGAGCTCCATGCTTACCCATCTGTAGGGACCCCCATGCTTACCCATCTGTAGGGAGCTCCATGCTTACCCATCTGTAGGGACCCCCATGCTTACCCATCTGTAGGGAGCTCCATGCTTACCCATCTGTAGGGACCCCCCATGCTTACCCATCTGTAGGGACCCCCATGCTTACCCATCTGTAGGGAGCCCCATGCTTACCCATCTGTAGGGAGCTCCATGCTTACCCATCTGTAGGGAGTCTCATGCTTACCCATCTGTAGGGAGCTCCATGCTTACCCATCTGTAGGGACCCCCATGCTTACCCATCTGTAGGGACCCCCATGCTTACCCATCTGTAGGGAGCTCCATGCTTACCCATCTGTAGGGAGTCTCATGCTTACCCATCTGTAGGGAGCTCCATGCTTACCCATCTGTAGGGACCCCCATGCTTACCCATCTGTAGGGACCCCCATGCTTACCCATCTGTAGGGACCCCCATGCTTACCCATCTGTAGGAGTCTCATGCTTACCCATCTGTAGGGAGCTCCATGCTTACCCATCTGTAGGGACCCCCATGCTTACCCATCTGTAGGGACCCCCATGCTTACCCATCTGTAGGGAGCCCCATGCTTACCCATCTGTAGGGACCCCCATGCTTACCCATCTGTAGGGAGCTCCATGCTTACCCATCTGTAGGGACCCCCATGCTTACCCATCTGTAGGGAGCTCCATGCTTACCCATCTGTAGGGACCCCCCCATGTACCCATCTGTAGGGACCCCCATGCTTACCCATCTGTAGGGAGCTCCATGCTTACCCATCTGTAGGGACCCCCATGCTTACCCATCTGTAGGGAGCTCCATGCTTACCCATCTGTAGGGACCCGCCCATGCTTACCCATCTGTAGGGAGCCCCATGCTTACCCATCTGTAGGGAGCTCCATGCTTACCCATCTGTAGGGAGCTCCATGCTTACCCATCTGTAGGGACCCCCCCATGCTTACCCATCTGTAGGGAGCTCCATGCTTACCCATCTGTAGGGAGCTCCATGCTTACCCATCTGTAGGGACCCCCATGCTTACCCATCTGTAGGGAGCCCCATGCTTACCCATCTGTAGGGAGCTCCATGCTTACCCATCTGTAGGGACCCCCCATGCTTACCCATCTGTAGGGAGCTCCATGCTTACCCATCTGTAGGGAGCTCCATGCTTACCCATCTGTAGGGACCCCCATGCTTACCCATCTGTAGGGAGCCCCATGCTTACCCATCTGTAGGGAGCTCCATGCTTACCCATCTGTAGGGAGTCTCATGCTTACCCATCTGTAGGGACCCCCATGCTTACCCATCTGTAGGGGACCCCCATGCTTACCCATCTGTAGGGAGCTCCATGCTTACCCATCTGTAGGGAGTCTCATGCTTACCCATCTGTAGGGACCCCCATGCTTACCCATCTGTAGGGAGCCCCATGCTTACCCATCTGTAGGGAGCCCCATGCTTACCTATCTGTAGGGAGCTCCATGCTTACCCATCTGTAGGGAGCCCCATGCTTACCCATCTGTAGGGAGCTCCATGCTTACCCATCTGTAGGGAGCTCCATGCTTACCCATCTGTAGGGACCCCCATGCTTACCCATCTGTAGGGACCCCCATGCTTACCTATCTGTAGGGAGCTCCATGCTTACCCATCTGTAGGGACCCCCATGCTTACCCATCTGTAGGGACCCCCATGCTTACCCATCTGTAGGGACCCCCATGCTTACCCATCTGTAGGGACCCCCCTGTACACTGTGTATAAGGTGATCTTCATAGTATTGTGCTGATTGCGGCAGATTCTATTCTGAACACCAGAGGGCGCCATCGCTCCGTTACACTGGCAGCATTGTGATGATAGAAAGATAAAGGGGAATCTGCCTCAGTTCTGCCAAACAACAGAGGCACAACTACAACTGCACCGGGGCCCAGGAGTTCAAGGGGGCCCGTCATTGTCGCTCCACCACTTTATTTATATTTGCGCTCACTGGGCATCATTTAGAGAAAGAAATGAGTCTCTGCTGTTTCAGTCTTTAGTTGTCTAGCTGCATCCAAAGACAGACAATAATGTATGAGCCTCAAATGGGCCACATTTAATGTTAGCACTTCCGAATAGTATCCAATATTCGCTGCAATCCCATTACAGCCTATGGGGGGGGGGGGGGGGGGGGGGTTTCAGGCGGTGCTTTGGGGTTCAAAAGTGGACCAAAATCCACCCTGGAGTCAATGACACTTACTCTCCCCTCCCAGGTCAGTTAGCTGTGTGAAACCCCCCAGTCAACTCACCTTTCCTCCGAAAGTACTCGCCTCCCCTCTTGGCTGTGCGCTGCCCCCCGCCCACTGTGGCTGAATGGCTGTGCAGGGATGCGCAAGCTGCTCGTAAGTGCGGCTCCAGAAAAGGTGAGTTATAAGATTCCCGGGATGATCTATTCCCCCCCCCCATCCAGAAACTGGGTTCTCCTGCTGTGTGATACCCTCCAGGTCGCCCATGCACTTACCTTGCTTCCCGGTGCATGCGCATCCCGCTATCCCTCCAGCGAATGACACGCTCCCTGTTAGAGGGAAGCAGGGGATGCGGCTGGCTGCATTTGCATCACCATCGCGATAAATAATTAGGTTTAAAGCACACCAACAGTATATACAGTCAGATTGAGCATAATACAAGATATATTTAGTGGGTGCCCCGCCATAATACAAGATATATTTAGTGGGTGCCCCGCCATAATACAAGATATATTTAGTGGGTACCCCGCCATAATACAAGATATATTTAGTGGGTGCCCCGCCATAATACAAGATATATTTAGTGGGTGCCCCCGCCATAATACAAGATATATTTAGTGGGTGCCCCGCCATAATACAAGATATATTTAGTGGGTACCCCGCCATAATACAAGATATATTTAGTGGGTGCCCCGCCATAATACAAGATATATTTAGTGGGTACCCCGCCATAATACAAGATATATTTAGTGGGTACCCCCGCCATAATACAAGATATATTTAGTGGGTGCCCCGCCATAATACAAGATATATTTAGTGGGTACCCCGCCATAATACAAGATATATTTAGTGGGTGCCCCGCCATAATACAAGATATATTTAGTGGGTACCCCGCCATAATACAAGATATATTTAGTGGGCGCCCCGCCATAATACAAGATATATTTAGTGGGTGCCCCGCCACACTGTACCTCAATTATTAAACAAGTGGAAAAGAATGCACACCAAAAAGTGTATTGATACAAAAGAAAAATAATGACACACATTAGTGCTGTACAGTATAATGCAGAATGGGATACAGATAAACACTAGGATGTAACACCCAATAAAAGGAAATCTGATGAGGAATCTCTGTATGGCAACGCATCTGTCATCAGAATTGCACCTCAAAAAATGGGAAAACAGTAATAACAAGGTAACTCTAACTGTATCTGTAAAGAAGACTAGAATAAGGTAAAAAAAAACTTTACTGCATGGGTCTAAGAGGTGCATTGGTGGCATTCCTGACAATTGGTGCAGCCATATATTCAGTCCAGTATGAGTCAAGGGTTAAGGGTAATGGTCATTGCAATATAAAGATCTAAGGGCCTTATTTATCAAGGGCTAGCGCCAGGTAGTGTCTGACGAGCGCCAGGTACCGCCAGCTAACGGCGGCTACCGACTCAAGTACGGCCGGCGGCGGTCACAATGACGCATTTATCACGCTAAATGAGGCTAGCGCCGGCGAGAGCAACAGCTATCGCGGGATTCATCATGTAGCCGACTGCAACGAACAGCGCCGCTGCTAATCCCATCACAGCGACAGGTATGACCTGGCGCTCCCTGGCGATGTCCAATGCATTTCAGTGGAGCAATCTTTAATTAATCATAATAAATTCCTATTAATGTGTTTTTTTTTTTTAATGTCAAAAATTCAGTGACCACTTCTGCAATGTTAGGATTTTTTTTTTAAGGTAAAAAAAAAAAAAAAAAAAAAAAAATGTGCAGAATTGATATTACAGGTCTGATATTAATGTATTCATATTACAAAATGTTTATAAAAACTTGGATAATTTTACAATCAAAAAATATGGTTGTTTGGGGGTTAAAAACTATTTTACACCCATCGCCGCCAGCGCTCTGGGGTTTAAACAAGGAATTCACAGCGCGAATAAATTCGGAGCGTGTTTTGTTAATGAATCTGCAGCAAGCCGTTCGCTCTGGCCATTCGCTGTCAGGCGCACCCATACAACGCTGAACCTGTGAAACAGCGACCCCTAACCCCGTATTCAACATTACCGCACACCGACTGAGTCGCTGTCAACAAGCAAACCCCCGGCCAAGCACAGCGAATACTAGCTGGCGCTGAGAAAATCACGCTACTGGCGCTCATCTGTCGCTACCTGGCGCTATTAATGAATCGGCCTCTAAGTATCAGACCTTTAGCCCTGGTCGGCTTAAACAGGGAACATCATACCAGAGAAAACCTCATAAAGTACATAGTAACATAGTAATCATGACGTATAGCATACAAATGGTTAAACAGGGTTACAATAGTGTTACCGGGCAGACTAGCATGTAGGGTGATCGCTAAGAGGCCGATTCATTAATAGCGCCAGGTAGCGACAGTTGAGCGACTGTAGCGGCATTTTCAGAGCGCCCGCTAGTAGTTGCTGTGCTTGGCCATTGTTCGGTTGTTGACAGCGACTCAGTCGGTGTGCGGTAATGTTGAATACGGGGTGATGAGTCGCTATTTGACAGGTTCCGCGCTGTATGGGAGCGCATGATAGCGACTGGCCATAGCGACCGGCTCCCACCATATTCATTAACAAATCACGCTCCAAAAATTCTGGCGCTGTGAAATGCTTGTTTAAACCCCAGAGCGCTGGCGGCGATGGGTTAAAAGTAGTTTTTTAACCCCCAAACAACCATATTTTTGGAAACCAAAAAAAACAAGTTTCTAAAAACATTTTGTAATATGAATACATTAATATCAGACCTGTAATATCAATTCTGCACAATTTTTTTTTTTTTTACCTTAAAAAAAAAATCTACCATGGCAGAAGTGGTCACAGAATTTTTCACATTTAAAAAAAAAAAAAAAAAAAATTATTAACAATTAATTATGAATATTTAAAGATTGTTCCATTGAAATGCATTGGAGAGCGCCAGGTAGCGAGAGGTCATACCTGTCGCTGTTCAAGGTCGGACGCTGGCGCTGTGGGCTGAGGCTGGAATAATGATGAATGAGTCGCTATATGGCGCTATCTCAGTCGCTAAGCAGGATTGGCTTGATAAATGTGTGATTGTGGTGGGGAGCCGGCGTTCTCGTGGCGGGGCCCGTCATTACCGGCCGCTCACCAGTCGCTACCTGTCGCTATCCCTTGTTAAATAAGGGCCTAAGTTCCGAGCCTTTGTTGCGGAGCTCACGGCTCCTTTATCAAGGCATCACCATCTTGCCATCTCTTGGCCGGCATTCGCCTTAGACAAAGCCTTAGACAGCGTGACGTCAGCGCCTCCGCGCTGATTGGACGAAGCGGCCCGCGCACGCGCCGTAGGGCTGGGAAGAGGTGAGTTTTTTCGGCGATCACACAAACGGGACATCCCCTAATCGGGGAAAGGACCAAACCCCAGGATAGCCAAAATCCTGGGTTTAGGTCCGCTTTAAAATTCAGAGATTTTCTCGCAGGCCCTGTAGAGCCACCAGAGGGCGCCGCCCCCCCCCCCCGCAGCGAACGGTGCATAGAGCGTCAGCTCCTGGGGGCTTCCTGTTACCGGATAAATGCGGGCGCAAGAAGGAGGAACAGGAAGGGCCGGCGGCTTGTGCGGCGCGCCAAGCACAGATTGAGGCCATGAGGCCCGTGCATGGCTCTGCTGCAGGTGGCCCAGGGGGTGGGGGACAGGAAACAGCTGCAGCGGCTTCAGCTCACTTATGGCGCCCATGGGTGCAGCGCGAGAGCGTGCCTGTCCCCCCCCTCACCACATATATATATATATATATATATATATATATATATATATATATATATATATATACAGCTGGCCAGCAAAGGTTTAAACCCCCAGCAGGAGTGGGAGGAGCCAGGCAGCTGGTCAGCAAAGGGTTAAACCCCCAGCAGGACTGGGAGGAGCCAGGCAGCATGCCATCAAAGGGTTAAACCCCCAGCAGGAGTGGGAGGAGCCAGGCAGCTGGCCATCAAAGGGTTAAACCCCCAGCAGGAGTGGGAGGAGCCAGGCAGCTGGCCAGCAAAGGGTTAAACCCCCAGCAGAGTGGGAGGAGCCAGGCAGCTGGTCAGCAAAGGGTTAAACCCCCAGCAGGAGTGGGAGGAGCCAGGCAGCTGGCCAGCAAAGGGTTAAACCCCCAGCAGAAGTGGGAGGAGCCAGGCAGCTGGCCATCAAAGGGTTAAACCTCCAGCAGGAGTGGGAGGAGCCAGGCAGCTGGCCAGCAAAGGGTTAAACCCCCAGCAGAGTGGGAGGAGCCAGGCAGCTGGTCAGCAAAGGGTTAAACCCCCAGCAGGAGTGGGAGGAGCCAGGCAGCTGGCCAGCAAAGGGTTAAACCCCCAGTAGGAGGGGGAGGAGCCAGGCAGCTGGTCAGCAAAGGGTTAAACCCCCAGCAGGAGGGGGAGGAGCCAGGCAGCTGGTCAGCAAAGGGTTAAACCCCCAGCAGGAGTGGGAGGAGCCAGGCAGCTGGTCAGCAAAGGGTTAAACCCCCAGCAGGAGTGGGAGGAGCCAGGCAGCTGGCCAGCAAAGGGTTAAACCCCCAGCAGGAGTGGGAGGAGACAGGCAGCTGGTCAGCAAAGGGTTAACCCCCAGTAGGAGGGGGAGGAGCCAGGCAGCTGGCCAGCAAAGGGTTAAACCCCCAGCAGGAGTGGGAGGAGCCAGGCAGCTGGTCAGCAAAGGGTAAAACCCCCAGCAGGAGTGGGAGGAGCCAGGCAGCTGGTCAGCAAAGGGTAAAACCCCCAGCAGGAGTGGGAGGAGCCAGGCAGCTGGTCAGCAAAGGGTTAAACCCCCAGCAGGAGTGGGAGGAGCCAGGCAGCTGGCCAGCAAAGGGTTAAACCCCCAGTAGGAGGGGGAGGAGCCAGGCAGCTGGTCAGCAAAGGGTTAAACCCCCAGCAGGAGGGGGAGGAGCCAGGCAGCTGGTCAGCAAAGGGTTAAACCCCCAGCAGGAGTGGGAGGAGCCAGGCAGCTGGTCAGCAAAGGGTTAAACCCCCAGCAGGAGTGGGAGGAGCCAGGCAGCTGGCCAGCAAAGGGTTAAACCCCCAGCAGGAGTGGGAGGAGACAGGCAGCTGGTCAGCAAAGGGTTAACCCCCAGTAGGAGGGGGAGGAGCCAGGCAGCTGGCCAGCAAAGGGTTAAACCCCCAGCAGGAGTGGGAGGAGCCAGGCAGCTGGTCAGCAAAGGGTAAAACCCCCAGCAGGAGTGGGAGGAGCCAGGCAGCTGGTCAGCAAAGGGTAAAACCCCCAGCAGGAGTGGGAGGAGCCAGGCAGCTGGTCAGCAAAGGGTTAAACCCCCAGCAGGAGTGGGAGGAGCCAGGCAGCTGGCCAGCAAAGGGTTAAACCCCCAGCAGAGTGGGAGGAGCCAGGCAGCTGGTCAGCAAAGGGTTAAACCCCCAGCAGGAGTGGGAGGAGCCAGGCAGCTGGCCAGCAAAGGGTTAAACCCCCAGTAGGAGGGAGAGGAGCCAGGCAGCTGGTCAGCAAAGGGTTAAACCCCCAGCAGGAGGAGTGGGAGGAGCCAGGCAGCTGGTCAGCAAAGGGTTAAACCCCCAGTAGGAGGGGGAGGAGCCAGGCAGCTGGTCAGCAAAGGGTTAAACCCCCAGCAGGAGTGGGAGGAGCCAGGCAGCTGGTCAGCAAAGGGTTAAACCCCAGTAGGAGGGGGAGGAGCCAGGCAGCTGGTCAGCAAAGGGTTAAACCCCAGTAGGAGGGGGAGGAGCCAGGCAGCTGGCCAGCAAAGGGTTAAACCTCCAGCAGGAGTGGGAGGAGCCAGGCAGCTGGCCAGCAAAGGGTTAAACCCCCAGCAGGAGTGGGAGGAGCCAGGCAGCTGGTCAGCAAAGGGTTAAACCCCCAGCAGGAGTGGGAGGAGCCAGGCAGCTGGTCATCAAAGGGTTAAACCCCCAGCAGGAGTGGGAGGAGCCAGGCAGCTGGCCAGCAAAGAGTTAAACCCCCAGCAGGAGTGGGAGGAGCCAGGCAGCTGGCCAGCAAAGGGTTAACCCCCCGTCATCTTTATTATTATTATTATTATTAAAGGGACAGTGCGGGCAGCGGGTGACATGAGCTGCTTTCTGCTTTCCACCCACACCGCCTTTTATTCACCATTGCATTCCCTGATCATCCCTGATGAACTCGCTCCCTTTTTTTTTTGCCAGTTCCCAGAATGACTTAGCTTCTAATAAAGGGATTGAGGCATTGAGACCTGCGTGGATGAGTCATCCTCTGCTGCTGAGGAGGCCCCCGCAGAAGGGACAGAGCTCACCAGGGCCTATCAAAGTGGACCAATCACTAGGATTTTCACTGTCCTTGCCCCGAAGGGCATCCCGCCTTTCTGCGCATGTGCGGGCTCTCGTCCAATCAGTGCTTTTTGCTGATGTGGCTTCGACATAAGGATCAGAATCTGATGCCTCCCCGGCATCCCTGCAGCTGTGTGTGTGCTACACTTTAATAGACCCTAGTGAACTCCGCAGCAGCAGAGGATGAGTCATCCACGTGGGTCTCAATGCCTCAGGTGATGTTTCCATTTCTTGCAGGAGATGACCTACCTGTGCATCACGGCCTCCGACTCCAGCCGCCAGAACCTGTAAGTGGCCTCCATCTGCCTCGCCCCCCTCTAATGCCTCTGCCTCTCCCCTCTCTGATGCCTCTGCCTCTCCCCCTCTGATGCCTCTCCTCCCTCTGAGGCCTCTGCCTCTCCCCCTCTAATGCCTCTACCTCTCCCCCTCTGATGCCTCTGCCTCTCCCCTCTCTGATGCCTCTGCCTCTCCCCCTCTAATGCCTCTGCCTCTCCCCTCTCTGATGCCTCTGCCTCTCCCCCTCTGATGCCTCTGCCTCTCCCCCCTCTGATGCCTCTGCCTCTCCCCCTCTGATGCCTCTGCCTCTTCCCCCTCTAATGCCTCTGCCTCTCCCCCTCTAATGCCTCTGCCTCTCCCCCTCTAATGCCTCTGCCTCTCCCCCTCTAATGCCTCTACCTCTCCCCCTCTGATGCCTCTGCCTCTCCCCTCTCTGATGCCTCTGCCTCTCCCCCTCTGATGCCTCTGCCTCTCCCCCCTCTGATGCCTCTGCCTCTCCCCCTCTGATGCCTCTGCCTCTCCCCCTCTAATGCCTCTGCCTCTCCCCCTCTAATGCCTCTGCCTCTCCCCCCTCTGATGCCTCTGCCTCTCCCCCTCTGATGCCTCTGCCTCTCCCCTCTGATGCCTCTGCCTCTCCCCCTCTAATGCCTCTGCCTCTCCCCCTCTGATGCCTCTGCCTCTCCCCTCTGATGCCTCTGCCTCTCCCCCTCTGATGCCTCTGCCTCTCACCCCCTCTGATGCCTCTGCCTCTCCCCCTCTAATGCCTCTGCCTCTCCCCCTCTAATGCCTCTGCCTCTCCCCCTGTGATGCCTCTGCCTCTCCCTCTCTGATGCCTCTGCCTCTCCCCCTCTGATGCCTCTGCCTCTCCCCCCTCTGATGCCTCTGCCTCTCCCCCTCTAATGCCTCTGCCTCTCCCCCTGTGATGCCTCTGCCTCTCCCTCTCTGATGCCTCTGCCTCTCCCCCTCTGATGCCTCTGCCTCTCCCCCCTCTGATGCCTCTGCCTCTCCCCCTCTAATGCCTCTGCCTCTCCCCCTGTGATGCCTCTGCCTCTCCCTCTCTGATGCCTCTGCCTCTCCCCCTGTGATGCCTCTGCCTCTCCCCCCTCTAAAGCCTCTGCCTCTTCCTCTCTGATGCCTCTGCCTCTCCCTCTCTGATGCCTCTGCCTCTCCCCCTCTGATGCCTCTGCCTCTCCCCCTCTAATGCCTCTGCCTCTCCCCCTGTGATGCCTCTGCCTCTCCCTCTCTGATGCCTCTGCCTCTCCCCTCTCTGATGCCTCTCCCCTCTCTGATGCCTCTGCCTCTCCCCCCTCTGATGCCTCTGCCTCTCCCCCCTCTGATGCCTCTGCCTCTCCCCTCACTGATGCCTCTGCCTCTCCCCCTCTGATGCCTCTGCCTCTCCCCCTCTGATGCCTCTGCCTCTCCCTCCTCTGATGCCTCTGCCTTTCCCCTCTGATGCCTCTGCCCCTCTTATGCCTCTGCCTCTCCCCCTCTAATGCCTCTGCCTCTCCCCTCTCTGATACCTCTGCCTCTCCCTCTCTGATGCCTCTGCCTCTCGCCCCTCTAATGCCTCTGCCTCTCCCCCCCCTCTGATGCCTCTGCCTCTCCCCCCTCTGATGCCTCTGCCTCTCGCCCCTCTGATGCCTCTGCCTCCCCCCTCTCTGATGCCTCTGCCTCTCGCCCCTCTGATGCCTCTGCCTCTCGCCCCTCTAATGCCTCTGCCTCCCCCCTCTCTGATGCCTCTGCCTCTCCCCCCTCTGATGCCTCTGCCTCTCCCCTCTCTGATGCCTCTGCCTCTCGCCCCTCTAATGCCTCTGCCTCTCCCCCCCTCTGATGCCTCTGCCTCTCCCCCCTCTGATGCCTCTGCCTCTCGCCCCTCTAATGCCTCTGCCTCTCCCCCCCTCTGATGCCTCTGCCTCTCCCCCCTCTGATGCCTCTGCCTCTCGCCCCTCTAATGCCTCTGCCTCCCCTCGCTCTGATGCCTCTGCCTCTCCCCCTCTGATGCCTCTGCCTCTCCCCGCTCTGATGCCTCTGCCTCTCCCTCTCTGATGCCTCTGCCTCTCCCCCTCTGATGCCTCTGCCTCTCCCCCTCTGATGCCTCTGCCTCTCCCTCTCTGATGCCTCTGCCTCTCCCCCTCTGATGCCTCTGCCTCTCCCCCCTCTGATGCCTCTGCCTCTCCCCCTCTAATGCCTCTGCCTCTCCCCCTGTGATGCCTCTGCCTCTCCCTCTCTGATGCCTCTGCCTCTCCCCCTCTGATGCCTCTGCCTCTCCCCCCTCTGATGCCTCTGCCTCTCCCCCTCTAATGCATCTGCCTCTCCCCCTGTGATGCCTCTGCCTCTCCCTCTCTGATGCCTCTGCCTCTCCCCCTGTGATGCCTCTGCCTCTCCCCCCTCTAAAGCCTCTGCCTCTTCCTCTCTGATGCCTCTGCCTCTCCCTCTCTGATGCCTCTGCCTCTCCCCCTCTGATGCCTCTGCCTCTCCCCCTCTAATGCCTCTGCCTCTCCCCCTCTAATGCCTCTGCCTCTCCCCCTGTGATGCCTCTGCCTCTCCCTCTCTGATGCCTCTGCCTCTCCCCTCTCTGATGCCTCTCCCCTCTCTGATGCCTCTGCCTCTCCCCCCTCTGATGCCTCTGCCTCTCCCCCCTCTGATGCCTCTGCCTCTCCCCTCACTGATGCCTCTGCCTCTCCCCCTCTGATGCCTCTGCCTCTCCCCCTCTGATGCCTCTGCCCCTCTGATGCCTCTGCCTTTCCCCTCTGATGCCTCTGCCCCTCTTATGCCTCTGCCTCTCCCCCTCTAATGCCTCTGCCTCTCCCCTCTCTGATACCTCTGCCTCTCCCTCTCTGATGCCTCTGCCTCTCGCCCCTCTAATGCCTCTGCCTCTCCCCCCCTCTGATGCCTCTGCCTCTCCCCCCTCTGATGCCTCTGCCTCTCGCCCCTCTAATGCCTCTGCCTCCGCCCTCTCTGATGCCTCTGCCTCTCGCCCCTCTGATGCCTCTGCCTCTCGCCCCTCTAATGCCTCTGCCTCCCCCCTCTCTGATGCCTCTGCCTCTCCCCCCTCTGATGCCTCTGCCTCTCCCCTCTCTGATGCCTCTGCCTCTCGCCCCTCTAATGCCTCTGCCTCTCCCCCCCTCTGATGCCTCTGCCTCTCCCCCCTCTGATGCCTCTGCCTCTCGCCCCTCTAATGCCTCTGCCTCTCCCCCCCTCTGATGCCTCTGCCTCTCCCCCCTCTGATGCCTCTGCCTCTCGCCCCTCTAATGCCTCTGCCTCCCCTCGCTCTGATGCCTCTGCCTCTCCCCCTCTGATGCCTCTGCCTCTCCCCGCTCTGATGCCTCTGCCTCTCCCTCTCTGATGCCTCTGCCTCTCCCCCTCTGATGCCTCTGCCTCTCCACCTCTGATGCCTCTGCCTCTCCCCTCACTGATGCCTCTGCCTCTCCCCCTCTGATGCCTCTGCCTCTTCCCTCTCTGATGCCTCTGCCTCTCGCCCCTCTAATGCCTCTGCCTCTCCCCCCCTGATGCCTCTGCCTCTCCCCCCTCTGATGCCTCTGCCTCTCGCCCCTCTAATGCCTCTGCCTCCCCTCGCTCTGATGCCTCTGCCTCTCCCCCTCTGATGCCTCTGCCTCTCCCCCCTCTGATGCCTCTGCCTCTCCCTCTCTGATGCCTCTGCCTCTCCCCCTCTGATGCCTCTGCCTCTCCCCCTCTGATGCCTCTGCCTCTCCCCTCTCTGATGCCTCTGCCTCTCCCCCTCTGATGCCTCTGCCTCTTCCCTCTCTGATGCCTCGGCCTCTCCCTCTCTGATGCCTCTGCCTCTCCCCCTCTGATGCCTCTGCCTCTCCCCTCTCTGATGCCTCTGCCTCTCCCCCCTCTGATGCCTCTGCCTCTCCCCTCTCTGATGCCTCTGCCTCTCCCCCTCTGATGCCTCTGCCTCTCCCCCTCTGATGCCTCTGCCTCTCCCCTCTCTGATGCCTCTGCCTCTCCCCCTCTGATGCCTCTGCCTCTTCCCTCTCTGATGCCTCGGCCTCTCCCTCTCTGATGCCTCTGCCTCTCCCCCTCTGATGCCTCTGCCTCTCCCCTCTCTGATGCCTCTGCCTCTCCCCCCTCTGATGCCTCTGCCTCTCCCCTCTCTGATGCCTCTGCCTCTCCCCTCTCTGATGCCTCTGCCCTTCCCCTCTCTGATGCCTCTGCCTCTCCCCTCTCTGATGCCTCTGCCTCTCCCCTCTCTGATGCCTCTGCCTCTCCCCTCTCTGATGCCTCTGCCTCACCCCCCTCTGATGCCTCTGCCTCTCCCCCCTCTGATGCCTCTGCCTCCCCCTCTCTGATGCCTCTGCCTCACCCCCCTCTGATGCCTCTGCCTCTCCCCCCTCTGATGCCTCTGCCTCACCCCCCTCTGATGCCTCTGCCTCTCCCCCCTCTGATGCCTCTGCCTCTCCTCCTCTAATGCCTCTGCCTCTCCCCTCTCTGATGCCTCTGCCTCTCCCCCTCTAATGCCTCTGCCTCTTCCTCTCTGATGCCTCTGCCTCTCCCCTCTCTGATGCCTCGGCCTCTCCCCCTCTAATGCCTCTGCCTCTCCCTCTCTGATGCCTCTGCCTCTCCCCTCTGATGCCTCTGCCTCTCCCCTCTGCCTCTGCCTCTCCCCCCTCTGATGCCTCTGCCTCTCCCCCCTCTGATGCCTCTGCCTCTCCCCCTCTGATGCCTCTGCCTCTCCCCTCTCTGATGCCTCTGCCTCTCCCCCTCTGATGCCTCTGCCTCTCCCGCTCTGATGCCTCTGCCTCTCCCGCTCTGATGCCTCTGCCTCTCCCCCCTCTGATGCCTCTGCCTCTCCCCTCTCTGATGCCTCTGCCTCTCCCGCTCTGATGCCTCTGCCTCTCCCCTCTCTGATGCCTCTGCCTCTCCCGCTCTGATGCCTCTGCCTCTCCCCCCTCTGATGCCTCTGCCTCTCCCTCCTCTGATGCCTCTGCCTCTCCTCCCTCTGATGCCTCTGCCTCTCCCTTTCTGATGCCTCTGCCTCTGCCTCTGCCCCTCTCATGCCTCTGCCTCTCCCCCTCTCATGCCTCTGCCTCTCCCCCTCTGACGCCTCTGCCCTCTCTGATGCCTCTGCCCCTCTGATGCCTCTGCCTCTCCCTCTTTGATGCCTCTTCCTATCCCCCCTCTGATGCCTCTGCCTCTCCCCTCTGATGCCTCTGCCTCTACCCCTCTGATGCCTCTGCCCCTCTGATGCCTCAGATGCCTCTGCCTCTCCACCTCTGATGCCTCTGCCTCTCCCCCCTCTGATGCCTCTGCCTCTCCCCCTCTGATGCCTCTGCCTCTCCCCCCTCTGATGCCTCTGCCTCTCCCCCCTCTGATGCCTCTGCCTCTCCCCCCTCTGATGCCTCTGCCTCTCCCCCTCTGATGCCTCTGCCTCTCCCCCCTCTAAAGCCTCTGCCTCTTCCTCTCTGATGCCTCTGTCTCTCCCCCTCTGATGCCTCTGCCTCTCCCCCTCTGATGCCTCTGCCTCTCCCCTCTCTGATGCCTCTGCCTCTCCCCTATGATGCCTCTGCCTCTCCCCCTCTGATGCCTCTGCCTCTCCCCCCTCTGATGCCTCTGCCTCTCCCCCCTCTGATGCCTCTGCCTCTCCCCCTCTGATGCCTCTGCCTCTCCCCCTCTGATGCCTCTGCCTCTCCCCTCTCTGATGCCTCTGCCTCTCCCCTCTGATGCCTCTGCCTCTCCCCCTCTGATGTCTCTGCCTCTCCCCTGCCTCTGCCTCTCCCCCTCTGATGCCTCTGCCTCTCCCCCTCTGATGCCTCTGCCTCTCCCCTGCCTCTGCCTCTTCCTCTCTGATGCCTCTGTCTCTCCCCCTCTGATGCCTCTGCCTCTCGCCCCTCTAATGCCTCTGCCTCTCCCCCCCTCTGATGCCTCTGCCTCTCCCCCCTCTGATGCCTCTGCCTCTCGCCCCTCTAATGCCTCTGCCTCTCCCCCCCTCTGATGCCTCTGCCTCTCCCCCCTCTGATGCCTCTGCCTCTCGCCCCTCTAATGCCTCTGCCTCCCCTCGCTCTGATGCCTCTGCCTCTCCCCCTCTGATGCCTCTGCCTCTCCCCGCTCTGATGCCTCTGCCTCTCCCTCTCTGATGCCTCTGCCTCTCCCCCTCTGATGCCTCTGCCTCTCCCCCTCTAATGCCTCTGCCTCTCCCCTCACTAATGCCTCTGCCTCTCCCCCTCTGATGCCTCTGCCTCTTCCCTCTCTGATGCCTCTGCCTCTCGCCCCTCTAATGCCTCTGCCTCTCCCCCCCCGATGCCTCTGCCTCTCCCCCCTCTGATGCCTCTGCCTCTCCCCCCTCTGATGCCTCTGCCTCTCGCCCCTCTAATGCCTCTGCCTCCCCTCGCTCTGATGCCTCTGCCTCTCCCCCTCTGATGCCTCTGCCTCTCCCCCCTCTGATGCCTCTGCCTCTCCCTCTCTGATGCCTCTGCCTCTCCCCCTCTGATGCCTCTGCCTCTCCCCCTCTGATGCCTCTGCCTCTCCCCTCTCTGATGCCTCTGCCTCTCCCCCTCTGATGCCTCTGCCTCTTCCCTCTCTGATGCCTCGGCCTCTCCCTCTCTGATGCCTCTGCCTCTCCCCCTCTGATGCCTCTGCCTCTCCCCTCTCTGATGCCTCTGCCTCTCCCCCCTCTGATGCCTCTGCCTCTCCCCTCTCTGATGCCTCTGCCTCTCCCCCCTCTGATGCCTCTGCCTCTCCCTCTCTGATGCCTCTGCCTCTCCCCCTCTGATGCCTCTGCCTCTCCCCCTCTGATGCCTCTGCCTCTCCCCTCTCTGATGCCTCTGCCTCTCCCCCTCTGATGCCTCTGCCTCTTCCCTCTCTGATGCCTCGGCCTCTCTCTCTCTGATGCCTCTGTCTCTCCCCCTCTGATGCCTCTGCCTCTCCCCTCTCTGATGCCTCTGCCTCTCCCCCCTCTGATGCCTCTGCCTCTCCCCTCTCTGATGCCTCTGCCTCTCCCCTCTCTGATGCCTCTGCCCTTCCCCTCTCTGATGCCTCTGCCTCTCCCCTCTCTGATGCCTCTGCCTCTCCCCTCTCTGATGCCTCTGCCTCTCCCCTCTCTGATGCCTCTGCCTCACCCCCCTCTGATGCCTCTGCCTCTCCCCCCTCTGATGCCTCTGCCTCCCCCTCTCTGATGCCTCTGCCTCACCCCCCTCTGATGCCTCTGCCTCTCCCCCCTCTGATGCCTCTGCCTCTCCTCCTCTAATGCCTCTGCCTCTCCCCTCTCTGATGCCTCTGCCTCTCCCCCTCTGATGCCTCTGCCTCTCCCCTCTCTGATGCCTCGGCCTCTCCCCCTCTAATGCCTCTGCCTCTCCCTCTCTGATGCCTCTGCCTCTCCCTCTCTGATGCCTCTGCCTCTCCCCTCTGATGCCTCTGCCTCTCCCCCCTCTCATGCCTCTGCCTCTCCCTCTCTGATGCCTCTGCCTCTCTCTCTCTTATGCCTCTGCCTCTCCCTCTCCCCCTCTGATGCCTCTGCCTTTCCCCCTCTGATGCCTCTGCCCCTCTGATGCCTCTGCCTCTCCCCCTCTGATGCCTCTGCCTCTCCCCTCTGCCTCTGCCTCTCCCCCCTCTGATGCCTCTGCCTCTCCCCCCTCTGATGCCTCTGCCTCTCCCCCTCTGATGCCTCTGCCTCTCCCCTCTCTGATGCCTCTGCCTCTCCCCCTCTGATGCCTCTGCCTCTCCCGCTCTGATGCCTCTGCCTCTCCCGCTCTGATGCCTCTGCCTCTCCCCCCTCTGATGCCTCTGCCTCTCCCCTCTCTGATGCCTCTGCCTCTCCCGCTCTGATGCCTCTGCCTCTCCCCTCTCTGATGCCTCTGCCTCTCCCGCTCTGATGCCTCTGCCTCTCCCCCCTCTGATGCCTCTGCCTCTCCCTCCTCTGATGCCTCTGCCTCTCCTCCCTCTGATGCCTCTGCCTCTCCCTTTCTGATGCCTCTGCCTCTGCCCCTCTCATGCCTCTGCCTCTCCCCCTCTCATGCCTCTGCCTCTCCCCCTCTCATGCCTCTGCCTCTCCCCCTCTGATGCCTCTGCCCCTCTGATGCCTCTGCCTCTCCCTCTTTGATGCCTCTTCCTATCCCCCCTCTGATGCCTCTGCCTCTCCCCTCTGATGCCTCTGCCTCTACCCCTCTGATGCCTCTGCCCCTCTGATGCCTCAGATGCCTCTGCCTCTCCACCTCTGATGCCTCTGCCTCTCCCCCCTCTGATGCCTCTGCCTCTCCCCCTCTGATGCCTCTGCCTCTCCCCCCTCTGATGCCTCTGCCTCTCCCCCCTCTGATGCCTCTGCCTCTCCCCCCTCTGATGCCTCTGCCTCTCCCCCCTCTGATGCCTCTGCCTCTCCCCCCTCTAAAGCCTCTGCCTCTTCCTCTCTGATGCCTCTGTCTCTCCCCCTCTGATGCCTCTGCCTCTCCCCCTCTGATGCCTCTGCCTCTCCCCTCTCTGATGCCTCTGCCTCTCCCCTATGATGCCTCTGCCTCTCCCCCTCTGATGCCTCTGCCTCTCCCCCCTCTGATGCCTCTGCCTCTCCCCCCTCTGATGCCTCTGCCTCTCCCCCTCTGATGCCTCTGCCTCTCCCCCTCTGATGCCTCTGCCTCTCCCCTCTCTGATGCCTCTGCCTCTCCCCTCTGATGCCTCTGCCTCTCCCCCCTCTGATGCCTCTGCCTCTCCCCCTCTGATGCCTCTGCCTCTCCCCCCTCTGATGCCTCTGCCTCTCCCCCCTCTAAAGCCTCTGCCTCTTCCTCTCTGATGCCTCTGTCTCTCCCCCTCTGATGCCTCGGCCTCTCCCCCTCTGATGCCTCTGCCTCTCCCCTCTCTGATGCCTCTGCCTCTCCCCTATGATGCCTCTGCCTCTCCCCCTCTGATGCCTCTGCCTCTCCCCCCTCTGATGCCTCTGCCTCTCCCCCCTCTGATGCCTCTGCCTCTCCCCCTCTGATGCCTCTGCCTCTCCCCCTCTGATGCCTCTGCCTCTCCCCTCTCTGATGCCTCTGCCTCTCCCCTCTGATGCCTCTGCCTCTCCCCCTCTTATGCCTCTGCCTCTCCCCCTCTGATGCCTCTGCCTCTCCCCCTCTGCCTCTCCCCCTCTGATGCCTCTGCCTTTCCCCCTCTGATGCCTCTGCCTCTCTCCCTCTGGTGCCTCTGCCTCTCCCCCTCTGGTGCCTCTGCCTCTCCCCCTCTGGTGCCTCTGCCTCTCCCCCCTCTGGTGCCTCTGCCTCTCCCCCCTCTGGTGCCTCTTCCTCTCCCCCTCTGATGCCTCTGCCTCTCCCCCTCTGGTGCCTCTGCCTCTCCCCCTCTGGTGCCTCTGCCTATCCCCCCTCTGATGCATCTGCCCTCCCCCTCTGGTGCCTCTGCCTCTCCCCCTCTGATGCCTCTGCCTCTCCCTCTCTGATGCCTCTTCCTCTCCCCCCTCTGATGCCTCTGCCTCTCCCCCTCTGATGCCTCTGCCTCTCCCCCTCTGATGCCTCTGCCTCTCCCTCTCTGATGCCTCTGCCTCTCCCCCCTCTGATGCCTCTGCCTCTCCCCCCTCTGATGCCTCGGCCTTTTCCCCCTCTGATGCCTCGGCCTCTCCCCCCTCTGATGCCTGTGCCTCTCCCCCTCTGATGCCTGTGCCTCTCCCCCTCTGATGCCTCAGCCTCTCCCCCTCTGATGCCTCTGCCTCTCCCCCTCTGATGCCTCTGCCTTTTCCCCCTCTGATGCCTCTGCCTTTCCCCCTCTGATGCCTCTGCCTCTCCCCCTCTGATGCCTCTGCCTCTCCCCCTCTGATGCCTCTGCCTCTCCCCCTCTGATGCCCCTGCGTCTCCCCCTCTGATGCCTCTTCCTCTCCCCCCTGATGCCTCTGCCTCTCCCCCTCTGATGCCTCTGCCTCTCCCCCTCTGATGCCTCTGCCTTTCCCCCTCTGATGCCTCTGCCTCTCCCCCTCTGATGCCTCTGCCTCTCCCCCTCTGATGCCTCTGCCTCTCCCCCTCTGATGCCTCGGCCTCTCCCTCTCTGATGCCTCTGCCTCTCCCTCTCTGATGCCTCTGCCTCTCTCCCTCTGATGCCTCTGCCTCTCCCCCTCCCCCTCTGATGCCTCTGCCTCTCCCCCTCTGATGCCTCTGCCTCTCCCCCTCTAATGCCTCTGCCTCTCTGATGCCTCTGCCTCTCCCCCCTCTGATGCCTCTGCCTCTCCCCCTCTGATGCCTCTGCCTTTCCCCCCTCTGATGCCTCTGCCTCTCCCCCTCTGATGCCTCTGCCTCTCCCCCTCTGATGCCTCGGCCTTTCCCCCTCTGATGCCTCTGCCCCTCTGATGCCTCTGCCTCTCCCCCTCTGATGCCTCTGCCTCTCCCCCTCTGATGCCTCTGCCTCTCCCCCTCTGATGCCTCTGCGTCTCCCCCTCTGATGCCTCTGCCTCTCCCCCCTGATGCCTCTGCCTCTCCCCCTCTGATGCCTCTGCCTCTCCCCCTCTGATGCATCTGCCTTTCCCCCTCTGATGCCTCTGCCTCTCCCCCTCTGATGCCTCTGCCCCTCTGATGCCTCTGCCTCTCCCCTTCTGATGCCTCGGCCTCTCCCTCTCTGATGCCTCTGCCTCTCCCCCCTCTGATGCCTCTGCCTCTCCCTCTCTGATGCCTCTGCCTCTCTCCCTCTGATGCCTCTCCCCCTCCCCCTCTGATGCCTCTGCCTCTCCCCCTCTGATGCCTCTGCCTCTCCCCCTCTGATGCCCCTGCCTCTCTGATGCCTCTGCCTCTCCCCCCTCTGATGCCTCTGCCTCTCCCCCCTCTGATGCCTCTGCCTCTCCCCCTCTGATGCCTCTGCCTCTCCCCCTCTGATGCCTCTGCCCCTCTGATGCCTCTGCCTCTCCCCCTCTGATGCCTCTGCCTCTCCCCCTCTGATGCCTCTGCCTCTCCCCCTCTGATGCCTCTGCCCCTCTGATGCCTCTGCCTCTCCCCCTCTGATGCCTCGGCCTCTCCCTCTCTGATGCCTCGGCCTCTCCCTCTCTGATGCCTCTGCCTCTCCCCCCTCTCATGCCTCTGCCTCTCCCTCTCTGATGCCTCTGCCTCTCTCTCTCTGATGCCTCTGCCTCTCCCTCTCCCCCTCTGATGCCTCTGCCTTTCCCCCTCTGATGCCTCTGCCCCTCTGATGCCTCTGCCTCTCCCCCTCTGATGCCTCTGCCTCTCCCCCTCTGATGCCTCTGCCTTTCCCCCTCTGATGCCTCTGCCTCTCCCCCTCTGATGCCTCTGCCCCTCTGATGCCTCTGCCTCTCCCCCTCTGATGCCTCTGCCTCTCCCCCTCTGATGCCTCTGCCTCTCCCCCTCTGATGCCTCTGCCCCTCTGATGCCTCTGCCTCTCCCCCTCTGATGCCTCGGCCTCTCCCTCTCTGATGCCTCGGCCTCTCCCTCTCTGATGCCTCTGCCTCTCCCCCCTCTCATGCATCTGCCTCTCCCTCTCTGATGCCTCTGCCTCTCTCTCTCTGATGCCTCTGCCTCTCCCTCTCCCCCTCTGATGCCTCTGCCTCTCCCTCTCTGATGCCTCTGCCTCTCCCCCCTCTCATGCCTCTGCCTCTCCCTCTCTGATGCCTCTGCCTCTCTCCCTCTGATGCCTCTGCCTCTCCCTCTCCCCCTCTGATGCCTCTGCCTCTCCCCCTCTGATGCCTCTGCCTCTTCCCCCTCTGATGCCTCTGCCTCTCCCCCCTCTGATGCCTCTGCCTCTCCCCCTCTGATGCCTCTGCCTCTCCCTCCTCTGATGCCTCTGCCTTTCCCCCCTCTGATGGCTCTGCCTTTCCCCCCTCTGATGCCTCTGCCTCTCCCCCCTCTGATGCCTCTGCCTCTCCCCCTCTGATGCCTCTGCCTCTCTGATGCCTCTGCCTCTCTGATGCCTCTGCCTCTCTGATGCCTCTGCCGCTCACCACTGATGCCTCTGCCTCTCCCCCCTCTGATGCCTCTGCCTCTCCCCCCTTTGATGCCTCTGCCTCTCCCCCCTCTGATGCCTCTGCCTCTCCCGCTCTGGTGCCTCGGCCTCTCCTCCCTCTGATGCCTCTGCCTCTCCCACCTCTGATGCCTCTGCCTCTCCCCCCTCTGATGCCTCTGCCCCTCTGATGCCTCTGCCTCTCCCCCTCTGATGCCTCGGCCTCTCCCCCCTCTGATGCCTCGGCCTCTCCCCCCTCTGATGCCTCGGCCTCTCCCCCCTCTGATGCCTCTGCCTCTCCCCCCTCTGATGCCTCTGCCTCTCCCCCCTCTGATGCCTCTGCCTCTCCCCCTCTGATCCCTCTGCCTCTCCCCCTCTGAGGGGGGAAGAAAGGTCAAGTTTCTCCCAATAGCCAATTTGTCCCTGGCTGACATGCCTCTGCCTCTCCCCCCTCTGATGCCTCTGCCTCTCCCCCTCTGATGCCTCTGCCTCTCCCCCCTCTGATGCCTCTGCCTCTCCCTCTCTGATGCCTCTGCCTCTACCCCTCTGATGCCTCTCCCTCTCTGATGCCTCTGCCTCTCCCCCCTCTGGTGCCTCTGCCTCTCCCCCTCTGATGCCTCTGCCCCTCTGATGCCTCTGCCTCTCCCCCTCTTATGCCTCTGCCTCTCCCCCTCTGATGCCTCTGCCTCTCCCCCTCTGCCTCTCCCCCTCTGATGCCTCTGCCTTTCCCCCTCTGATGCCTCTGCCTCTCTCCCTCTGGTGCCTCTGCCTCTCCCCCTCTGGTGCCTCTGCCTCTCCCCCCTCTGGTGCCTCTGCCTCTCCCCCCTCTGGTGCCTCTTCCTCTCCCCCCTCTGATGCCTCTGCCTCTCCCCCTCTGGTGCCTCTGCCTCTCCCCCTCTGGTGCCTCTGCCTATCCCCCCTCTGATGCATCTGCCCTCCCCCTCTGGTGCCTCTGCCTCTCCCCCTCTGATGCCTCTGCCTCTCCCTCTCTGATGCCTCTTCCTCTCCCCCCTCTGATGCCTCTGCCTCTCCCCCTCTGATGCCTCTGCCTCTCCCCCTCTGATGCCTCTGCCTCTCCCTCTCTGATGCCTCTGCCTCTCCCCCCTCTGATGCCTCTGCCTCTCCCCCCTCTGATGCCTCGGCCTTTTCCCCCTCTGATGCCTCGGCCTCTCCCCCCTCTGATGCCTGTGCCTCTCCCCCTCTGATGCCTGTGCCTCTCCCCCTCTGATGCCTCAGCCTCTCCCCCTCTGATGCCTCTGCCTCTCCCCCTCTGATGCCTCTGCCTTTTCCCCCTCTGATGCCTCTGCCTTTCCCCCTCTGATGCCTCTGCCTCTCCCCCTCTGATGCCTCTGCCTCTCCCCCTCTGATGCCTCTGCCTCTCCCCCTCTGATGCCCCTGCGTCTCCCCCTCTGATGCCTCTTCCTCTCCCCCCTGATGCCTCTGCCTCTCCCCCTCTGATGCCTCTGCCTCTCCCCCTCTGATGCCTCTGCCTTTCCCCCTCTGATGCCTCTGCCTCTCCCCCTCTGATGCCTCTGCCTCTCCCCCTCTGATGCCTCTGCCTCTCCCCCTCTGATGCCTCGGCCTCTCCCTCTCTGATGCCTCTGCCTCTCCCTCTCTGATGCCTCTGCCTCTCTCCCTCTGATGCCTCTGCCTCTCCCCCTCCCCCTCTGATGCCTCTGCCTCTCCCCCTCTGATGCCTCTGCCTCTCCCCCTCTAATGCCTCTGCCTCTCTGATGCCTCTGCCTCTCCCCCCTCTGATGCCTCTGCCTCTCCCCCTCTGATGCCTCTGCCTTTCCCCCCTCTGATGCCTCTGCCTCTCCCCCTCTGATGCCTCTGCCTCTCCCCCTCTGATGCCTCTGCCTCTCCCCCTCTGATGCCTCTGCCTTTCCCCCTCTGATGCCTCTGCCCCTCTGATGCCTCTGCCTCTCCCCCTCTGATGCCTCTGCCTCTCCCCCTCTGATGCCTCTGCCTCTCCCCCTCTGATGCCTCTGCGTCTCCCCCTCTGATGCCTCTGCCTCTCCCCCCTGATGCCTCTGCCTCTCCCCCTCTGATGCCTCTGCCTCTGCCCCTCTGATGCCTCTGCCTCTCCCCTTCTGATGCCTCGGCCTCTCCCTCTCTGATGCCTCTGCCTCTCCCCCCTCTGATGCCTCTGCCTCTCCCTCTCTGATGCCTCTGCCTCTCTCCCTCTGATGCCTCTCCCCCTCCCCCTCTGATGCCTCTGCCTCTCCCCCTCTGATGCCTCTGCCTCTCCCCCTCTGATGCCCCTGCCTCTCTGATGCCTCTGCCTCTCCCCCCTCTGATGCCTCTGCCTCTCCCCCTCTGATGCCTCTGCCTTTCCCCCCTCTGATGCCTCTGCCTCTCCCCCTCTGATGCCTCTGCCTCTCCCCCTCTGATGCCTCTGCCTCTCCCCCTCTGATGCCTCTGCCTTTCCCCCTCTGATGCCTCTGCCCCTCTGATGCCTCTGCCTCTCCCCCTCTGATGCCTCTGCCTCTCCCCCTCTGATGCCTCTGCCTTTCCCCCTCTGATGCCTCTGCCTCTCCCCCTCTGATGCCTCTGCCCCTCTGATGCCTCTGCCTCTCCCCCTCTGATGCCTCTGCCTCTCCCCCTCTGATGCCTCTGCCTTTCCCCCTCTGATGCCTCTGCCTCTCCCCCTCTGATGCCTCTGCCCCTCTGATGCCTCTGCCTCTCCCCCTCTGATGCCTCTGCCTCTCCCCCTCTGATGCCTCTGCCTCTCCCCCTCTGATGCCTCTGCCCCTCTGATGCCTCTGCCTCTCCCCCTCTGATGCCTCGGCCTCTCCCTCTCTGATGCCTCGGCCTCTCCCTCTCTGATGCCTCTGCCTCTCCCCCCTCTCATGCCTCTGCCTCTCCCTCTCTGATGCCTCTGCCTCTCTCTCTCTGATGCCTCTGCCTCTCCCTCTCCCCCTCTGATGCCTCTGCCTCTCCCTCTCTGATGCCTCTGCCTCTCCCCCCTCTCATGCCTCTGCCTCTCCCTCTTTGATGCCTCTGCCTCTCTCCCTCTGATGCCTCTGCCTCTCCCTCTCCCCCTCTGATGCCTCTGCCTCTCCCCCTCTGATGCCTCTGCCTCTTCCCCCTCTGATGCCTCTGCCTCTCCCCCCTCTGATGCCTCTGCCTCTCCCCCTCTGATGCCTCTGCCTCTCCCTCCTCTGATGCCTCTGCCTTTCCCCCCTCTGATGGCTCTGCCTTTCCCCCCTCTGATGCCTCTGCCTCTCCCCCCTCTGATGCCTCTGCCTCTCCCCCTCTGATGCCTCTGCCTCTCTGATGCCTCTGCCTCTCTGATGCCTCTGCCGCTCACCACTGATGCCTCTGCCTCTCCCCCCTCTGATGCCTCTGCCTCTCCCCCCTTTGATGCCTCTGCCTCTCCCCCCTCTGATGCCTCTGCCTCTCCCGCTCTGGTGCCTCGGCCTCTCCTCCCTCTGATGCCTCTGCCTCTCCCACCTCTGATGCCTCTGCCTCTCCCCCCTCTGATGCCTCTGCCTCTCCCCCTCTGATGCCTCTGCCTCTCCCCCTCTGATGCCTCTGCCTCTCCCCCTCTGATGCCTCTGCCCCTCTGATGCCTCTGCCTCTCCCCCTCTGATGCCTCTGCCTCTCCCCCCTCTGATGCCTCGGCCTCTCCCCCCTCTGATGCCTCGGCCTCTCCCCCCTCTGATGCCTGTGCCTCTCCCCCCTCTGATGCCTGTGCCTCTCCCCCTCTGATGCCTCTGCCTCTCCCCCCTCTGATGCCTCTGCCTCTCCCCCTCTGATGCCTCTGCCTCTTCCCCCTTTGATGCCTCTGCCTCTCTGATGCCTCTGCCTCTCCCCCCTCTAATGCCTCTGCCTCTCCCCTCTGATGCCTCTGCCTCTCCCCCTCTGATGCCTCTGCCTCTCCCCCTCTGGTGCCTCTGCCTCTCCCCCCTCTCTGATGTCTCTGCCTCTCCCCTCTGGCGCCTCTGCCTCTCTGATGCCTCTGCCTCTCCCCCTCTGATGCCTCTGCCTCTTCCCCCTTTGATGCCTCTGCCTCTCTGATGCCTCTGCCTCTCCCCTCTGATGCCTCTGCCTCTCCCCCTCTGATGCCTCTGCCTCTCCCCCTCTGGTGCCTCTGCCTCTCCTCCCTCTCTGATGCCTCTGCCTCTCCCCTCTGGCGCCTCTGCCTCTCTGATGCCTCTGCCTCTCCCCCTTTGATGCCTCTGCCTCTCCCCCTCTGATGCCTCTGCATCTTCCCCCTTTGATGCCTCTGCCTCTCTGATGCCTCTGCCTCTCTGATGCCTCTGCCTCTCCCCCCTCTAATGCCTCTGCCTCTCCCCTCTGATGCCTCTGCCTCTCCCCCTCTGATGCCTCTCCCCCTCTGATGCCTCGGCCTCTCCCCCCCTCTGATGCCTCTGCCTCTCCCCCCTCTGATGCCTCTGCCTCTCCCCCTCTGATGCCTCTGCCTCTCCCCCTCTGATGCCTCTGCCTCTCCCCCTCTGATGCCTCAGCCCCTCTGATGCCTCTGCCTCTCCCCCTCTGATGCCTCTGCCTCTCCCCCTCTGATGCCTCTGCCTCTCCCCCTCTGATGCCACTGTCTCTCCCCCCTCTGATGCCTCTGCCTCTCCCCCCTCTGATGCCTCTGCCTCTCCCCCCTCTGATGCCTCTGCCTCTCCCTCTCTGATGCCTCTGCCTCTCCCCCTCCCCCTCTGATGCCTCTGCCTCTCCCCCTCTGATGCCTCTGCCTCTCCCCCTCTGATGCCTCTGCCTCTCTGGTGCCTCTGCCTCTCCCCCCTCTGATGCCTCTGCCTCTCCCCCCTCTGATGCCTCTGCCTCTCCCCCCTCTGATGCCTCTGCCTCTCCCCCCTCTGATGCCTCTGCCTCTCCCCCCTCTGATGCCTCTGCCTCTCCCCCTCTGATACCTCTGCCTCTCCCCCTCTGATGCCTCTGCCTTTCCCCCTCTGATGCCTCTGCCTCTCCCCCTCTGATGCCTCTGCCCCTCTGATGCCTCTGCCTCTCCCCCTCTGATGCCTCTGCCTTTCCCCCTCTGATGCCTCTGCCTCTCCCTCTCATGCCTCTGCCCCTTTGATGCCTCTGCCTCTCCCCCTCTGATGCCTCTGCCTCTCCCCCTCTGATGCCTCTGCCTTTCCCCCTCTGATGCCTCGGCCTTTCTCCCTCTGATGCCTCTGCCTCTCCCCCTCTGATGCCTCTGCCCCTCTGATGCCTCTGCCTCTCCCCCTCTGATGCCTTGGCCTCTCCCTCTCTGATGCCTCTGCCTCTCCTCTCTGATGCCTCTGCCTCTCCCCCCTCTGATGCCTCTGCCTCTCCCTTTCTGATGCCTCTGCCTCTCCCCCCTCTGATGCCTCTGCCTCTCCCCCCTCTGATGCCTCTGCCTCTCCCCCCTCTGATGCCTCTGCCTCTCTCCCTCTTATGCCTCTGCCTCTCCCCCTCCCCCTCTGATGCCTCTGCCTCTCCCCCTCTGATGTCTCTGCCTCTCCCCCTCTGATGCCTCTGCCTCTCTGATGCCTCTGCCTCTCCCCCCTCTGATGCCTCTGCCTCTCCCCCCTCTGATGCCTCTGCCTCTCCCCCCTCTGATACCTCTGCCTCTCCCCCCTCTGATGCCTCTGCCTCTCCCCCCTCTGATGCCTCTGCCTCTCCCCCCTTTGATGCCTCTGTCTCTCCCCCTCTGATGCCTCTGCCTCTCCCCCTCTGATGCCTCTGCCTCTGCCTCTCTGATGCCTCTGCCGCTCACCTCTGATGCCTCTGCCTCTCCCCCTCTGATGCCTCTGCCTCTTCCTTCTAATGCCTCTGCCTCTCCCCCCTCTGATGCCTTTGCCTCTCCCCCTCTGATGCCTCTGTCCTCTCCCCCCTCTGATGCCTCTGCCTCTCCCCCCTCTGATGCCTCTGCCTCTCCCCCCTCTGATGCCTCTGCCTCTGATGCCTCTGCCTCTGATGCCTCTGCCTCTGATGCCTCTGCCTCTCTGATGCCTCTGCCTCTCCCCCCTCTAATGCCTCTGCCGCTCCCCTCTGATGCCTCTGCCTCTCCCCCTCTGATGCCTCTGCCTCTCCCATCTAATGCCTCTGCCTCTCCCCTCTAATGCCTCTGCCTCTCCCCCCTCTGATGCCTTTGCCTCTCCCCTCTGATGCCTCTGCCTCTCCTTCTCTGATGCCTCTGCCTCTCCCCCTCTGATGCCTCTGCCTCTCCCCTCTAATGCCTCTGCCTCTCCCCCCTCTGATGCCTTTGCCTCTCCCCCTCTGATGCCTCTGCCTCTCCTTCTCTGATGCCTCTGCCTCTCCCCCTCTGATGCCTCTGCCTCTCCCCCTCTGATGCCTCTGCCTCTCCCCCCTCTGATGCCTCTGCCTCTCTGATGCCTCTGCCTCTCTGATGCCTCTGCCTCTCCCCCCTCTAATGCCTCTGCCTCTGCCTCTCCCCCTCTGATGCCTTTGCCTCTCCCCCTCTGATGCCTCTGCCTCTTCCCTCTCTGATGCCTCTGCCTCTCCCCCCTCTCATGCCTCTGCCTCTCCCTCTCTGATGCCTCTGCCTCTCTCCCTCTGATGCCTCTGCCTCTCCCTCTCCCCCTCTGATGCCTCTGCCTCTCCCCCTCTGATGCCTCTGCCTCTCCCCCCTCTGATGCCTCTGCCTCTCCCTCTCTGATGCCTCTGCCTCTCCCCCCTCTCATGCCTCTGCCTCTCCCTCTCTGATGCCTCTCCCTCTCCCCCTCTGATGCCTCTGCCTCTCCTTCTCTGATGCCTCTCCCTCTCCCCCTCTGATGCCTCTGCCTCTCCCTCTCTGATGCCTCTGCCTCTCCCCCCTCTCATGCCTCTGCCTCTCCCTCTCTGATGCCTCTGCCTCTCTCCCTCTGATGCCTCTGCCTCTCCCTCTCCCCCTCTGATGCCTCTGCCTCTCCCCCTCTGATGCCTCTGCCTCTCCCCCTCTGATGCCTCTGCCTCTCCCCCCTCTGATGCCTCTGCCTCTCCCCCCTCTGATGCCTCTGCCTCTCCCCCCTCTGATGCCTCTGCCTCTCCCCCCTCTGATTCCTCTGCCTCTCCCCCCTCTGATGCCTCTGCCTCTCCCCCCTCTGATGCCTCTGCCTCTCCCCCCTCTGATGCCTCTGCCTCTCCCCCTCTGATGCCTCTGATGCCTCTGCCTCTCCCCCCTCTGATGCCTCTGCCTCTCCCCCCTCTGATGCCTCTGCCTCTCCCCCTCTGATGCCTCTGCCTCTCCCCCCTCTGATGCCTCTGCCTCTCTCCCTCTGATGCCTCTGCCTCTCCCCCTTTGGTGCCTCTGCCTCTCCCCCTCTGATGCCTCTGCCTCTCCCCCTCACAATAAGTAAATGGTAAAGTCTGTGACATGAAATGTCACAAAACCTCAGCTCTGGCCCTGTGACTCGCTATGTACTAAAGCTGTGACATTTCTCAGCCATGCCCCCACCCAGCTCCTCCTGACAGTTTAATTTCTCTTCGTCACCACTCTATACTCTGTTACTCTCTGGGTCATGTGACTGCTTCTATGTACAGCGCTGTGGTATATGTCAGCGCTATATAAATGTATAATAACAGTGTGTGAGTGTGGAGGAGACATTAGAGTGTGAGCTCTGAGGGACAGGGGGTCATGTGACTGCTTCTATGTACAGCGCTGTGGTATATGTCAGCGCTATATAAATGTATAATAACAGTGTGTGAGTGTGGTGGAGACATTAGAGTGTGAGCTCTGAGGGACAGGAGGTCATGTGACTGCTTCTATGTTCTCGGGCTGATCAAACCTCAGAACTTCCTGTCTATAAAAAGAAAACCATTTCCTGACAGCGCGCCCCCCTCACACAGGTCACTGTTTTTCAATCTGATTCTATGGGGCCACCAGAGGAATTAATTCTTGGGGCCCATTCTTGGATCTCCTGTACTATCCTGATGGTGACCAAAGGTTAGTGCCTGTGGCTCACCACCGGAAGATATCCTGGTAACCCTGTGGGCCAGTCCGAGCCTGAGTGTACACAATACAGAAATACAAAGGGGGGACAGCAGAAGGACAGCACAATAAGAGGTGAAAAAAATTCTCATGGTAATAAAAAATTCAATTCATGAGAAAAAAGCCTGAGAATGTCACTGTTACTGAATCACTAGATAAAAAGACAATGAAAGTCAATGTCACTGTTACTGAATCACTAGATAAAAAGACAATGAAAGTCAATGGCAGCTTTTACTACAGTTTAGAAAGGAGTGAAAAAGTGCCATTGACTTTCATTGTCTTTTTATCTAGTGATTCAGTAACAGTGACATTCTCAGGCTTTTTTCTCATGAATTGAATCTTTTACTACTATGAGAATTTGTTTCTACCTTTATTGAATCGAGGCCATAGTCTGTATGTGTGTATGTTCTTAAGGAGGACCATAACCCAATGCAGGCAGCCCTGGATTCTCTAAGACCCCAGGACTGCCTGACGTCTTTTCCCCAGGGCATCCAGATTCGGGATGCCCAATGTGTGAAGCCCCCTGTAAAACCTACTGAATCCCCGATCCGAAGGCGCATGTGTGCCGCGGGTGCACCCTGCTGTACCTTTAGGCAGGCGCACGCCCTGTCAGAGCTCAGCGGGGATGTGGTCACTGGCGCGCTTGTCTCCTTTCGACCGAGCGTGCTAATTGGACAAAAGCCTGCACATGCGCTTTAGGACCGGGGAAAGGTGAGCTTTTATGGGCGATCGGGGGTCTCATACAGCTGGGCATCCCATATTGCAGTGCTTATCTTAAGCATGGTTTAAGTGGATCAAAACATATATATATATATATATATATATATTATATGGAGTCTATGGTATAATCTATAGTATAGGGAGTCTATATATAGTCTATAGTATATGGAGTTTATATATAGTCTATAGTATATGGAGTCTGTGGTATAGTCTATAGTATAGGGAGTCTATATATGGTCTATGGTATAGTCTTTAGTATATGGAGTCTATATATAGTCTATAGTATATGGAGTCTATATATAGTCTATAGTATATGGAGTCTATATATAGTCTATAGTATATGGAGTTTATATATAGTCTATAGTATATGGAGTTTATATATAATTTATAGTATATGGAGTCTGTGGTATAGTCTATAGTATAGGGACTCTATATATGGTCTATAGTATATGGAGTATATATATATATAGTCTGTAGTATAGAGACTCTATATATAGTCTATAGTATATGGAGTCTGGTATAGTCTATAGTATAGGGACTCTATATATATAGTCTATGGTATAGTCTTTAGTATATGGAGTCTATATATAGTCTATGGTATAGTCTTTAGTATATGGACTCTATATATAGTCTATAGTATAGGGACTCTATATATAGTCTATGGTATAGTCTATAGTATAGGGAGTCTATATATAGTCTGTGGTATAGTCTATAGTATATGGAGTCTATATATAGTCTATGGTATAGCCTATAGTATATGGAATATATATATATATATATATATATATATATGTCTTTGGCATATGGAGTCTATATATAATATATGGTATAGTCTATAGTATATGGAGTCTATATATAGTTTATAGTATACAGGGTCTATATATAGTCTATGGTATAGTCTATAGTGTATGGAATCTATATATAGTCTATGGTATAGTCTATAGTATAGGGAGTCTATATATAGTCTATTGTATAGTTCATGAAGTCTATATATAGTTTATGGTATAGTCTATAATATATGGAGTCTATTGTATAGTCTATAGTATATGGAGTCTATATAATCTATGGTATAGTCTATAGTATATGAAGTCTATGTATAATCCAAATTGGGATGCCCTGGAGGCATCCCCAAATCAGAGGTTTTGGTCCACTTTAAATTCTCTTACTGTTGGCAATGCTGGGGATAGATGGAGGTCTTGGGAAGGGATTTAATGAGGACATCAAAGTCTTGTCTGGTGATCGTTCTGAGAGAGAGCGACCGGACCCGGTATTGCCGAATGATTGGTACTAAATGTGCAGCAGGTGGAGGAAACACGAGGAGGAGGACGGGGTGATACAGAGAAAGGAAGTGGCTGCAAATCTACAGAGGAAGTGTCAGTTCACAGAACCAGCAGACAGTTCATGGAAGAGTCACCGGACCAACCCCCCCCCCCCATCACACAGATTCCCAGAGAAGGAGGAACATGTCACATGACCTCCTGTCCCACAGAGCTCACACTCTAATGTCTCCCCCACACTCACACACTGTTATTATACATTATATAGCGCTGACATATACCACAGCGCTGTACATAGAAGCAGTCACATGACCTCCTGTCCCTCAGAGCTCACACTCTAATGTCTCCTCCACACTCACACACTGTTATTATACATTATATAGCGCTGACATATACCACAGCGCTGTACATAGAAGCAGTCACATGAGCTCCTGTCCCTCAGAGCTCACACTCTAATGTCTCCCCCACACTCACACACTGTTATTATACATTATATAGCGCTGACATATACCACAGCGCTGTACATAGAAGCAGTCACATGACCTCCTGTCCCTCAGAGCTCACACTCTGTCTCCCCCACACTCACACACTGTTATTATACATTATATAGCACTGAAATATACCACAGCGCTGTACATAGAAGCAGTCACATGACCTCCTGTCCCTCAGAGCTCACACTCTGTCTCCCCCACACTCACACACTGTTATTATACATTATATAGCACTGAAATATACCACAGCGCTGTACATAGAAGCAGTCACATGACCTCCTGTCCCTCAGAGCTCACACTCTAATGTCTCCTCCACACTCACACACTGTTATTATACATTATATAGCGCTGAGATACTGTATACCACAGCGCTGTACATAGAAGCAGTCACATGACCTCCTCTATTGCATCACATAAGAAATTCTGCTGAGGCATTTGCAAGGTGATGTATCAAATGGCGGCCATGTTATTAAAGGACAACTCCGGCCAAACAGCTCTGACATGTAGGAAGGGTTATACTTTCCTGCCCTTCCGGAGCAAGTTACTGGTGGTGTCATGTGATCCGGGGCAAGTTACTGGTGGTGTCATGTGATCCGGGGCAAGTTACTGGTGGTGTCATGTGATCCGGGGCCATTGTATAGACTCATAATGTCAGGTCTTCTGTGTTCTCCCCCACAGCGTCCAGCACTTCCGCCCCTGCATCAAATTCATCCATGAGAACCGACTGCGCGGAGCGGGATGCCTGGTGCACTGGTGAGTCTATGTATAGGGAGGTGGTCATGTGACTGCTTCTATGTACAGCGCTGTGGTATATGTCAGCACTATTTAATGTATAATAACAGTGTGTGAGTGTGGGGGAGACATTAGAGTGTGAGCTCTGAGGGACAGGAGGTCATGTGACTGTTTCTATGTACAGCGCTGTGGTATATGTCAGCGCTATATAATGTATAATAACAGCGTGTGAGTGCGGCGGGGACATTAGAGTGTGAGCTCTGAGGGACAGGAGGTCATGTGACTGCTTCTATGTACAGCGCTGTGGTATATGTCAGCGCTATATAAATATATAATGAGTGGGGGAGTGAGAGGCCCAAGAATCCATAATGCGACCATGATGCAGGGATAACTTCCATTATCCTTTTACACCTTCCCACCACCGGGAGGCGCCACATTCTAATTAGATTAGGACAACTTGTAAGCAAACAGGAAAATCCTGCCTTTATAGAGGACCTAAACTCAAGGCACCCAGCTCCAGGTAACAGCTTGCCCCCAGGGGCATCCCGATTTTGGAGCCCCGGTGAGGAGGGGCAACTCTTCCACCCCAGAAGAAGCCTGACCCTGGATATGACAGGTCCACTTCCTGCAGCTACAGAGCCCTGCACTTCCCCTGGATTCCAAGAATATTCCTTCACTGACAACAAACAGGAAGTGACAGTAACTCTCACTGATGGAAAGAAAACACTGCATATATATTATATACTTACAATCTATTAGGGTATAAGGGAGGATACAGGAGGAGAAGAGCTTACACTCTATTAGGGTATAAGGGAGGATACAGGAGGAGACGAGCTTACACTCTATTGGGGGTTGGTAATACTTACCTTTCTCCCGGCAGCCTGGCGGGGGTATCCCGTAGCGCCACCCTGGTGGTTGCCTATCTGATGGCGGTGACCCCCTTCGGTTGGGAGGATTGCCTGTCGGCGGTGAAGTCGGTCAGATCCTATGTGGACCCAAACCTCGGCTTCCAGCAGCAGCTCCAGGAATATGAGATGACGCTCGTAAAGGAGGTAATGGGGGCCGTTGGGTGCAGTGGTGTCATTCAATGTCATTGGGCGCCGGTGCAGACATTAATCCGGACCTTCACCATGATTTATTGAAAAGCCCAAACCCTTATAAAACTCTTCCCCAGCATCTAAAATGAATAGATTTTAAGTTTTTAGTCACTTATTATTCTTTCCCTGTTCAGGACATCTTGACTAAGAAGGGATAAAGTACAGGGGGTGGGTTATAGCTGTGCTTTGCTCAGACAGAGCAGAGCTGGGGTCAGGGAAAGGTCAGCAATCCCAGAATGCAGAGCAGGACAGTCAGAAGGCACTTCCTGGTTGCAGGCTGCCTGATGTTCCATGAACCACCATCTTGGATGTTTAAAGACTCATAACATGCAGTAGATGCAGGTAGGATGATTTTTAATGTGAGCAATCTGTATGTACAGGGTGTGGGAAACATATAAGATAGGCTCTTATTCAGGGTGAAGGTCCGGATTAATGTGAGCAATCTGTATGTAGAGGGTGTGGGAAACATATAAGATAGGCTCTTATTCAGGGTGAAGGTCCGGATTAATGTGGGCAATCTGTATGTACAGGGTGTGGGAAACATATAAGATAGGCTCTTATTCAGGGTGAAGGTCCGGATTAATGTGGGCAATCTGTATGTACCGGGTGTGGGAAACATATAAGATAGGCTCTTATTCAGGGTGAAGGTCCGGGTTAATGTGAGCAATCTGTATGTACAGGGGGGGAAACATATAAGATAGGCTCTTATTCAGGGTGAAGGTCTGGATTAATGTGAGCAATCTGTATGTAGAGGGTGTGGGAAACATATAAGATAGGCTCTTATTCAGGGTGAAGGTCCGGATTAATGTGGGCAATCTGTATGTACAGGGTGTGGGAAACATATAAGATAGGCTCTTATTCAGGGTGAAGGTCCGGATTAATGTGAGCAATCTGTATGTAGAGGGTGTGGGAAACATATAAGATAGGCTCTTATTCAGGGTGAAGGTCCGGATTAATGTGGGCAATCTGTATGTACAGGGTGTGGGAAACATATAAGATAGGCTCTTATTCAGGGTGAAGGTCCGGATTAATGTGGGCAATCTGTATGTACCGGGTGTGGGAAACATATAAGATAGGCTCTTATTCAGGGTGAAGGTCCGGGTTAATGTGAGCAATCTGTATGTACAGGGGGGGAAACATATAAGATAGGCTCTTATTCAGGGTGAAGGTCTGGATTAATGTGAGCAATCTGTATGTAAAGGGTGTGGGAAACATATAAGATAGGCTCTTATTCAGGGTGAAGGTCCGGATTAATGTGGGCAATCTGTATGTACCGGGTGTGGGAAACATATAAGATAGGCTCTTATTCAGGGTGAAGGTCCGGGTTAATGTGAGCAATCTGTATGTACAGGGGGGGAAACATATAAGATAGGCTCTTATTCAGGGTGAAGGTCCGGATTAATGTGAGCAATCTGTATGTACAGGGGGGGAAACATATAAGATAGGCTCTTATTCAGGGTGAAGGTCCGGATTAATGTGGGCAATCTGTATGTACAGGGTGGGGAAACATATAAAAAAGATCTTATTCAGGGTGAAGGTCCGGATTAATGTGGGCAATCTGTATGTACAGGGGGGGAAACATATAAGATAGGCTCTTATTCAGGGTGAAGGTTCGGATTAATGTGAGCAATCTGTATGTACAGGGGAGGAAACATATAAGATAGGCTCTTATTCAGGGTGAAGGTCCGGATTAATGTGAGCAATCTGTATGTACAGGGTGGGGAAACATATAAGATAGGCTCTTATTCAGGGTGAGGGACCGGATTAATGTGAGCAATCTGTATGTACAGGGTGGGGAAACATATAAGATAGGCTCTTATTCAGGGTGAGGGACCGGATTAATGTGAGCAATCTGTATGTACAGGGTGGGGAAACATATAAGATAGGCTCTTATTCAGGGTGAAGGACTGCTTAAAGTAGAGCTAAACCCGGGATTTTAACTATTATTCCTTGATTTGGGATGCCCTGCTTTGTGAAACCCCCAGATTGCCCAGGAAAACTTATGTGTGGGCTCTCGTCCAATCAGAGCCGCTTGTCGTGCATATGTGATTGGCCACACCCCCTGGGGCAGGAGCACGCAGCGCACAGCCTAGAGATGCTGGGGATGCGGACACCAATAATCCGGGAGGGAAAACCTTGGGGGGGAGGGAGCACCAATTTGGGATGCCCCAGGACCAAGGCCAGTGGCCCAGTTGGGTTTTGTTCTGCTTTAAATGTGACTAAAATATTATATTTTTATTATTATTATTATAAATGTATATTATTATCATTATTATTAAATAATATATTATTATATTATAGCCCCATATTATTATATTATTATTAATTATTATATTATATTTTATAGCCCCACATTATTATTATATTCTATTAATTGTAGCCTCATATTATTATATTATTATTAATTATTATATTATTATATTATAACCCCATATTATTATATTATTATTAATTATTATATTATATTTTATAGCCCCACATTATTATTATATTCTATTAATTGTAGCCTCATATTATTATATTATTATTAATTATTATATTATTATATTATAGCCCCATATTATTATATTATTATGAATTATTATATTATATTATTATATTATAGCCCCATATTATTATGCTATTATTAATTATATTATATTAATATAATATATTATAGCCCTATAGAGGGATTTTTGATGAGCTGTAGCCCTGGGCAAAATTAAAAGCGAAACCCCAAATGGCATTGTCCATGGGATCACTTGTGGCCGCTAGGGCTGACGTCAGCCCTGATTTGGGATGTCCCAGAGGAAGGCCAGCGGCTGGCCCTGGAATCTCAGGGTTATCTTTCTGCTTTAAAGTCGCATACGCGCCACTCGTCCAATCGGCGCACTAGGAGCCGCTGACGCCACGTTGTCTAAGGCCAGCGCGCTGACGCCCGCATCCCCTGGGGCATTCCAAGCTTCCCAATTTTGGGCTTCCAAGGGGACCTTAACCAGTGGGGCATCCCAAATCCAGGTGCCTTGTGAGGGGGGAGGGTAAAAGTTTTATTTTGGCTTTAGATCCTCTTTAATCTCCTCTGTTGAATCAGGGGGTTGCCACAGTGTTGTTGTTGTTGTTGTGGAAGCGGCGCGGGTCACGTTGCCCTGACTCAGCGCCCGGCCTCTCCCGGCTCCTCGCGGTCACATGACTGGCCGCCGCTGCTGATTCTGCTGTAACATCGGATTTCTCTGAATTAAAGGGAACCCTATATTAACATTATATATATATAACCTATATTATTAATAATTATTATATTATTATTATTATTATTATTATTATTATTGCATTATATATTTATATCATTATCATATTATATTATTATTATTATTATTATTATATTTATATTATTATATATTCATATATTAATATATTATTATATTATAGCCCCATATTAATATTAATTGTTAGATTATTATTAATTCTATTATTATTATTATTATTATTATTATATATTTATATTATCATTATATTATATTATTATTATTATATGTAAATAATTAATATATTATATTATATCCCCATATTATTATTAATTATTATATTATATGATTATTATATATTTATATTAGTATTATTATTCTATTTATATTATTATTTATTTATATCATTATTATATTATTATAATATAGTATAGCCCTATAGGAGCCCTATAGAGAGAACCTGCAGCTGCTGCTTTCACTCTGATAAATCCTGATTGGCTGTGCTAGGAAAAGGTGAGTATCTCTCTAATGCAGGGTCACTGATGGTGTGAGGAGGGAGGTGAGGTTAGTTTCCTGTCCCCCATCAGATGGAGCTCTACTGGGAAAAGGTGAGTGTCTCTCTAATGCAGGGCTCACTGATGGTGTGAGGGGGGGGGGTGAGGTGAGTTTCCTGTCCCCCATCAGATGAAGCTCTGCTAGGAAAAGGTGAGTATCTCTGTAATGCAGGGTCACTGATGGTGTGAGGGGGGAGGTGCAGTAGTTTCCTGTCCCCCATCAGATGGAGCTCCGCTAGGAAAAGGTGAGTATCTCTCTAATGCAGGGCTCACTGATGGTGTGAGGGGGGAGGTGCAGTAGTTTCCTGTCCCCCATCAGATGGAGCTCCGCTAGGAAAAGGGCCGGCGCAAACAGCGAGTCCAGTTGCCCTGATTTATTCCTACAGGGGCGGGCTCCACACATAACAAGTTCGGAGTTGGGCTTTAAAATCTAAACCAAGTGTCGCAGAAGGTGGAAGAGGTGGAGGTGGGGGGAGGGGGAAGATCGGGGGGGGGGGGGGAGCGTGGCCCCCCCAATCTCTCTTCCTGTCGGGTCCCCTGACGAAGCTATTGCGTGCGAGACGTGCGCTGCTCTCTGGCCTGTGGTTCACCAACCAAAACAGCTGCACCCGGCTCACTGCAGCAACGTAAGGAGGAACCCCGACCCCACAAGACTGACTAACTGCCTCCGGGGGAGGGGTGGGGGGGAATATTATCCCCTGGGTTCCCTTTAATAACTGTAGTAACAAATCGGGGCAACTGGACTTGCTTTAGTTTAGTTTATAGATATTTCGCCAGAGACAAATACAAGCAGTCGCAGTTGCCTTGATTGCTTACTTATTACTCACCTTTTCCTAGCAGAGCTCCATCTGATGGGGGGACAGGAAACTACTGCACCTCACACCATCAGTGAGCCCTGCATTACAGAGATACTCACCTTTTCCTAGCGGAGCTCCATCTGATGGGGGACAGGAAACTACTGCACCTCCCCCCTCACACCATCAGTGAGCCCTGCATTAGAGAGATACTCACCTTTTCCTAGCAGAGCTCCATCTGATGGGGGACAGGAAACTACTGCACCTCACACCATCAGTGACCCTGCATTAGAGAGACTCACCTTTTCCTAGCAGAGCTCCATCTGATGGGGACAGGAAACTACTGCACCTCACACCATCTGTGACCCTGCATTAGAGATACTCACCTTTTCCCTGCAGAGCTCCATCTGATGGGGGGACAGGAAACTACTGCACCTCACACCATCAGTGACCCTGCATTAGAGAGAGACTCACCTTTTCCTAGCAGAGCTCCATCTGATGGGGGACAGGAAACTACTGCACCTTACACCATCAGTGAGCCCTGCATTAGAGATATACTCACCTTTTCCTAGCAGAGCTCCATCTGATGGGGGACAGGAAACTACTGCACCTCACACCATCAGTGAGCCCTGCATTAGAGATATACTCACCTTTTCCTAGCGGAGCTCCATCTGATGGGGGACAGGAAACTACTGCACCTCACACAACCAGTGAGCCCTGCATTAGAGAGATACTCACCTTTTCCTAGCAGAGCTCCATCTGATGGGGGACGGGAAACTCACCTCAGTTTTTGATTGGATGACAGCCTGCACATGTGTAGGTTGAGGTAAGCAAATTGGGGATCCCGGGGGGTTGCACATGGGCATCCCAAACCAGCGCACCAAAACTCAGATGAGCGAAAAATCTTGGCTTTGGTTCCGCGTTAAAGTGGAACAAAACCGGACCTAGAGTCTTTGGGACACCCCCCCCCGGGGCATCCTGATTTGGGATGCCCCGCTATGTGACCCCCCCCCATTCCCCCGATTTTCTTACCCCACCATAACGGCTGGATGCCCCTGGATAGTTAAAATCGTGGGTTTTGGTCCACTTTAAAGGGACTTTTATTCAATGTCTGCACTGTGCGTGAGAGCTTTGTGAGCACTTGTAGCTGGGACTCAGAGGCCGATGTTCTTGCAGGACAGGAAGTGGCTGCGGCAGGAATACGGGAGAAACCCCTTCGGCGACGAGGTCAGGGTGCAGAGCTTGCTGGCGCAGCGAGTCCAGAAGGAGAACGCGGCGGCGCAGACGCAATGGCTGAACCGGCCCGGCAACAGCTACACCCTCCCTTACCGGGCGTACAGCGCCGACACCGGGGGGCGCAAGTGACGGGAAGATGGCGGCAGCGCGGCGACTACTGGAGGAGGGAACACCTGGTCCGGGCTCACCTGGGCCTATAACCTCCCTGTGACTCCGCCCACTGACACACCCACATCCTTACCTGGGCCTATAACCTCCCTGTGACTCCGCCCACTGACACACCCACATCTTTACCTGGGCCTATAACCTCCCTGTGACTCCGCCCACTGACACACCCACATCCTTACCTGGGCCTATAACCTCCCTGTGACTCCGCCCACTGACACACCCACATCTTTACCTGGGCCTATAACCTCCCTGTGACTCCGCCCACTGACACACCCACATCCTTACCTGCGCCTATAACCTCCATGTGACTCCGCCCACTGACACACCCACATCCTTACCTGGGCCTATAACCTCCCTGTTACTCCGCCCACTGACACACCCACATCCTGACCTGGGCCTATAATCTCCCTGTGACTCCGCCCACTGACACACCTACATCCTTACCTGGGCCTATAACCTCCCTGTGACTCCGCCCACTGACACACCCACATCCTTACCTGGGCCTATAATCTCCCTGTAACTCCGCCCACTGACACACCCACATCCTTACCTGGGCCTATAACCTCCATGTGACTCCGCCCACTGACACACCTACATCCTTACCTGGACCTATAACCTCCCTGTGACTCCGCCCACTGACACACCTACATCCTTACCTGGGCCTATAACCTCCATGTGACTCCGCCCACTAGCACCTGTATTCTTACCTGAGCCATAACCACCATGTGACTCCGCCCACTAACACCTGTATCCTTACCTGGCCCATACCCACCCTGTGACTCCACCCCTTACCTTCATATTATTACACCTGCATCCTTACCTGGCCCATACCCACCCTGTGACTCCACCCCTTACCTTCATATTATTACACCTGCATCCTTACCTGGCCCATACCCACCCTGTGACTCCACCCCTTACCTTCATATTATTACACCTGCATCCTTACCTGGCCCATACCCACCCTATGACTCCACCCCTTACCTTCATATTGTTACACCTGCATCCTTACCTGGCCCATACCCACCCTGTGACTCCACCCCTTACCTTCATATTGTTACACCTGCATCCTTACCTGGTCCATACCCATCCTGTGACTCCACCCCTTACCTTCATATTATTACACCTGCATCCTTACCTGGTCCATACCCACCCTGTGACTCCACCCCTTACCTTCATATTATTACACCTGTATCCTTACCTGGTCCATACCCACCCTGTAACTCCACCCCTTACCTTCATATTATTACACCTGCATCCTTACCTGGCCCATACCCACCCTATGACTCCACCCCTTACCTTCATATTATCACACCTGCATCATTAGCTGGCCCATACCCACCCTGTGACTCCACCCCTTACCTTCATATTGTTACACCTGCACCCTTACCTGGCCCATACCCACCCTGTGACTCCACCCCTTACCTTCATATTGTTACACCTGCATCCTTACCTGGCCCATACCCACCCTGTGACTCCACCCCTTACCTTCATATTATTACACCTGCATCCTTACCTGGCCCATACCCACCCTGTGACTCCACCCCTTACCTTCATATTATTACACCTGCATCCTTACCTGGCCCATACCCACCCTGTGACTCCACCCCTTACCTTCATATTATTACACCTGCATCCTTACCTGGCCCATACCCATCCTGTGACTCCACCCCTTACCTTCATATTATTACACCTGCATCCTTACCTGGCTCATACCCACCCTAGGCTCCACCCCTTACCTTCATATTATTACACCTGCATCCTTACCTGGCCCATACCCACCCTGTGACTCCACCCCTTACCTTCATATTATTACACCTGCATCCTTACCTGGCTCATACCCACCCTAGGCTCCACCCCTTACCTTCATATTATTACACCTGCATCATTACCTGGCCCATACCCACTCTAGGCTCCACCCCTTACCTTCATATTATTACACCTGCATCCTTACCTGGCTCATACCCACCCTAGGCTCCACCCCTTACCTTCATATTATTACACCTGCATCATTACCTGGCCCATACCCACCCTAGGCTCCACCCCTTACCTTCATATTATTACACCTGCATCCTTACCTGGCTCATACCCACCCTAGGCTCCACCCCTTACCTTCATATTATTACACCTGCATCATTACCTGGTCCATACCCACCCTTGGCTCCACCCTATACCTTCATATTATTACACCTGTATCCTTACCTGCTCCTTACCCATCCTGTGGCTCCACCCCTTACCTTCATATTACTAACCTGCATCCTTACCTGGTCCTTACCCACCCTATGACTCCACCCCTTACCTTCATATTATTACACCTGCATCCTTACCTGGCCCATACCCACCCTGTGACTCCACCCCTTACCTTCATATTGTTACACCTGCATCCTTACCTGGCCCATACCCACCCTGTGACTCCACCCCTTACCTTCATATTGTTACACCTGCATCCTTACCTGACCCATACTTACCCCATGACTCCACCCACTGACAGTAACACCTGTATCCCAACCCGACCCCTAACCACCCTGGGACCCCACTCACTGACACACCTGCATCCTTACCTGGTCCATACCCACCCTGTGACTCCACCCCTTACCTTCATATTATTACACCTGCATCATTACCTGGCCCATACCCACCCTAGGCTCCACCCCTTACCTTCATATTGTTACACCTGCATCCTTACCTGGCCCATACCCACCCTGTGACTCCACCCCTTACCTTCATATTATTACACCTGTATCCTTACCTGGCCCATACCCACCCTGTGGCTCCACCCCTTACCTTCATATTACTAACCGGCATCCTTACCTGGCCCATACCCACCCTGTGACTCCACCCCTTACCTTCATATTATTACACCTGTATCCTTACCTGGTCCATACCCACCCTGTGGCTCCACCCCTTACCTTCATATTACTAACCGGCATCCTTACCTGGCCCATACCCACCCTGTGACTCCACCCCTTACCTTCATATTATTACACCTGTATCCTTACCTGGTCCATACCCACCCTGTGACTCCACCCCTTACCTTCATATTATTACACCGGCATCCTTACCTGACCCCTAACCACCCAATGACTCCACCCCTTACCTTAATGTTGTTGCACCTGCATCCTTACCTGGCCCATACCCATCCTGTGACTCCACCCCTTACCTTCATATTATCACACCTGCATCATTACCTGGCCACTTTCACTAATACCTGTATCCTTACCTGGCCCATAAAACCTGGTTGCAGCCCACCCTGTGACTATCCCGGGCATACCTGGGCCTTTTCTCGCACCTGACCCACCCCCATAATAAGTGACTGCCCCCTGCAGGATGCCCCTCCCCTCAGTCTGGTCACATGTTAGACTGTCAGCTATTTGGCTCAGCAGATTCCACCTTAGTTTCTGAAAACTGTTTCCTCTCCGTGTAACTTCCCTTTTCTGTGAATTGTTGGGACGTGTCCGTCCAATCAGATTCCTCGCAATACAAGAAGAGGGGGAAAAGGGGGATTATACCAGAGACTTACAATGGCAACGCTATCAATTGAAATACATATAAAGTTTCTTGAAGTCTCAGTTACATTACAAGACATAATAAAAATACTCTTAAAAGCATATAACATGACTGTGACTTTAAATTCTGTGTATGAACAGTATTATGCTAATAGAATTATGTTCAGAATATACAGAATAAAAAACTGATAAAGAAAAAAACAAACATATAACATATAGACAAACTGCCACGGGGGCAGTATATAAATGAAATAAAATCTAATAATTATAAAGTGTCAGGTGCATCAAATCACAGTATATAAAGTGCATCACGTGAATCACCACTGGCCCCCCCGAACCCCGCAACGCGTTTCGTGACTGACAGCCACTTCCTCAGGCAGAGTACGCAGCCAATCACAATCCTCGACCGCCATTCTATTTTCTCACTCCCCCCCCCCCTTAGGGCAGCCGAGAACACGGCGTCCCACCTATGCCAAGGTGAGAGCGTCGTGCAACCGCGCCGCTGTCATTCCGAAACTTTGAAAAGGGGATCCGTCACCTCCTGGGGCTTCTCCTTTACGCTTTTAGCTCGGCCCGGGGAGAGCGCGGCTCACCGGCCATGCGGGGGGAGGGGGCGCGCAGGTAGAGAAACGAAACGCGTCGGATATTTTGGGAGAGGGGAAGTTGGCATGCACACTCCGTGTTCTCACAAGAATCCGCTGCAACTTCCCCGTTCCTTCCCCCCCCCCCCCCCCCCGACTTCTGCATGTCGCCCGCAGAGCTGGAGCGCAGCAGCAACTCATCCCACGGGGACAGTACATTGTAAGTTTCACCGCAAATCTGCCCGGGCTGGCTAAGATCCTATCTTATATGTTTCCCCCCCTGTACATACAGATTGCCCACATTAATCCGGACCCTCACCCTGAATAAGAGCCTATCTTATATGTTTCCCCCCTGTACATACAGATTGCTCACATTAATCCGGACCGTCACCCTGAATAAGAGCCTATCTTATATGTTTCCCACACCCTGTACATATAGATTGCTCACATTAATCCGGACCCTCACCCTGAATAAGAGCCTATCTTATATGTTTCCCACACCCTGTACATATAGATTGCCCACATTAATCCGGACCTTCACCCTGAATAAGAGCCTATCTTATATGTTTCCCACACCCTGTACATACAGATTGCCCACATTAATCCCGACCTTCACCCTGAATAAGAGCCTATCTTATATGTTTCCCACACCCTGTACATACAGATTGCCCACATTAATCTGGACCTTCACCCTGAATAAGAGCCTATCTTGTATGTTTCCCACAACCTGTACATACAGATTGCTCACATTAAACCAGACCTTCGTCCTGAATAAGAGCCTATCTTCTATGTTTCCCACACCCTGTACATACAGATTGCTCACATTAATCCGGACCTTCACCCTGAATAAGAGCCTATCTTATATGTTTCCCACACCCTGTACATACAGATTGCCCACATTAATCCGGACCTTCACTCTGAATAAGAGCCTATGTTATATGTTTCCCACACCCTGTACATACAGATTGCTCACATTAATCCGGACCCTCACCCTGAATAAGAGCCTATCTTATATGTTTCCCACACCCTGTACATATAGATTGCCCACATTAATCCGGACCTTCACCCTGAATAAGAGCCTATCTTATATGTTTCCCACACCCTGTACATACAGATTGCCCACATTAATCTGGACCTTCACCCTGAATAAGAGCCTATCTTGTATGTTTCCCACAACCTGTACATACAGATTGCTCACATTAAACCAGACCTTCGTCCTGAATAAGAGCCTATCTTCTATGTTTCCCACACCCTGTACATACAGATTGCTCACATTAATCCGGACCTTCACCCTGAATAAGAGCCTATCTTATATGTTTCCCCTCTGTATATACAGATTGCTCACATTAATCCGGACCTTCATCCTGAATAAGAGCCTATCTTATATGTTTCCCACACCCTGTACATACAGATTGCTCACATTAATCTGGACCTTCACCCTGAATAAGAGCCTATCTTATATGTTTCCCCCGCCCTGTACATACAGATTGCCCACATTAATCCGGACCTTCACTCTGAATAAGAGCCTATCTTATATGTTTCCCACACCCTGTACATACAGATTGCCCACATTAATCCGGACCTTCACTCTGAATAAGAGCCTATCTTATATGTTTCCCACACCCTGTACATACAGATTGCCCACATTAATCCGGACCTTCACTCTAAATAAGAGCCTATGTTATATGTTTCCCACACCCTGTACATACAGATTGCTCACATTAATCCGGACCCTCACCCTGAATAAGAGCCTATCTTATATGTTTCCCACACCCTGTACATACAGATTGCTCACATTAAAAATCATCCTACCTGCATCTACTGCATTTTCTGAGATTTTAAACATCCAAGATGGCGGCCCATGGAGGTGCAGGCAGCCTGCAAACAGGAAGTGTCTGACTGTGTTGCTCTGCATTCTGGGATTGCTGTCCTTTCCCTGATCCCATCTCTGCAAAGCACAACTATAACCCGCTCCCTGCACTTTATCCCGCTCTCCTCTCTTCAGTATGTGATGCTACTGAGCCAAGATGGCGGCGCCCGTATCCTAGAGTCCTGAACAGAGTTGCAGCCCAGTGAAGGAAACATTAAAAAGTAAGTGATTAAAAACTTAAAATATATGAATTTTAGATGCTGGGGAATCGTTTTTTAAGGGTTTGGGCTTTTCGTTAAATCATGGTGAAGGTCCGGATTAAGGTGTTCATCCATCCTCTCACCGCTGTGTGTTTAGTGTTTGATTGAGAGCAGCTCAGGTCATCTCTGATTGGTCAGTCTCAAATCAATGGGAAACGTGGATGTAGCTTAATTAGCATATCAATGCATGAAACATAAATAATAATACTTACCAATCAAACTTTGACACCTGCACCTGATGCTAACCTGTAGCCACGCCTCCCAATGTATCAACCTATCCTAAGCTCACACCTGAGCCCCTGCACCTGACCCTAACAGCTAACCACACCTCTAAATTATGCCTAAGCCACACCCCCAATCCTATCACCCATTCTAAGCTCCCAATATAACTGAACCCTGATACTAACACATAGCCACGCCTCCCAACTTAATATCCTATCCTAACCTCAGAAAAGAACTCTGAGCTAACCACACCCCTAAATTATGCATAAGCCACACCCCCAACCTGATTACCTGTCCTTCGCTCCCAATATAACTCTGACACCTGAACCCTGCACCTGACACTAACACATAACTGCACCCCTAAATTATACATAAGCCACGCCCCCAACCCTATCACCTATCCTTATCACTGACACCTGAACCCTGCACCTGACACTAACAGGTAACTATGCCTAAGCCACGCCTCCCAACCTTATCACCTATCCTTATCGCTGGCACCTGAGACCTGCACCTGACCCTAAGAGCTAACCACACCCCTAAATTATACATAAGCCATGCCCCCAACCTGGTCACCTGTCCTACACTCCCACTATAACTCTTGACACCTGAACCCTGCACCTGACACTAACCTGTAGCCACGCCTCCCAATGTAATAACCTATCCTAAACTCACAATAGAATTCACACCTGACCCTAAGAGCTAACCACACCCCTAAATTATACATAAGCCACGCCTCCAACCTGATCACCTGTCATAAGCTCCCAATAGAACTCCTAAACCCTGCACCTGACTCAGGTAACTACGCCCCTCAATGATACCTAACACTATAAACTATACTTATCACTGACACCTGAGCTCTGCATCTCACCCTAACACATAACCACACCCCTCAATGATACCTAAGCCACGCCCCCAACCCGATCACCTGTCCTAAGCTCCCACTATAACTGTGACACACCTGAGCCCTGTACCAGACCCTAACTGGAAACCCTGACACCTATCCTTCCAATAGGACCCTGACCCTAACACATAACCACACCTCTCAATGATACCTAAGCCACGCCCCCAACCCGATCACCTATCCTAAGCTCCCAAGCTGTGTAGTGACATGTATGATGGCTTAGATTCCTTTGTTGAGTTGATCTGATTTAGGAGCCTGACGGCTTGTGGTGAAGTGGAAAATTAAATATTATAATTAAATATTATACTTAGTTCTAGCCGCCTGTATGCCATCTCTCACATTGTCAGTGTTTAGGGGGGTTTTCACCCCTCCCTCCTCATAGGTTTAAACCATTACCAAGAATGTTATGTCTGCTTGATGAGAGACAGATGTTCTTCATGTCTGAACTATACTTTCAATATATGTGCTGTATATGTTTGAAATAGCCAATTGAATGCTGACATGTGTCCAGCCATCCAATCCGAATGGTCATTTAAGCTTCTTTGTCTGAGACTGTATTTAAGCAACGCCGAGTAACCATGGAATTGGGCGTATCGAGGCATATGGGCCCCCGGTTAACCGAATAAACATTTTCTGAAGATATTTTGCTTCTGAATATGTTTTTTCACAACAGTAGGAATGCGTTCGCAGTCTCTGTGTCTTTCCAGGTGGCAGCAGAGTGAAGGCGTCATTATTGTGGGATCGTTGGGGGTCCGACATAATCTTCCTGTCTGTAGGTCTGGTAGATCAGCCCGAACAATGCGTGTTTTGCAGTACGCACCACCCCAGGGGCCTACATAGCCCGGATGGGCCCCCATCAGCAGCGCCCCCCCCGGAACACTTACCAACCCAGGGAAGAGTGGAGGTCTACTGAGAGCGGCACGCTCATGGAGGAGAGCGGCACGCTCACGGCGGAGAGCGGCACGCTCACGGCGGAGAGCGGCACGCTCACGGCGGAGAGCGGCACGCTCACGGCGGAGAGCGGCACGCTCACGGCGGAGAGCGGCACGCTCACGGCGGAGAGCGGCACGCTCACGGCGGAGAGCGGCACGCTCACGGCGGAGAGTGGCACGCTCATGAAGGAGAGCGGCATGCACCGGGAGGAGAGCGGCACGCTCACGGCGGAGAGCGGCACGCTCACGGCGGAGAGCGGCACGCTCACGGCGGAGAGCGGCACGCTCACGGCGGAGAGCGGCACGCTCACGGCGGAGAGCGGCACGCTCACGGCGGAGAGCGGCACGCTCACGGCGGAGAGCGGCACGCTCACGGCGGAGAGCGGCACGCTCACGGCGGAGAGCGGCACGCTCACGGCGGAGAGCGGCACGCTCATGAAGGAGAGCGGCATGCACCGGGAGGAGAGCGGCATGCACCGGGAGGAGAGCGGCATGCACCGGGAGGAGAGCGGCGCGCACCTGGCGGAGAGCGGCGTGCACCTGGCGGAGAGCGGCGTGCTCATGGTGGAGAGCGGTATACTCATGGTGGAGAGCGGCATGCTCATGGTGGAGAGCGGCATACTCATGGCGGAGAGCGGCACGCTCATGGCGGAGAGCGGCACGCTCATGGCGGAGAGCGGCACGCTCATGGCGGAGAGCAGTATGCACCTGGCGGAGAGCGGCACGCTCATGGCGGAGAGTGGCACGCTCATGGCGGAAAGCTGCATGCTTCTGGTGCGGAACGGCATGCTCATGGAGGAGAGCGGCATGCTCATGGTGGAGAGCGGCATGCTCATGGCGGAGAGCGGCATGCACCTGGCGGAGAGCGGCATGCACCTGGCGGAGAGCGGCATGCACCTGGCGGAGAGCGGCATGCACCTGGCGGAGAGCGGCATGCTCATGGTGGAGAGCGGCATGCTCATGGTGGAGAGCGGCATGCACCTGGCGGAGAGCGGCATGCACCTGGCGGAGAGCGGCATGCACCTGGCGGAGAGCGGCATGCTCATGGCGGAGAGCGGCATGCACCTGGCGGAGAGCGGCATGCACCTGGCGGAGAGCGGCATGCACCTGGCGGAGAGCGGCATGCACCTGGCGGAGAGCGGCATGCTCAAGGTGGAGAGCGGCATGCTCACGGCGGAGAGCGGCATGCTCACGGCGGAGAGCGGCATGCTCACGGCGGAGAGCGGCATGCTCACGGAGGAGAGCGGCATGCTCACGGAGGAGAGCGGCATGCTCACGGAGGAGAGCGGCATGCTCACGGAGGAGAGCGGCATGCTCATGGCGGAGAGCGGCATGCACCTGGCGGAGAGCGGCATGCTCATGGCGGAGAGCGGCATGCTCATGGCGGAGAGCGGCATGCACCTGGCGGAGAGCGGCATGCACCTGGCGGAGAGCGGCATGCACCTGGCGGAGAGCGGCACGCTCACGGCGGAGAGCGGCACGCTCACGGCGGAGAGCGGCACGCGGCATGCTCATGGTGGAGAGTGGTAGCGGTTGTGCTTGGTGATGCTCCCTGTTAGATAGCTGTAGGGATTTACACGCACTCTCGGAGAGGACAGTATAAAGAGGAACAACATGCACGATTTTCACTTTTCTGGGTGTTGTTCCTCTTAGTGGGAGCATGGCGAATTGTGATGCTTCGCTGTGTGTATCCCCCCTGGTCGCCCCATTCACTCGCCTTCCTTCCGCTCCCACGGCGCAGACTCAGGCGAGAGCACGTGCATGGCTAGGGGTGAGTGGGGGATGCGGCCGGAACGCACAGAGGTGGCGAGAGAGGGTGAGTGTTCTGGGGGGTCCAATTCTGGATGCCCCAAGGACGAGCTCAGGAGGCTGTCTTTTAGACTCCAGGGCCTCTGAAGTTCTTCTTTAAAGAGGAACAACACACGCGATTCTAACTATTTTGGGTGTTGTCCCTCTTAGTTGGAGCACCCCGAATTGGGATGCCCCGCTGTTTGTATCCCCGCCAGGTCGCCCCATTCACTCACCTTCTTGTCGCTCCCACGGCACAGACTCTAGGGCTAGCTGAGTGGCTGAGTGGCCCACTTTCACTCAGCTCCCTTCTGCACCGCTGACGGCTATGCGCCAAAGGAAGCAGAGTGCGACGCCGACCGCATGCCCACGCCACCCATTCAGAAAGGCCGGGCGCACGCACGGCTAGGGGTGAGCTGGGGTGCGGCCATGGCGCAGAGACGCGGCAAGGTGAGTGCGATCACGGCTCGCGCCAGGTATTTGTGAATGGCCGACGAGGCACACAGTATGTTAGAGGGAAGCGGGGGATGCGGCCACCAGTGCGCTCGGAGCTGCTGGCCTTAAACGAAGGCTTAGACGACATGACATCATCGGCTGCGCTAATTGGACGAGTGGCCAATAGGACCAGGAAGGTGTGAGTTGCCTTAGGCGATCTGGGCGGCTTCACACAGGTTTCACAGGATCCCCCCGGCGGTGAGAATGAAGTAGGTAATTCTCAGAGTAGAATCTGAATCTGTAGGTAAGCAAAAAAAAAAAAAGATTACGGGATGAAGAAATCCCCCCAAAATTTTTTGTAGTGTTGTGTTTTCATAAGGCATCATATTCTTCAATTTCATAAGGCATGGCGGTGGGTGTGAAAGCTAATCGGGATGAAGAAACCCCCAAAAAAGACTAGAATCTGAATCTGTAGGTAAGTAATGAAGGATTCAGCCAGGCGCTGTGGGATCACCAGAAAAGTAAGTATTCTAAGTATGTCACACACCCCGCTTCAGAATAGTCATTACACTTGGGTTATACCGACCTGTAGATGGCGATCTTGCAGAGATGTCATGAAAAAAAGGGAGCCCCTTCCGGTCCATAAATACCTGGGACCTCCCACTCATTCCCCAGTCTTTCATCTCTGCAGACGGCGAGCAAGTCAGAAGATGGATGTCTCCTCCTTGCAGGTAGCCGGGGTGACTCCCGGCCCTCTTGTTGGTCTATTTCTGCCTGGACCCATTTTAATTAAAATTCCCCTTGCCTCCCAGCCTAGGCTGCTGGTCCGGGCAAGGGTAGACGGCACCTTACGGTGCTTAGGAGCTATGCTCCACCGTGAGACCCCATACTAAGGGGTAGGCGGTTGCCCGGGTTGGTGATCCCAGAGTGGGATGCCCCGTCCCTTGCCCTTCCACCTTTGGTGTGATTTCCCCTCTCCCGGTCACCCATTGCTCCCTAAACGAGGGGGGGGGGCTTTTCCTTTGAGGATTGATTGTTTGATTGTTTTTATTGAAACCTTGGCCGGCGCCGGCTGTTGCTGTGGCGCTGGCCATGGACAAGCGGTTTTTCTTTCGTTGGGGGAGCTTCTTCCCCTCAGGTGTGGTGATGTGGGGGGCGGGGCCGGGCGCTCGGCACGATCCTCCGGCCCGCCCCCTGTGCTGCTGCCGCTGCTGCGGAGCCCGGCCTCTGGCTGGGAGCCGCGTTCTGTCGGGGGAGGGGGGCCGGGCGCGAACCGCGCCAGCCCGCCCTCCTTCTTCCTCATCTCGCTCTCTGCCTCGCCTCGTGCTCTGCATCTCGGTCTGTGGACGGCGCCCTGTGGGCTCCATGCTGTTCTTGATCCTATTATCTGCAGAATTGCGTTTTATTATTATGCATTTATATATATATTTTTATAATGTCACACTGCTCAGTTTATGTGTGGGCCATGTTGTGTGTGTGTGCGTGTGTGATTAGCCCTTTTCCTTATGTCTTCCAGGTGGACTCTTATTGGATTTTTAAGGGGTCCTCCCGGTCCTAGGGTCCCTGGGTTTGATTAGGGCTCCCAATAAATCCTCCCACGTGGGACTTAAAGGGGCATCCCGGGTTGCTTATTAGCGTAATTCCCTTGGTCATTGCGGCTACCTTTAAAAATCACCATATGGAGGCTCCCCAAGATACCGGGCTTGGGCTCCCTCGGGGCAATCCCGGAAGTGTGTGGGTTGTGGGGCGTCCCTTTCGGGGGATAATGTATTACTTTGTATACCATGTGCGCAGCAGGCTATAATGCGGCAGTCGGGGGCCCAGGCGTCTGGGTCAGCGCCGCTGGCCTCATCGCCTACCCCACCCAGTCTGATCCGTACCCCGAGTGATGTCGTCACGGGTGGGGAGTCGCAATCTGATGTGTGTGCCAGATTGGCCAATCTTGAGAAATTATTTTCTAGCGCTGTGGCCAGAAAGGCCACGACTATGAGAAAGCACTTGTCTTCAGCCACACCGGCCTTTGATTTTGATGAGTTTGATTCACTTGACTGGTCTGATTATTCCCCGCTAGAGGAAGGGGAATTATTTGAGGAATCTGATGGTTCTGACGATCAGCAATTTTTTGGCTCCGATACCGAGCAGGGACAGGGGGATGCCGTGGATATCCCTAAGGTCCTGGCTCATCTTTTCGAGGTTCTGGCTATTTCTCCTCCAGAGGAGGCTCCTCCGCAGAAGGGGGAGTTCTTTGGGACTTCTAAGCCGCGCTTGGAATTCCCAAATCAAAAGCATTTTGATGGCATCATTCTTAAGGAATGGGAGAGGCCTACTCGGCTTCCGGTTGTCCCTCATGGCTGGGATAAGAAATATCCTTTTCCGGTGGACGCGGTGAAGCGCTGGTCGTTCCCTCCCGAGGTTGATGCCCCCGTGTTGGGGTTGTCTAATTCTTCTATTTTGCATTCTCCTGACTCCACCACCCTAAAAAGATGGTGAAGACAAGCGCATTGATCAGATGGCTTGTCACGGTTTTGCCAGTGTCGGTTCGGCCTTGCGGCTTGTTTGTGCTTCGGCGCTTTTGGCGGTAGCTACCAGGTCGGTTGTTAGGGACCTGTTGACTACTTCCAGGCTTGACCCGGCTAGTGATGAGTTCACCCCCTTAAGCGGTGCGAATTGTTCATGTCCTTTGTGCTAGCCGCCCTGGATGACACCATGGTGATGTGTAGTAGAACTTCGGCCTTGCTGGTGGCTATTCGACAGTCGGTTTGGTTGCACCAGTGGGCAGTTGATTTTGTGGCTAAGAAGTCGCTTATGGGTCTTCCCTTCGTGGGGTTGCGGCTTTTTGGAGAAAAATTGGATTCAGTCGCGAAAGAAGGCAAGTTACCTCAGCGAAAGAAGCAGCGTCGTCCCTTTCGGGGGGGGTGGCCTCCTTTAACCCTTCCTTTCGCGGGGCCAGAGCGGGCAGGGGATTGGCCTTCTCTTCCTCCAGAGGTGATTCCTGGAACAGGGGCAGAGGACGTGCCCGTCCAGGTCACACCTGGGGTTCTAAACCCAAGCCCGCTGCCAAGCCAGCTCAGCAATGAGGGGGGGCCCTCACCCTTGCGGGTGGGGGGACGGCTGCGACACTTTTCCCAGGTCTGGGACCAGGAGGTCTCAGACAGATGGATTCTGGAAGTGGTGTCTTCCGGTTACAAGCTGGAGTTCGAGATCCGGCCCCCTCCCAGATTCTTCAGGTCTCGGGTGTCTTTGGATCCTCTGGCCGCGCAAGGGCTCCGAGTGGCAGTAAGGAATCTTCTGGACATGGCTGTCATTTGCCCGGTTCCTTCCTCGGAAAGGGACCTGGTCTACTATTCCAATCTGTTCACGGTGCCCAAGAAGGACGGCTCCGTTCGTCCCATCCTGGATCTGAAGCTCCTCAACAGGTTTATCCGTCCCAGGAAGTTCCGCATGGAAACTGCGTTCAGCCATAAATTCACTTCGTCAGGGGGACTTCATGACCTCCATAGACATCAAGGATGCTTATCTGCATGTTCCTATCTTCCCGGCACACCAGAGATTTCTCAGGTTTGTGGTGGAGAATCAGCATTTTCAGTTTGTGGCCCTTCTGTTCGGCCTTACCTCAGCTCCAAGGGTTTTCACCAAGGTGCTGGCAGGGGTGATGGCCCTTTTCAGAGCCCAGGGTATCCGCATAGTGGCATATCTGGACGACCTTCTCATTCACCTTCTCTAGCTCCGCTCAGCCAAGCGGAGCTAGACACCAGGACTGTGGTATCCACTCTTGAGAGATTCGGCTGGATGATCCAGCTCCATCTTTTGGCGGTTTGGGACAGGTGTCCGCTGTCGTTGGATCAGTCTTTTCTGATGTCCCCCGGGTTCGGCATTCCCTTCGGTGGTGGGACCAAGCAATCTGATTAGGGGCAGATCTTTTCTGACCCCATGTTGGGAGACGGTCACCACGGATGCCAGCCTTTCAGGTTGGGGGAGTTTCTGGAAAGATCTTCAATTTCAGGGACTGTGGGGCCTCAGGAGGCTCACGACCCCATCAGTGTTTTGGAGCTGAGAGCCATCAGATTGGTTCTGGTTCACTTGACTCATCAGTTACAGGGTTTGCCGGTTCAAGTTCGGTCAGACAATCGGACGGCGGTCGCCTACATCAATCACCAGGGAGGGACTCGCAGCAGGAGTGCCCTCAGAGAAGTGTCTTTGATCCTTGCCTGGGCAGAGAGCAATGTCCCATGCATCTCGGCGGTGTACATTCCGGGAGTGGAGAACACGGAGGCGGACTCCCTGAGCAGAGGTGCTCATCTCGCCGAGGGGAATGGTCGCTCAATCCCAAGGTTTTTCGGTCACTTTGCCACATGCGGGGGACTCCGGAGGTGGATCTCTTTGCCTCTCGTCACAATCACAAGCTTCCGGCATTTGTGTCTCTCTCGCGGGATCCTCTGGCTTTGGCAGTGGATGCCATGTCTCTGAGCTGGAGGGATCTGGGGTTCCTGTACCTGTTCCCTCCATTCCCTATGGTGGGCAAGGTGGTGCGCAAGCTGGCTCTAGAAGGGGCGCCAGCAATCCTGGTGGCTCCAAGACGGCCAAGGCAGGTTTGGTTCGCAGACGTCGTTCGGCTGGCAGTGGATCAGTTCGATCTGCCCCTTCTGCCGGATCTGCTCACTCAGGGTCAACTACTTTACCCCAATTTACCAACGCTGGCTTTGACGGCATGGCTGCTGAAACCTCCATTTTAAAGGAGGAAGGTCTTTCTGATGCTGTGATTCAGACCCTTGTTAGCGCTAGGAAGAAGTCTTCCTCTGCCATCTACTATAGGATTTGGAGGTCTTATATTGATTGGTGTGAGGTCCGGGCCTTGCCTTGCAGGGTGATTTCTATCCCTAGGGTTTTGGATTTTCTGCAACATGGTCTGGACCTGGGTTTGCAGCTTAGTACGTTAAAAGGGCAGGTTTCTGCCCTGGCGGTTTTTTGCTCTTCATCCTCTGGTTAAGACCTTTTTCCAGGGGGTTACGCATGTGCGGCCTCCTAGGAATCCTCTGCTCCCTGTTTGGGATTTGAATTTGGTTCTTTCTGCTCTTCAGGGTCCTCCTTTTGAGCCATTGCAGGATATTTCTCTTTCTATGCTCACTCAAAAGGCTGCCTTTTTGGTTGCTATCACCTCAGTTCGGCGTGTATCGGAGTTGGCAGCTTTGTCCAGTAAGGCCCCTTACTTTGAGAGGCATCAGGACAAGGTTGTTTTCCGGTTCAAGCCAGATTTCCTTCCTAAGGTGGTCTCTGCTTTTCATCTTAATCAGGATATTGTTCTTCCCTCCTTGTGTCCTAAGCCCAGCAATGACAAGGAGAGGGTTTTGCATTCCTTGGATGTGGTTTGCTGTGTGAAGTATTATTTGGTGACTACTTCTTCCTTTCGTAAGACTGACGCTCTTTGTGGTGCCCTCTGGGCCTAGGAAAGGTTTGGTGCCCGCCAAGTCTTCCATTAGTAAATGGATTCGCCAGGCCATTGTTGGGGCCTATTCTGCCAAGGGGAAGGTTCCCCCTTTTCATGTTACTGCTCAATCTACTCGTGTGGTTGGGGCCTCCTGGGCTTTCCAGCACCAGGCCTCTGTTGAGCAAGTTTGTAAGGCCGCTACTTGGTCTTCTGTTCACACTTTTTCCAAGTTTTACAAGGTTGATGTTCGGGCCTCAGCGGATGCTGTTTTTGGCCGCAAAGTTCTGCAAGCTGCAGTGGTTTAGGTTTGTGCATTATTGCCTTGTTTTGGATCCCCGCCCTTTATGGACACTGCTATTGGATGTCCCAAGTGTAATGACTATCTGAAGCGGGGTGTGTGACATACTTAGAATAATACCATTTTGTGATTACTCACCTGTAAAATGGGTATTAGAAGTATGTCACACACCCTGCTTCACCCCGCCCTTTTGTATTCTGGATCCTTTATATGGTGAACCTTTTTAATGTTACTGTTTATAATTGGCTCTTCCTGGTCCTTTTACTGCTGTCTTAATACTGGATAATGAGTGGGAGGGCTTGCCTGGGCTGGCATTGAAAGAAGCAGGTGTGGAAACCCTTGAAAAGTATGAAGCAGTAAATAAAGCATGTAAGAAAGAAATAAAGTTGGCAAAAGCACAAAATGTAAAAGATGTGGCAAAAGAAAGCAAAACCAACCCTTAACGTTTCTTTAAATTTACAAATTCAAAGAAATCTAAATCGGAACAGATAGGTGTCTAAATTAATGATGATGGGGAATTACTCACTGGGTATGAAGAGAAGGCGGAGCTGTTCAATTGGTTTAGGTTTGGGCTTTAGCTCTGTGTACACAAGAGAGGAGCGAGCAAGGAGCCGACACAGGAGATGCCGCTGATAGCAATACGCTAAGTATAATACCCAACCATCTAAACGTGGATGTCATCCAGGAAAGACTAAACTATTTAAATGTGAATAAGACTGCAGGACCAGATGGACTTCACCCAAGATCTCAGTTATCTCATCACTCCCCGTTCTTGATTTTTAAAGACTCCCTAAAAACTATTATAGTGCCAAGAGATTGGCGCAAGGCAAATGTGGTCCCCATTTTTAAAAGGGGCTCTAATTCCTTTCCTGGCAATTTCAGACCTGTAAGGGGCTATGATTGGCTTTTATGGACCTCCCATCAGAAATGACTGAAGGTCTGCTTACCCCCCCCCCCCTCCAACTCAGGGATTCTCCACAAGCCTCCTCAAACCTATGGAGGATTATGGTGTCACTGCCCCCTAATGGACTCTCCATAGGAATATATGGAGGGTTATGGTGTCACTGCCCCCTAATGGACTCTCCATAGGAATATATGAAGGGTTATAGTGTCACTGCCCTCTAAAGGATCTCCATAGGAATATATGGAGGGTTATGGTGTCACTGACCTCTCCATAGGAATATATGGAGGGTTATGGTGTCACTGTCACCCAATGGGCTCTCCATAGGATTATATGGAGGGTTATGGTGTCACTGCCCCCCTAAGGGCTCTCCATAGAAATATATGGAGGGTTATGGTGTCACCTCCCCCTAGTGACCCCTCTGTAGGAATATATGGAGGGTTATGGTGTCACCTCCCCCTAGTGACCCCTCTGTAGGAATATATGGAGGGTTATGATGTCACTGCCCCCTAATGGGCTCTCCATAGGAATACATGGAGGATAATCGTGTCACTGGCCCCCCTAGTGGCCTCTCTATAGGAATATATTGCAGGTTATGGTGTCAATGCCCCCCTAGTGGGCTCTCCATATGGATATATGGAGGGTTATGGTGTCACCTCCCCCTAGTGACCTCTCTATAGGAATATATGGAGGGTTATGATGTCACTGCCCCCTAATGGGCTCTCCATAGGAATACATGGAGGGTTATGGTGTCACCTCCCCCTAGTGACCCCTCTGTAGGAATATATGGAGGGTTATGGTGTCACCTCCCCCTAGTGACCCCTCTGTAGGAATATATGGAGGGTTATGATGTCACTGCCCCCTAATGGGCTCTCCATAGGAATACATGGAGGATAATCGTGTCACTGTCCCCTAGTGGCCTCTCTATAGGAATATATTGCGGGTTATGGTGTCACTGCCCCTCTAGTGGGCTCTCCATATGAATATATGGAGGGTTATGGTGTCACCTCCCCCTAGTGGCCTCTCTATAGGAATATATGGAGGGTTATGGTGTCACTGCCCCCCTAGTGGCCTCTCTATAGGAATATATGGAGGGTTATGGTGTCACTGCCCCCCTAGTGGGCTCTCCATATGAATATATGGAGGACTATGGTGGTTGGTCCTCCTTAAGTCATTGTATACCGGTAATAAATATATACAGTGTATTATGAAGGTGGAGGGGATATTAGATCGTCAGCTCCTGTGTTTGGAAGGAGGTCACATGACCAGCTTGGTTGGATATGTCAGCATATGATAGAGGAATGCCCGTCGGGCCCACAGCTGCCACCTTATCAGCATGGAGCAGCTGCAACACACGGCTTACAGGAAACGCTGCAGGGTTCTGAAAATTCCTTGAAGGAGGATAGTTACTCAATCGGAGGTGCCTGGGGACAAAACAAAAAGAAAAATAGAGCTCTATTGGAGCTCAATGGACTGGAAACATGCTGCACGCGTGCACCACCCTAGTGGCCACTCCATAGGAATATATGGAGGGTTATGATGTCACTGCCCCCTAACGAGCTCCCTATAGGAATATATGGAGGGCTATGTGGTCACTGCCCCCTAATGGGCTCTCCATAGGAATATATGGGGGGTTATGGTGTCACGGCCCCCTAGTGGGCTCCCCATAGGAATATATGGAGGGTTAGGGTGTCACTGCCCCCAACAAGCTCCCTATAGGAATATATGGAGCGCTATGTTGTCACTGCCCCCAATGGGCTCTCCATAGGAATATATGGGCTGTTAGGGTGTCACTGCCCCTAATGGGCTCTCCATAGGAATATATGGGGGGTTAGGGTGTCACAGCCCCCTAATGGGCTCTTTATAGGAATATATGGAGGGTTATGGTGTCACTGGCCCCTGGTGGGCTCTCCATAGGAATATATGAGGGGTTAGGGTGTCACTGCGCCTAATGGGCTCTCCATAGGAATATATGGAGGGTTATGGTGTCACTGCCCCTAATGGGCTCTTTATAGGAATATATGGAGGGTTATGGTGTCACTGCTCCCCTAGTGGCCTCTCTATAGGAATATATCGCGGGTTGTGGTGTCACTGCCCCCCTAAGGGCTCTCCATATGAATATATGAAGGTTTATGGTGTCACTTCCCCCTAGTGGTCTATCTATAGGAATATATGGAGGGTTATGGTGTCACCTCCCCCTAGTGACCCCTCTGTAGGAATATATGGAGGGTTATGATGTTACTGCCCCCTAATGGGCTCTCCATAGGAATACATGGAGGATAACCATGTCACTGGCCCCCCTAGTGGCCTCTCTATAGGAATATATTGCGGGTTATGGTGTCACTGCCCCCTAGTGGCCTCTCTATAGGAATATATGGAGGGTTATGGTGTCACTGCCCCCTAGTGGCCTCTCTATAGGAATATATGGAGGGTTATGGTGTCACCTCCCCTTAGTGGCCTCTCTATAGGAATATATTGTGGGTTATGGTGTCACTGCCCCCTAGTGGCCTCTCTATAGGAATATATTGCGGGTTATGGTGTCACTGCCCCCTAGTGGCCTCTCTATAGGAATATATGGAGGGTTATGGTGTCACCTCCCCTTAGTGGCCTCTCTATAGGAATATATTGTGGGTTATGGTGTCACTGCCCCCTAGTGGCCTCTCTATAGAAATATATGGAGGGTTATGGTGTCACTGCCCCCTAGTGGCCTCTCTATAGGAATATATGGAGGACTATGGTGGTTGGTCCTCCTTAAGTCACTGTATACCGGTAATAAATATACAGTGTATTATGAAGGTGGAGGGGATATTAGATCGTCAGCTCCTGTGTTTGGAAGGAGGTCACATGACCAGCTTGGTTGGATATGTCAGCATATGATAGAGGAATGCCCGTCGGGCCCACAGCTGCCACCTTATCAGCATGGAGCAGCTACAACACACGGCTTACAGGAAACGCTGCAGGGTTCTGAAAATTCCTTGAAGGAGGATAGTTACTCAATCGGAGGTGCCTGGGGACAAAACAAAAAGAAAAATAGAGCTCTATTGGAGCTCAGCGGACTGGAAACATGCTGCACGCGTGCACCACCCACATGGCATTAGCGCATTTGCCTGCATGTCATGGCTGAGCAGCATTTGTCATGTCACTGCCCGTAGTGGGCTCCCCATAGGAATATATGGAATAAATGGAGGATTATGGTGTCACTGCCCCCTAGTGGGCTCCCCATAGGAATATATGGAATAAATGGAGGGTTATGGTGTCACTGCCCCCTAGTGGGCTCTCCATAGGAATATATGGAGGGTTATGGTGTCACTGCCCCCTAACGAGCTCCCCATAGGAATATATGGGGGGTTATGGTGTCACTGCCCCCTAACGAGCTCCCCATAGGAATATATGGGGGGTTATGGTGTCACTGCCCCGTAGTGGGCTCTCCTTAGGAATATATGGAGGGTTATGGTGTCACTGCCCCCTAGTGGGCTCTCCATAGGAATATATGGAGGGTTAGGGTGTCACTGCCCCGTAGTGGGCTCTCCATAGGAATATATGGAGGGTTATGGTGTCACTGCCCCCTAACGAGCTCCCCATAGGAATATATGGGGGGTTATGGTGTCACTGCCCCGTAGTGGGCTCTCCATAGGAATATATGGGGGTTATGGTGTCACTGCCCCCTAGTGGGCTCTCCATAGGAATATATGGGGGGTTATGGTGTCACTGCCCCCTAACGAGCTCCCTATAGGAATATATGGAGGGTTATGGTGTCACTGCCCCCTAACGAGCTCCCCATAGGAATATATGGGGGGTTATGGTGTCACTGCCCCCTAACGAGCTCCCCATAGGAATATATGGGGGGTTATGGTGTCACTGCCCCGTAGTGGGCTCTCCATAGGAATATATGGGGGTTATGGTGTCACTGCCCCCTAGTGGGCTCTCCATAGGAATATATGGAGGGTTAGGGTGTCACTGCCCCTAATGGGCTCTCCATAGGAATATATGGGGGGTTATGGTGTCACTGCCCCCTAACGAGCTCCCCATAGGAATATATGGGGGGTTATGGTGTCACTGCCCCGTAGTGGGCTCTCCATAGGAATATATGGGGGTTATGGTGTCACTGCCCCCTAGTGGGCTCTCCATAGGAATATATGGAGGGTTAGGGTGTCACTGCCCCTAATGGGCTCTCCATAGGAATATATGGGGGTTATGGTGTCACTGCCCCCTAGTGGGCTCTCCATAGGAATATATGGAGGGTTAGGGTGTCACTGCCCCTAATGGGCTCTCCATAGGAATATATGGAGGGTTATGGTGTCACTGCCCCCTAACGAGCTCCCCATAGGAATATATGGGGGGTTATGGTGTCACTGCCCCGTAGTGGGCTCTCCATAGGAATATATGGGGGTTATGGTGTCACTGCCCCCTAGTGGGCTCTCCATAGGAATATATGGGGGGTTAGGGTGTCACTGCCCCTAATGGGCTCTCCATAGGAATATATGGAGGGTTGCGCGAAAGGTGAGTCACATCAGGTGACTTGGAGGCTTTCACACAGTGGGGCATCCCCAATCGCAAAGCAGAGTTTTGTTCCACTTTAAGGAAAGTTTATTGCTATCGGGGTCTGCGGCTGCTACGAGGATAGGGGCGCGCCAGGCGCTGTGACATCACACAGGGGCTTTCCGGTGGTTTCCTATAGGGGCAGCTTAGTGGAGGTGAGGGGGCAGCGACTCTCCGCCTTGGCTCACCCGCACGGTTTCTGGGAAAAGCCTTCGCTTATTAGAAGCCTGTCTTGTCTGGCTCCGCCCCTCCAGGGATGTGATTGGAGGGTGAAGGTGTCAGTCAGGCCCGGGGGGGCGGGACATGCGACTTATCACACTGCAGAGTGACAGAAGGGGACAGTGAGAACCAAGACTCCGGAGAAGAGGTAAGTCCCCGACACGTTGTGTTACATTGTATCACCTGCTGGCACTACACACTACAGTGTATCACCTGCTGACACTACAGTGTATCACCTGCTGACACTACACACTACAGTGTATCACCTGCTGACACTACACACTACAGTGTATCACCTGCTGACACTACACACTACAGTGTATCACCTGCTGACACTACACACTACAGTGTATCACCTGCTGACACTACACACTACAGTGTATCACCTGCTGACACTACACACTACAGTGTATCACCTGCTGACACTACACACTACAGTGTATCACCTGCTGACACTACACACTACAGTGTATCACCTGCTGACACTACACACTACAGTGTATCACCTGCTGACACTACACACTACAGTGTATCACCTGCTGACACTACACACTACAGTGTATCACCTGCTGACACTACACACTACAGTGTATCACCTGCTGACACTACACACTAGAGTGTATCACCTGCTGACACTACACACTAGAGTGTATCACCTGCTGACACTACACACTAGAGTGTATCACCTGCTGACACTACACACTACAGTGTATCACCTGCTGACACTACACACTAGAGTGTATCACCTGCTGACACTACACACTACAGTGTATCACCTGCTGACACTACACACTACAGTGTATCACCTGCTGACACTACACACTAGAGTGTATCACCTGCTGACACTACACACTAGAGTGTATCACCTGCTGACACTACACACTACAGTGTATCACTTTACTGACACTACATTGTATCACTTTCCTGACACTACACACTACAGTGTATCACCTGCTGACACTAAACACACTACAGTGTATCACCTGCTGACACTACACACTACAGTGTATCACCTGCTGACACTACACACTACAGTGTATCACCTGCTGACACTACACACTACAGTGTATCACCTGCTGACACTACACACTACAGTGTATCACCTGCTGACACTACACACTACAGTGTATCACCTGCTGACACTACACACTACAGTGTATCACCTGCTGACACTACACACTACAGTGTATCACCTGCTGACACTACACACTACAGTGTATCACCTGCTGACACTACACACTACAGTGTATCACCTGCTGACACTACACACTACAGTGTATCACCTGCTGACACTACACACTACAGTGTATCACCTGCTGACACTACACACTACAGTGTATCACCTGCTGACACTACACACTACAGTGTATCACCTGCTGACACTACACACTACAGTGTATCACCTGCTGACACTACACACTACAGTGTATCACCTGCTGACACTACATTGTATCACTTTCCTGACACTACACACTACAGTGTATCACCTGCTGACACTACCTTGTATCACTGTCCTGACACTACATTGTATCACTTTCCTGACACTATACACTACAGTGTATCACCTGCTCACAATACACACTGCATTGTATCACCATACACTACACTGTGTCACCTGCTGACACTACATTGTATCACCTGCTGACACTACATTGTATCACCTGCTGACACTACATTGTATCACCTGCTGACACTACATTGTATCACCTGCTGACACTACACACTACAGTGTCTCACCTTCTGACAACCGCTGACACTACACACAACAGTGTATCACCTTCTGACACTACATTGTATCACTTCCTGACACTACACTGTTTCACCCTCTGACACTACACACATTATATCACCCGCTGACACTACATTGTATTACTTGTTGACAGCACACTCCACATTGTATCACCATACACTACACTGTATCTCCTGCTGGCACTATAGTGTATCATCCCCTGACACCACATTGTATCACCTGCTGACACTACATTGTATCACTGCACAAAGCATTGTATCACCTGCTTCTGCAGGCTGTGAAGGTTCTTAATCATCGAGGTCATGGTACATCTGTAGGAATAAATCAAGGCAACCGGACAGTCGGTGCAAGAAATACCCACTATATTCCCACCTGCAAATACTACTACACACTATATTGTATCACTGCACAACTCCGTGCATACTATACTGTATCGCCTGCTCACACTAAACACACTACATTGTATCAATGAACACAGTGCATACTATATTGTATCACCTTCTAGCACTAAACGCACTACATTGTATCACTGAACACAGTGCATACTATATTGTATCACCTGCTAACACTACACACTATATTGTATCACTGCACAACTCCGTGCATACTATACTGTATCACCTTCTAGCACTAAACACACTACATTGTATCACTGAACACAGTGCATACTATATTGTATCACCTTCTAGCACTAAACACACTACATTGTATCACTGAACAACGCAGTGCATATTATATTGTATCAACTGCTAACACTAAACACACTACATTGTATCACTGAACAACACAGTGCATACTTTATTGTATCACCTGCTAACACTAAACACACTACATTGTATCACTGAACAACACAGTGCATATTATTATATCGCCTGCTAATCCTACGCATTACATTGTATCACTGAATAACAGTGCATATTATTATATCGCCTGCTAATGCTACGCATTACATTGTATCACTGAACAACGCAGTGCATATTATTGTATCCCCTGCTAATGCTACACATTACATTGTATCACTGAATAACACAGTGCATATTATTATATCGGCTGCTAATATTACATTGTATCACTGAACAACGCAGTGCATATTATTGTATCACCTGCTAATGCTACACATTACATTGTATCACTGAACAACGCAGTGCATATTATTATATCGCCTGCTAGTGCTACACATTACATTGTATCACTGAACAACGCAGTGCATATTATTGTACCACCTGCTAATGCTACACATTACATTGTATCACTGAATAACACAGTGCATATTATTATATCGGCTGCTAATATTACATTGTATCACTGAACAACGCAGTGCATATTATTGTATCACCTGCTAATGCTACACATTACATTGTATCACTGAACAGGGCAGTGCATATTATTATATCGCCTGCTAATGCTACACATTACATTGTATCACTGAATAACGCAGTGCATATTATTATATCGCCTGCTAATGCTACACATTACATTGTATCACTGAACAACGCAGTGCATATTATTATATCGCCTGCTAATGCTACACATTACATTGTATCACTGAACAACGCAGTGCATATTATTATATCACCTGCTAATGCTACACATTACATTGTATCACTGAATAACACAGTGCATATTATTGTATCACCTGCTAATGCTACACATTACATTGTATCACTGAACAACGCAGTGCATATTATTGTATCACCTGCTAATGCTACGCATTGCATTGTATCACTGAATAACACAGTGCATATTATTGTATCACCTGCTAATGCTACACATTACATTGTATCACTGAACAGGGCAGTGCATATTATTATATCGCCTGCTAATGCTACACATTACATTGTATCACTGAATAACGCAGTGCCTATTATTGTATCACCTGCTAATGCTACACATTACATTGTATCACTGAACAACGCAGTGCATATTATTGTATCACCTGCTAATGCTACACATTACATTGTATCACTGAACAACGCAGTGCATATTATTGTATCATCTGCTAATGCTACACATTACATTGTATCACTGAACAGGGCACTGCATATTATTATATCGCCTGCTAATGCTACACATTACATTGTATCACTGAATAACGCAGTGCATATTATTGTATCACCTGCTAATGCTACACATTACATTGTATCACTGAACAGGGCAGTGCATATTATTATATCGCCTGCTAATGCTACACATTACATTGTATCACTGAATAACGCAGTGCATATTATTGTATCACCTGCTAATGCTACGCATTGCATTGTATCACTGAATAACACAGTGCATATTATTGTATCACCTGCTAATGCTACGCATTACATTGTATCACTGAATAACACAGTGCATATTATTATATCACCTGCTAATGCTACGCATTACATTGTATCACTGAACAACGCAGTGCCTATTATTGTATCACCTGCCAATGCTACACATTACATTGTATCACTGAACAACGCAGTGCATATTATTATATCACCTGCTAATGCTACACATTACATTGTATCACTGAATAACGCAGTGCATATTATTGTATCACCTGCTAATGCTACACATTACATTGTATCACTGAACAACGCAGTGCATATTATTGTATCACCTGCTAATGCTACACATTACATTGTATCACTGAATAACACAGTGCATATTATTGTATCACCTGCTAATGCTACACATTACATTGTATCACTGAACAACGCAGTGCATATTATTGTATCACCTGCTAATGCTACACATTACATTGTATCACTGAATAATGCAGTGCATATTATTGTATCACCTGCTAATGCTACACATTACATTGTATCACTGAACAACGCAGTGCATATTATTGTATCACCTGCTAATGCTACACATTACATTGTATCACTGAATAACACAGTGCATATTATTGTATCACCTGCTAATGCTACACATTACATTGTATCACTGAACAACGCAGTGCATATTATTGTATCACCTGCTAATGCCACACATTACATTGTATCACTGAATAACACAGTGCATATTATTGTATCACCTGCTAATGCTACACATTACATTGTATCACTGAACAACGCAGTGCATATTATTGTATCACCTGCTAATGCTACGCATTGCATTGTATCACTGAATAACACAGTGCATATTATTGTATCACCTGCTAATGCTACGCATTACATTGTATCACTGAATAACACAGTGCATATTATTGTATCACCTGCTAATGCTACACATTACATTGTATCACTGAACAACGCAGTGCATATTATTGTATCACCTGCTAATGCCACACATTACATTGTATCACTGAATAACACAGTGCATATTATTGTATCACCTGCTAATGCTACACATTACATTGTATCACTGAACAACGCAGTGCATATTATTGTATCACCTGCTAATGCTACACATTACATTGTATCACTGAACAACGCAGTGCATATTATTGTATCACCTGCTAATGCTACGCATTGCATTGTATCACTGAATAACACAGTGCATATTATTGTATCACCTGCTAATGCTACGCATTACATTGTATCACTGAATAACACAGTGCATATTATTGTATCACCTGCTAATGCTACACATTACATTGTATCACTGAACAACGCAGTGCATATTATTGTATCACCTGCTAATGCTACACATTACATTGTATCACTGAACAGGGCAGTGCATATTATTATATCACCTGCTAATGCTACACATTACATTGTATCACTGAACAACGCAGTGCATATTATTGTATCACCTGCTAATGCTACACATTACATTGTATCACTGAACAACGCAGTGCATATTATTATATCACCTGCTAATGCTACACATTACATTGTATCACTGAACAACGCAGTGCATATTATTATATCACCTGCTAATGCTACACATTACATTGTATCACTGAACAGGGCAGTGCATATTATTATATCGCCTGCTAATGCTACACATTACATTGTATCACTGAACAACGCAGTGCATGTTATTGTATTGCCTGCTAATGCTACACATTACATTGTATCACTGAACAACGCAGTGCATATTATTGTATTACCTGCTAATGCTACACATTACATTGTATCACTGAACAACGCAGTGCATATTATTGTATCGCCTGCTAATGCTACGCATTACATTGTATCACTGAACAACGCAGTGCATATTATTGTATCACCTGCTAACACTAAACACACAACACTGTATCACTAAACAATACAACACCTCTGGACTGTATTTTTCTTGAAGATGTTTCACTAGTTATCAGATACAAAGTCCAGGTGATTTAGTGTATCACAGCACATCACAATATACTGTATCCCCTCACAACACAACACACACTAGGTATAGCCTTCTAACACTATACAATATACAATGTATCACTGAACAACACATTACACACAATACTGTAATAACACATTGTATCACTGCACAGAAGGTTGTGTATCGCTTTGTATTCATCATCACACAGCACAGTCACTCCTTGTGCTGACACTATTGTGTTATAGACACAGTGCTGTGGTATATGTCAGCGCTATATAATGTATAATAACAGTGTGTGAGTGTGGAGGAGACATTAGAGTGTGAGCTCTGAGGGACAGGAGGTCATGTGACTGCTTCTATGTACAGCGCTGTGGTATATGTCAGCGCTATATAATGTATAATAACAGTGTGTGAGTGTGCAGGGGACATTAGAGTGTGAGCTCTGAGGGACAGGAGGTCATGTGACCTCTTCTATGTACAGCACTGTGGTATATGTCAGCGCTATATAATGTATAATAACAGTGTGTGAGTGTGCAGGGGACATTAGAGTGTGAGCTCTGAGGGACAGGAGGTCATGTGACCTCTTCTATGTACAGCACTGTGGTATATGTCAGCGCTATATAATGTATAATAACAGTGTGTGAGTGTGGAGGAGACATTAGAGTGTGAGCTCTGAGGGACAGGAGGTCATGTGACTGCTTCTATGTACAGCGCTGTGGTATATGTCAGCGCTATATAATGTATAATAACAGTGTGTGAGTGTGGGGGAGACATTAGAGTGTGAGCTCTGAGGGACAGGAGGTCATGTGACTGCTTCTATGTACAGCGCTGTGGTATATGTCAGCGCTATATAATGTATAATAACAGTGTGTGAGTGTGCAGGGGACATTAGAGTGTGAGCTCTGAGGGACAGGAGGTCATGTGACCTCTTCTATGTACAGCACTGTGGTATATGTCAGCGCTATATAATGTATAATAACAGTGTGTGAGTGTGGAGGAGACATTAGAGTGTGAGCTCTGAGGGACAGGAGGTCATGTGACTGCTTCTATGTACAGCGCTGTGGTATATGTCAGCGCTATATAATGTATAATAACAGTGTGTGAGTGTGGGGGAGACATTAGAGTGTGAGCTCTGAGGGACAGGGGGTCATGTGACTGCTTCTATGTACAGCGCTGTGGTATATGAGCTGAGTTTCAGGGGCAACATTCTGGAATCTCTCTTAACTGTCCGGTGTAACTTTTTTTGTGTGAATTCCCTGATTGTTCTGAGGTGGAGAAGTTCCCGGGCTGAGGGGCCGATTTTTAAATTATTTTATTAATATTATTATTTTATTTTTGTGGTGTTATTATTATTTTATGTTTGCATTATTATTATTATATTGTTATATATTATTATTATTATTCATGAGTGCTTCATGTAGGAGTGTGAAGGGACTCTCCCCTATACGGCCTGAATAGGTTGCCTATAAAGTGGAGAGGCTCTCTGCATTTTAAAGTGTATCAAAACTCAGGATTTTCCCGGGGTTCGGGCGGCTTTACAGGGTGAATCCCCTGGGATTGACGGTTTCCCTCAGACCTCCCATGGCGAATGCCTGGCCTCTCGTCCAATCAGGATATGCGGTGCATGTAAATGCCCAGTAATCCATTCTGAATGAACGCCTCCTGCTGGCCAATCCCTTCCTCTGCACACACCTGCCGAGTATATGTTAAAGTAGACCAAAACCCACAGAGATTGGTCCAAGAATCTATAAGATTCCCAGCCCAGTTGATTCCCTAATATTGTGATGCCCCGCTGTGTGATGCCCGCCAGGTCGCCCATAAACTCGCCTCCTTTCCCAGGCCAGCGGCACATGTGTGAGCAGCATCCCACTATCAGATTGGATCGGAAGACAATTTCTCCTAACAAGTCTTTAGTCAGAAGTTTGATGGTATTCTAGAAAATCTAGTTAGATTCCAGTGACGCCCAGGACTTGTGTCAGATAAACTTCCTCTTTGGACAAAACTAAAAGAAAGTGAGGTTATATCTTCCTAATGGGGACAGGAAGAGGGTCACTTGGCTCTTTGGTCGGAGTTCTGCTTTAAATATACAGCGAGCAAAAATCAATAGAAACTGAGAAGTGGCTGCAACACGTTCTATATATATATCTATATTTATCTGCAGAGGAAGTTGTGTGTATTGTGTATGTGTGTGTGTCCTATGATGTGTATTGTATATATTGCAGGTGTATTGTATGCATTGTGTGTTCTATGATGTATGTTGTGTATATTGTATGTGTATTATATGCATTTGTGTTCTATGATGTGTATTGTGTATGTTGTATGTATATTATATGCATTTTGTGTTCTATGATGTGTATTGTTTATGTCATAGGTGTATTGTATGCATTGTGTGTGTTCTGTGGTGTGTATTATGTATGTTGCATGTGTATTGCATGCATTATGTATGTTGCATGTGTATAGTATGCATTGTATGTGTTCTATGATGTTTATTGTGTATGTTGTATGTGTATTATATACATTGTGTGTATTCTATGAAGTGTATTGTGTATGTTGTATGTGTATTGTATGCATTGTTTGTGTTCTATGATTTATATTGTGTATGTTGTATGCATTGTGTGTGCCCTATGGTGCGTATTGTATACACTGTGTGTGTTCTATGATGTATATTGTGTATGTTGTATGCATTGTGTGTGCCCTCTGATGTGTATTGTCTATTGTATGCATTGTGTGTGTTCTATGACATGTATTGTGTATGTTGTATGTGTATTGTATGCATTGTTTGTGTTCTATGATTTGTATGTGTATTGTATGCATTGTTTTTGTTCTATGACTTATATTGTGTATGTTGTATGCATTGTGTGTGTGCCCTACGGTGTGTATTGTGTATGTTGTATATGTATTGTATACATTGTGTGTGTTCTATGATGTGTATTGTGTATGTTGTATGCGTTGTATGTGCCTTCTGATGTGTATTGTCTATTGTGTGCATTGTGTGTGTTCTATGATGTATATTGTGTATGTTGTATGCATTGTGTATGCCCTCTGATGTGTATTATCTATTGTATGCATTGGGTGTGTTCTATGATGTATATTGTGTATGTTGTATATTTATTGTATACATTGTGTGTGTTCTATGATGTGTATTGTGAATGTTGTATGTATTATATGTGTGTTTGTGTTGTGTGTGCGCAGATGACAGCGGACAGAGCTCCTCTCACACAGGAAGTGTTGTTGCAGAGCCCAGCTTGTCTGTTGGGGTAACAGGTGCCCTTCAGGTATCTTTCTCTGTGGTGTCGACTTGGGGTGTCTGATGCCCACCCGCAGAAGTGACTCTGGGGTCCCCCCCACACTTAGATGTCAGTATCATTGGCTTATATTCAGGGCCCATACACAGGAACATTATACCAGGCTGTATTGTCTGGGTGCATGCACTTGGGATGCCAGAAATAAGCTGTATATAGCTCAGGTATTAGTAATAAATGCTCTCAGGGGCCCACCAGGGGATTCACCAGTAACTGGTCCGAGCCTGCTCTGCTGCCTCTCTGGGGGACCTACATGGAGATGCATTGTGTCACCACCAGACAGTGACATACAATGCAATGCAATGTCATTACTACTACTGGAGGGCAGAAATGCACAGCATCTAGTGTGACCCAACACCCATTGAAGGAGAAGGGCTTACACTCTATTAGGGTATAAGGGAGGATACAGAAGGAGAAGAGCTTACACTCTATTAGGGTATAAGGGAGGATACAGAAGGAGAAGAGCTTACAATCTATTAGGGTATAAGGGAGGATACAGGAGGAGAAGAGCTTACAATCTATTGGGTTATAAGGGAGGATTCAGGAGGAGAAGAGCTTACACTCTATTAGGGTATAAGGGAGGATACAGAAGGAGAAGAGCTTACACTCTATTAGGGTATAAGGGAGGATACAGGAGGAGAAGAGCTTACACTCTATTAGGGTATAAGGGAGGATACAGGAGGAGAAGAGCTTACACTCTATTAGGGTATAAGGGAGGATACAGAAGGAGAAGAGCTTACACTCTATTAGGGTATAAGGGAGGATACAGGAGGAGAAGAGCTTACACTCTATTAGGGTATAAGGGAGGATACAGGAGAAGAGCTTACACTCTATTAGGGTATAAGGGAGGATACAGGAGGAGAAGAGCTTACACTCTATTAGGGTATAAGGGAGGATACAGGAGGAGAAGAGCTTACACTCTATTAGGGTATAAGGGAGGATACAGAAGGAGAAGAGCTTACACTCTATTGGTCACAGACAGCATAAAGAAATTCTAAATCAGTTCTAACCCCTCCTTGGTAGCACTGGATAGACAGTTATCTATTTAAAGCAGCACTCCAGCACTGCTGAGCCCCCCCCCCCCCTCCCTGAACGTATTTCTCTATAATGAAAGGGAATATAAGAATTCCACCATGTTTTTCACTTTGACTCACTGAGGTTGAGAACGACCTTTCACCTCACAGAAATTTTGCAGAAACTTTCTGACTGGTCTGGTGACTAATGAGCTGACTCGATGTCTCAATTACTGTAACTGAAATCGAGCTGAACAAGGCGCCTGTGAGCCCCACCAAGAACCGCATCTGTCGCCCGTCGCCAAGCAGGGCGGCAACACAGGAAGGGTGTGGCCAAAACTGGCCCACATGGCTACCAGGAAATACCCCGCTGGGGGTTGATTTCCTCTGGTGACCCCGAGAATGATTTCCTCTGGTGACCCCGAGAATGATTTCCTCTGGTGACCCCGAGAATGATTTCCTCTGGTGACCCCGAGAATGATTTCCTCTGGTGACCCCGAGAATGATTTCCTCTGGTGACCCCGAGAATGATTTCCTCTGGTGACCCCGAGAATGATTTCCTCTGGTGACCCCAAGAATGATTTCCTCTGGTGACCCCGAGAATGATTTCCTCTGGTGACTCCGAGAATGATTTCCTCTGGTGACTCCGAGAATGATTTCCTCTGGTGACCCCGAGAATGATTTCCTCTGGTGACCCCGAGAATGATTTCCTCTGGTGACCCCGAGAATGATTTCCTCTGGTGACCCCGAGAATGATTTCCTCTGGTGACCCCAAGAATGATTTCCTCTGGTGACCCCGAGAATGATTTCCTCTGGTGACCCCGAGAATGATTTCCTCTGGTGACCCCGAGAATGATTTCCTCTGGTGACTCTGAGAATGATTTCCTCTGGTGACCCCGAGAATGATTTCCTCTGGTGACCCCGAGAATGATTTCCTCTGGTGACCCCGAGAATGATTTCCTCTGGTGGCCCCGAGAATGATTTCCTCTGGTGACCCCGAGAATGATTTCCTCTGGTGACTCTGAGAATGATTCCCTCTGGTGACCCCGAGAATGATTTCCTCTGGTGACCCCGAGAATGATTTCCTCTGGTGACCCCGAGAATGATTTCTTCTGGTGACCCTGAGAATGATTTCCTCTGGTTGCCCCGAGAATGATTTCCTCTGGTGACCCCAAGAATGATTTCCTCTGGTGACCCCTGAGAATGATTCCTTCTGGTGACCCCGAGAATGATTTCCTCTGGTGACCCCGAGAATGATTCCCTCTGGTGACCCCGAGAATGATTTCCTCTGGTGACCCCCGAGAATGATTTCTTCTGGTGACCCCGAGAATGATTTCCTCTGGTTGCCCCGAGAATGATTTCCTCTGGTGACCCCGAGAATGATTTCCTCTGGTGACCACGAGAATGATTTCCTCTGGTGACCCTGAGAATGATTTCCTCTGGTGACCCCGAGAATGATTTCCTCTGGTGACCCCGAGAATGATTTCCTCTGGTGACCCCGAGAATGATTTCCTCTGGTGACCCCGAGAATGATTTCCTCTGGTGACCCTGAGAATGATTTCCTCTGGTGACCCCGAGAATGATTTCCTCTGGTGACCCTGAGAATGATTTCCTCTGGTGACCCTGAGAATGATTTCCTCTGGTGACCCCGAGAATGATTTCTTCTGGTGACCCTGAGAATGATTCCCTCTGGTGGCCCCGAGAATGATTTCCTCTGGTGACCCCGAGAATGATTTCCTCTGGTGACCCCGAGAATGATTTCCTCTGGTGACCCCGAGAATGATTTCCTCTGGTGACCCCGAGAATGATTTCCTCTGGTGACCCCAAGAATGATTTCCTCTGGTGACCCCAAGAATGATTTCCTCTGGTGACCCCGAGAATGATTTCCTCTGGTGACCCCGAGAATGATTTCCTCTGGTGACCCCGAGAATGATTTCCTCTGGTGACTCTGAGAATGATTTCCTCTGGTGACCCCGAGAATGATTTCCTCTGGTGACCCCGAGAATGATTTCCTCTGGTGACCCCGAGAATGATTTCCTCTGGTGGCCCCGAGAATGATTTCCTCTGGTGACTCTGAGAATGATTCCCTCTGGTGACCCCGAGAATGATTTCCTCTGGTGACCCCGAGAATGATTTCCTCTGGTGACCCCGAGAATGATTTCTTCTGGTGACCCTGAGAATGATTTCCTCTGGTTGCCCCGAGAATGATTTCCTCTGGTGACCCCAAGAATGATTTCCTCTGGTGACCCCTGAGAATGATTCCTTCTGGTGACCCCGAGAATGATTTCCTCTGGTGACCCCGAGAATGATTCCCTCTGGTGACCCCGAGAATGATTTCCTCTGGTGACCCCCGAGAATGATTCCTTCTGGTGACCCCGAGAATGATTTCCTCTGGTTGCCCCGAGAATGATTTCCTCTGGTGACCCCGAGAATGATTTCCTCTGGTGACCACGAGAATGATTTCCTCTGGTGACCCTGAGAATGATTTCCTCTGGTGACCCCGAGAATGATTTCCTCTGGTGACCCCGAGAATGATTTCCTCTGGTGACCCCGAGAATGATTTCCTCTGGTGACCCCGAGAATGATTCCCTCTGGTGACCCCGAGAATGATTTCCTCTGGTGACCCCGAGAATGATTTCCTCTGGTGACCCCGAGAATGATTTCCTCTGGTGACCCCGAGAATGATTTCCTCTGGTGACCCCGAGAATGATTTCCTCTGGTGACCCCGAGAATGATTTCCTCTGGTGACCCCGAGAATGATTTCCTCTGGTGACCCCGGGAATGATTTCCTCTGGTGACCCCGAGAATGATTTCCTCTGGTGACCCCGAGAATGATTTCCTCTGGTGACCCCGAGAATGATTTCCTCTGCTGACCCAGAGAATGATTTCCTCTGGTGACCCCTGAGAATGATTTCCTCTGGTTACCCGGGAATGATTTCCTCTGGTGACCCCGAGAATGATTTCCTCTGGTGCCTGCGGACAGGAAAGGGTTAGATAGGACTTATTATATTTATATAATTAGTGAACTTCTTTTGTTACATTTGTAACATTAGATGTGGGATGTTTGTTACAATGTAACAGCACTCGATGCCTGAGGAGGAGGAAGTCTGGTTTCCTCAATAGATCTCAGTAGGAGTCAGAAGATGGCCCTGACTTTAGTTTTACTTTTGCTTCTTCTGTTGTTACATTTGTAACATTGGTCTTAGGCCAGTGACTACAATGTAACAGCGCTGTACATACAGGTGGGGCACAGCCACTAAAGATCATGTAAAAAGAATGCCACGGGTGTGACTGGAAGTGGACCAAACCCCAGGATTTTGACTATCCTGGGTTTTGGTCCTTGCTCCCGCACCCCGATTGGGGATGGCCCTCCCAGATCGCTCAAGCAAACTCACCTGTTCCCGGGCCTAAGACGCATGCGCAGCCTCTCGTCCAATCAGCGCGCTGGGATCCAGGGGTGGATAAGCAGAGCAGGGAGCGTGGGATGGGTGAGAGGAGCTGACACTAGCATCCCCCGCTTCCCCCCATGCTGGGTCTTTAGAAATGCCTGCCGCAGGCACGTGCCCGGCTAAAGGAAGAGCGCCCATACTCCTGCTCCTCACGCGTGCACCTTTGGACTGGCAAAGAAGCTGAGTTTCTGGGCGACCTGGGGGGTTTCACACAGCGGGGCATCCCGATTCTGGAGAGAATCTAGGGAATCTTGTGGCGGGCCGTTGGGGCATGGGTTATGGTCCACTTTAATGTAGACCACCACGATTGGCCTGAGAATCTATGATTCCCGGGCCAATCGATTCCCTCCTCCCGGAGCATCCAAAATCGGGATGTGCCGCTGTGTGACACCCCCCAAGTCGCCCCATAGACTTACCTTGCTTCCTGGTCCAACCGCGCGAGGCGCGGCTGCATCCCCGATATCCCTCTAGCAGGGCGCGAGCCCCGTGTCAGGCATTTGTAAGTGCCACGTTGCCTGTTAGAGGGAAGCGGGGGATGTGGCCGCCAGCACGCTCGGAGCCGCTCGTATTAGACAACGTGACGCCAGTGACACCGAGCGTGCCGCGCATGCGCCGAGGTGAGTTGCGCTCGGAGATCTGGAGGGTTTCACACAGAGAAATAGGACCGACTATCCTTTTGACTATCCTGGGTTTTGCTCCACTTTAAAGTGGCGCTACAGTCAAGTCAACCAACGTCCTCGATCGGAAGGACTGAAACCCATGAAAGTCAAATCCTGGGTTTTGCTCCACTTTAAAGTGGCGCTACAGTCAAGTCAACCAGCGTCCTCAATCGGAAGGACTGAAACCCATGAAAGTCAAATTCTGGGTTTTGTTCCACTTTAAGTATAAAGTGTTCTTGTCATCCTTCTAATGCCAGTTAGTGTTTCACCTTCTGATCGTCACTTTCTCTGTCTCCGGTCAGATGTGCGATCGGAACAGCGGGCGGCGGCTCCGGCAATGGCTGATCGAGCAGATCGACAGCTCCCAGTACCCGGGACTCGTGTGGGAGAACGACGACAAGACTCTGTTCCGCATCCCCTGGAAACACGCCGGCAAGCAGGACTACAACCAGGAGGTGGACGCCTCCATATTCAAGGTGAGCGAGTCCAGGGCTAACCGCGCCGTCCGCATACTAATGGCCGGCATTTAGTACATTCGGCTCATAGCTGTTAAAGTGTGGCCGGCCCTAGATTCTAAAAGACTCCAGGGCCAACCGCCGGCCTTCTCCTCAATGTGGGCAGTGGGGATTTACAGAGCGGGGGGAATCCCGACTAAATAGCGCAGCGCAGGCTCGGCCTCTCGTCCAATCACAGCCATACGCTGCGCATATTAATGATCTGCAAATAGCTCTGTCCAGACACAGAGCCGGCATTTAGTACTGTGTGTAATTTAAAGCAGAACTTAACACAGCGTGGCCGGCCCTAGATTCTAAAAGACTCCAGGGCCAGCCGCCGGCCTTCTCCTTGACCCGGCTGGAGGGGGATTTACAGAGCGGGGCATCCTGACAGCCTCTCGTCCAATCAGAGCCATACTTGGCGCATATTAATGATCGCGCCGCAGGGAGACTGGGCAATGTGGCCACTCCCTATTGCCGAGCTCTTAGCCGATCATTAATATGCGCGGCATGTGACTGTGATTGGACGAGAGCCCAGGGTGAGTTTTTAAAGGCGGTTTGGGGGGGGGGTATCACACAGCGGGGGGGGCGTCCCGAATCAGGGTTCGTGGACCAAAACCTGGGCCCCCCAATACTACTTACACCTCTGGACCCCCTTCTAATTCCCCTTACTGGGGGCCTAAAAATTGCTGCACACCCCTTGGTGTTAGAGGGGCAGATTCTCTGGGTGTGCAGAGCTGTTTCTGGGCCCCCTGTTGGATAAAGACCTGACAGGGAAAGGTAAGTGAAAGGTAAATTCAGGGGCTCCCTGGTGGGGGAAGGGGTGGGTAACAAGTGTGCAAAGATCAGGAAGAGGGGTGAATGAATGGAGCTGGGCTGGGGAATAAGTGGGCGGGGCCGGAGAATATGTGGGCGGGGCTGGGGAATACGTGGGCAGGGCTGGGGAATAAGTGGGCGGGGCCGGGGAATACGTGGGCGGGGCTGGGGAATAAGTGGGCAGGGCTGGGAGGGAGGTTAAGTGGGCAGAGTTGAGAGAGGGGATGAGTGGGCGGAGCTGGGAGAGTGGAATAAGTGGGTGGAGCTGGGAGAGGGGTTAAGTGGGTGGAGCTGGCAGAGGGGTTAAGTGGGTGGAGCTGGCAGAGGGGTTAAGTGGGTGGAGCTGGGGGAGTGGAATAAGTGGGCGGAGCTGGGAGAGGGGTTAAGTGGGCGGAGCTGGGAGAGTGGAATAAGTGGGCGGAGCTGGGAGAGTGGAATAAGTGGGCGGAGCTGGGAGAGTGGAATAAGTGGGTGGAGCTGGGAGAGTGGGTTAAGTGGGTGGAGCTGGGAGAGGGGTTAAGTGGGTGGAGCTGGCAGAGGGGTTAAGTGGGTGTAGCTGGCAGAGGGGTTAAGTGGGTGGAGCTGGGAGAGTGGAATAAGTGGGCGGAGCTGGGAGAGTGGAATAAGTGGGCGGAGCTGGGAGAGTGGAATAAGTGGGCGGAGCTGGGAGAGTGGAATAAGTGGGTGGAGCTGGGAGAGTGGGTTAAGTGGGTGGAGCTGGCAGAGGGGTTAAGTGGGTGGAGCTGGCAGAGGGGTTAAGTGGGTGTAGCTGGCAGAGGGGTTAAGTGGGTGGAGCTGGGAGGGGGATAAGTGGGTGGAGCTGGGAGGGGGGATAAGTGGGTGGAGCTGGGAGGGGGGATAAGTGGGTGGAGCTGGGAGGGGGGATAAGTGGGTGGAGCTGGGAGGGGGGATAAGTGGGTGGAGCTGGGAGGGGGGATAAGTGGGTGGAGCTGGGAGAGTGGTATAAGTGGGTGGAGCTGGGAGAGTGGAATAAGTGGGTGGAGCTGGGAGAGTGGAATAAGTGGGCGGAGCTGGGAGGTGGAATAAGTGGGTGGAGCTGGGAGAGTGGAATAAGTGGGTGGAGCTGGGAGAGTGGAATAAGTGGGTGGAGCTGGGAGAGTGGAATAAGTGGGTGGAGCTGGGAGGGGGGATAAGTGGGTGGAGCTGGGAGAGTGGAATAAGTGGGCGGAGCTGGGAGAGTGGTTAAGTGGGTGGAGCTGGGAGAGGGGTTAAGTGGGCGGAGCTGGGAGGGGGATAAGTGGGCGGAGCTGGGAGAGTGGAATAAGTGGGTGGAGCTGGGAGAGGTGTTAAGTGGGCGGAGCTGGAAGAGGGATAAATGGGCGGAGCTGGGAGAGTAGAATAAGTGGGCGGAGCTGGGAGAGTGGAATAAGTGGGTGGAGCTGGGAGAGGTGTTAAGTGGGCGGAGCTGGGAGAGGGATTAAGTGGGTGGAGCTGGGAGAGGGGTTAAGTGGGCGGAGCTGGGAGAGTGGAATAAGTGGGCGGAGCTGGGAGAGTGGAATAAGTGGGCGGAGCTGGGAGAGTGGAATAAGTGGGCGGAGCTGGGAGAGTGGAATAAGTGGGTGGAGCTGGGAGAGTGGAATAAGTGGGTGGAGCTGGGAGAGTGGGTTAAGTGGGTGGAGCTGGGAGGGGGGATAAGTGGGTGGAGCTGGGAGAGTGGAATAAGTGGGTGGAGCTGGGAGAGTGGTATAAGTGGGTGGAGCTGGGAGAGTGGAATAAATGGGTGGAGCTGGGAGAGTGGAATAAGTGGGCGGAGCTGGGAGAGTGGAATAAGTGGGCGGAGCTGGGAGAGTGGAATAAGTGGGCGGAGCTGGGAGAGTGGAATAAGTGGGCGGAGCTGGGAGAGTGGAATAAGTGGGCGGAGCTGGGAGAGTGGAATAAGTGGGCGGAGCTGGGAGAGTGGAATAAGTGGGTGGAGCTGGGAGAGTGGGTTAAGTGGGTGGAGCTGGGAGGGGGGATAAGTGGGTGGAGCTGGGAGAGTGGAATAAGTGGGTGGAGCTGGGAGAGTGGTATAAGTGGGTGGAGCTGGGAGAGTGGAATAAATGGGTGGAGCTGGGAGAGTGGAATAAGTGGGCGGAGCTGGGAGAGTGGAATAAGTGGGCGGAGCTGGGAGGTGGAATAAGTGGGTGGAGCTGGGAGAGTGGAATAAGTGGGTGGAGCTGGGAGAGTGGAATAAGTGGGTGGAGCTGGGAGAGTGGAATAAGTGGGTGGAGCTGGGAGAGTGGAATAAGTGGGTGGAGCTGGGAGAGTGGAATAAGTGGGTGGAGCTGGGAGAGTGGAATAAGTGGGTGGAGCTGGGAGAGTGGAATAAGTGGGTGGAGCTGGGAGAGTGGAATAAGTGGGCGGAGCTGGGAGAGTGGAATAAGTGGGCGGAGCTGGGAGAGTGGAATAAGTGGGCGGAGCTGGGAGAGTGGAATAAGTGGGCGGAGCTGGGAGAGTGGAATAAGTGGGCGGAGCTGGGAGAGTGGAATAAGTGGGTGGAGCTGGGAGAGTGGAATAAGTGGGTGGAGCTGGGAGGTGGAATAAGTGGGTGGAGCTGGGAGAGTGGAATAAGTGGGTGGAGCTGGGAGAGTGGAATAAGTGGGTGGAGCTGGGAGAGTGGAATAAGTGGGTGGAGCTGGGAGGGGGGATAAGTGGGTGGAGCTGGGAGGGGGGATAAGTGGGTGGAGCTGGGAGGGGGGATAAGTGGGCGGAGCTGGGAGAGTGGAATAAGTGGGTGGAGCTGGGAGAGTGGAATAAGTGGGTGGAGCTGGGAGAGTGGGTTAAGTGGGTGGAGCTGGGAGGGGGGATAAGTGGGTGGAGCTGGGAGAGTGGAATAAGTGGGTGGAGCTGGGAGAGTGGTATAAGTGGGTGGAGCTGGGAGAGTGGAATAAATGGGTGGAGCTGGGAGAGTGGAATAAGTGGGCGGAGCTGGGAGAGTGGAATAAGTGGGCGGAGCTGGGAGGTGGAATAAGTGGGTGGAGCTGGGAGAGTGGAATAAGTGGGTGGAGCTGGGAGAGTGGAATAAGTGGGTGGAGCTGGGAGAGTGGAATAAGTGGGTGGAGCTGGGAGAGTGGAATAAGTGGGTGGAGCTGGGAGAGTGGAATAAGTGGGTGGAGCTGGGAGAGTGGAATAAGTGGGCGGAGCTGGGAGAGTGGAATAAGTGGGCGGAGCTGGGAGAGTGGAATAAGTGGGCGGAGCTGGGAGAGTGGAATAAGTGGGCGGAGCTGGGAGAGTGGAATAAGTGGGCGGAGCTGGGAGAGTGGAATAAGTGGGTGGAGCTGGGAGGTGGAATAAGTGGGTGGAGCTGGGAGAGTGGAATAAGTGGGTGGAGCTGGGAGAGTGGAATAAGTGGGTGGAGCTGGGAGAGTGGAATAAGTGGGCGGAGCTGGGAGAGTAGAATAAGTGGGCGGAGCTGGGAGAGTGGAATAAGTGGGCGGAGCTGGGAGAGTGGAATAAGTGGGCGGAGCTGGGAGAGTGGAATAAGTGGGCGGAGCTGGGAGAGTGGAATAAGTGGGCGGAGCTGGGAGAGTGGAATAAGTGGGTGGAGCTGGGAGAGTGGAATAAGTGGGTGGAGCTGGGAGAGTGGAATAAGTGGGTGGAGCTGGGAGAGTGGAATAAGTGGGTGGAGCTGGGAGAGTGGAATAAGTGGGTGGAGCTGGGAGAGTGGAATAAGTGGGCGGAGCTGGGAGAGTGGAATAAGTGGGCGGAGCTGGGAGAGTGGAATAAGTGGGCGGAGCTGGGAGAGTGGAATAAGTGGGCGGAGCTGGGAGAGTGGAATAAGTGGGCGGAGCTGGGAGAGGGGTTAAGTGGGTGGAGCTGGGAGAGGGGTTAAGTGGGCGGAGCTGGGAGGGGGATAAGTGGATGGAGCTGGGAGAGTAGAATAAGTGGGCGGAGCTGGGAGAGTGGAATAAGTGGGCGGAGCTGGGAGAGTGGTTAAGTGGGTGGAGCTGGGAGAGGGGTTAAGTGGGCGGAGCTGGGAGGGGGATAAGTGGGCGGAGCTGGGAGAGTGGAATAAGTGGGCGGAGCTGGGAGAGGTGTTAAGTGGGCGGAGCTGGAAGAGGGATAAGTGGATGGAGCTGGGAGAGTAGAATAAGTGGGCGGAGCTGGGAGAGTGGAATAAGTGGGTGGAGCTGGGAGAGGTGTTAAGTGGGCGGAGCTGGGAGAGGGATTAAGTGGGTGGAGCTGGGAGAGGGGTTAAGTGGGCGGAGCTGGGAGAGTGGAATAAGTGGGTGGAGCTGGGAGAGTGGAATAAGTGGGTGGAGCTGGGAGAGTGGAATAAGTGGGTGGAGCTGGGAGAGTGGAATAAGTGGGTGGAGCTGGGAGAGTGGAATAAGTGGGGGGAGCTGGGAGAGTGGAATAAGTGGGTGGAGCTGGGAGAGTGGAATAAGTGGGTGGAGCTGGGAGAGTGGAATAAGTGGGCGGAGCTGGGAGAGTGGAATAAGTGGGCGGAGCTGGGAGAGTGGAATAAGTGGGCGGAGCTGGGAGAGTGGAATAAGTGGGCGGAGCTGGGAGAGTGGAATAAGTGGGCGGAGCTGGGAGAGTGGAATAAGTGGGCAGAGCTGGGAGAGTGGAATAAGTGGGTGGAGCTGGGAGGTGGAATAAGTGGGTGGAGCTGGGAGAGTGGAATAAGTGGGTGGAGCTGGGAGAGTGGAATAAGTGGGTGGAGCTGGGAGAGTGGAATAAGTGGGTGGAGCTGGGAGAGTGGAATAAGTGGGCGGAGCTGGGAGAGGGGTTAAGTGGGCGGAGCTGGGAGAGTAGAATAAGTGGGCGGAGCTGGGAGAGTGGAATAAGTGGGTGGAGCTGGGAGAGGTGTTAAGTGGGCGGAGCTGGGAGAGGGATTAAGTGGGTGGAGCTGGGAGAGTGGAATAAGTGGGCGGAGCTGGGAGAGGGGTTAAGTGGGTCGAGCTGGGAGAGTGGAATAAGTGGGCGGAGCTGGGAGAGGGGTTAAGTGGGTGGAGCTGGGAGAGTGGAATAAGTGGGTGGAGCTGGGAGGGGGGATAAGTGGGTGGAGCTGGGAGAGTGGAATAAGTGGGTGGAGCTAGGAGGGGGGATAAGTGGGCGGAGCTGGAGAGTGGAATAAGTGGGCGGAGCTGGGCGAGTGGAATAAGTGGGCGGAGCTGGGCGAGTGGAATAAGTGGGTGGAGCTGGGCGAGTGGAATAAGTGGGTGGAGCTGGGAGAGTGGATAAGTGGGCGGAGCTGGGAGAGTGAAATAAGTGGGCGGAGCTGGGAGGGAGGCGTATGAGCAGAGGCCCAGATGGCTGTGTATGTGTGCAGCTGATTCCGCCTCGCCCCCGTTGGTGCAGACGCTGGCGTCGGGGTGAAAAGAGTTTAGAGCCAACTTCCCTTTTTCCTTCAGAGCAAATAAACACTTTATTCAAATCGTCGCCGTCGCGATGGCTGCTCCGCGCTTTGTATTGCATTGTATTGTATTGCTTTTGCTGGGCTTTTAAAGTGGACCAAAACCCTCAGTGGTCTGACTGTTAGACTCCAGGGCTGTGCGGATCCCTACTCCCCAGGGCATCCTAATTCGGCCTGTCTTTAAGATTCCAGGGATGGTCGATTCCCTATTCCCAGTTCGGGATGCCCTGGCTGCATGAAACCCCTTTGGATCAATGGTATCGGCCTGTTTTTAAGACTCCAGGGCCGGCCAATTTCCTATACTCTGGGTATCCCAAACTGGCCTTGTAAAAAAAAAACCTTGGATTGATGGTTTACTAACCTTACCGGCCATCCCACATTGCATGCATGGTTGACCTGTCTTTTATACTCCAGGGCTGGTTGATTCTCTATTCTCTAGTCGGGATGACCTTCTGCGTGAAAACTCTTTGGATGAAAGTTATACTCACCTTGCCGGCCATCCCACAGCGCATGCTGTGTCAGCCTGTTATTAAGACTCCAGGGTTGGTCGCTTCCCTATTTCCAGTTCGGGATGCCCTGGCAGTCTGAAACCCCTTTGGATCAATGGTATCGGCCTGTTTTTAAGACTCCAGGGCCGGCAAATTTCCTATGCTCTGGATATCCCAAACTGGGCTTGTAAAACCCCCTTTGGATCGATGGTTTACTAACCTTGCCGGCAATCCCACATTGCATGCATGGCCGGACTGTCTTTTAGATTCCAGGACTGGCTGGTTCCCTATTCCTGGGTCATCCCATGTGAGACCCCCTGTGGAGAGATGGTATACTCACCTTGCTGGGTGATCCCACAGCACATGCAGCATTAGAGTCCAGGGATGCCCCACTGTGTGAAACCCCTCAGGTCACCCATAAACTCACCTTCTGTCCCGGTCCAATGGCGCATGCGCGAGCCGCACCCCCTCCACCCCCCGCATGTGCCTGCGGCAGGCATTTGTGAATGGCTCCATGTTAGAGGAAAGCGGGGGACGCGGCCACCAGCGCACTCAGATCTCCGTGCCTTAGATGACGTGTTGTCAGCGGGTCCGAAGAGGTGAGTTGCGCTCGGTGATCTGGGGGGTTTCACACAGCGGAGCATCCTCAATCAGGGACCAAAATCCCAGGCTTTGCCCCACGTTAAGACTCCAGGGTTGGTCGATTGGCTGTGTGAAACTCCTTTTGGATTAATAGTATCGTCCTGCTTTTAAGACTCCAGGGCCGGCCAAATTCCTATATTCAGGGTATACCAAGCTGGCCTTGTAAAAAAAAACCCTTGGATAAAATGTTTACTAACCTTTGCCGGCAATCCCACAGCGCATGCACAGTCAGCCTGTCGTTTTGACTCCAGGGCTGTCCGACTCCCTATTCCTGGGGCATCCCAAACTGGTCATCTGGCCTTACTGAGCGGCTCACCCAATGGCTTAGCGGAATGGAAGGGGCCTAGTGACGGCCAGCGCGCTGATTGGTCGAGCTCTGAGTCTGCGTGGTGACCCAGGGGCATGCACACAGCCAATCCGGGATGCCCCCCGCTGAGAGGAACAAGGCTCCGAAAAGGGAAAATCCTGCATTGTTCCTCTTTAAGAGCTTGATGAAGTTGCATGGCGGGGGTGCGGTGGATGAGTGGCGCTGCGTAACAGCTCACACTGCTAGACTGGGGAAAGAGAAGGATCCAACTGATTAGGAGCAAAGAAGGATCGCACACCGTGACGCTGGACGGGAGAGTCACTGCGATTGGCCAACTATACGACGGATATTATGGGTAAGTATTAAAGGGGACCCTCACCCTGAATAAGAGCCTATCTTATATGTTTCCCACACCCTGTACATACAGATTGCTCACATTAATCCAGACCCTCACCCTGAATAAGAGTCTATCTTATATGTTTCCCCCACCCTGTACATACAGATTGCTCACATTAATCCGGACCCTTCACCCTGAATAAGAGCCTATCTTATATGTTTCCCCCACCCTGTACATACAGATTGCCCACATTAATCCAGACCCTCACCCTGAATAAGAGCCTATCTTATATGTTTCCCACACCCTGTACATACAGATTGCCCCCATTAATCCAGACCCTCACCCTGAATAAGAGCCTATCTTATATGTTTCCCACACCCTGTACATACAGATTGCCCACATTAATCCAGACCCTCACCCTGAATAAGAGCCTATCTTATATGTTTCCCACACCCTGTACATACAGATTGCTCACATTAAAAATCATCCTACCTGCATCTACTGCATGTTATGAGCCTTTAAACATCCAAGATGACGGGTCATGGAACATAAGGCAGCCTGCAAACAGGAAGTGTCTTCTGACTGTGCTGCTTTGCATTCTGGGACTGCTGACCTTTTCCTGACCCCAGCTCTGCTCTGTCTGAGCAAAGCACAGCTATTACCCGCCCCCTGCACTTTATCCCACTCTCCTCTCCTCAGTAAGTGTGATGCTTCTGAGCCAAGATGGCGGCGCCCGTTTCCTAGAGTCCTGAACAGAGTTGCAGCCCACTGGGGGAAAGAATAATAATTAAGTGACTAAAAACTAAAATGTATTAATGTTAGATGCTGGGGAATCGTTTTTTAAAGGTTTGGGCTTCTCATTAATCATGCTGAAGGTCCGGTTTGAGTATTTTTAGCCTGAAATGTGCTTTTAAGTGTCCCTGGTGGTGGCAGTGGTGAGGCCCCTGAGCTGCGGAGGCCCCGGAGCAAGTGCCCCATTGTAACGCTGCCTCCCCTCTGCGCGCAGGCGTGGGCGATCTTCAAAGGGAAATTTAAAGAAGGCGACAGGGCCGAGCCGGCCACGTGGAAGACGCGCCTGCGCTGCGCCCTCAACAAGAGCCCCGACTTCGAGGAGGTGACCGAGCGATCCCAGCTGGACATCTCCGAGCCCTACAAGGTGTATCGCATCGTCCCCGAGGAGGAGCAGAAAGGTGAGTGCTGAATACACATAGGGCTCATCTCACCATAGATAAATGGCCAGCAACATCCAGCATCACTACTACTCCTATCATAGATAAATGGCCAGCAACATCCAGCATCACTACTACTCCTATCATAGATAAATAAATGGCCAGCAACATCCAGCATCACTATTACTCCTATCATAGATAAATAAATGGCCAGCAACATCCAGCATCACTACTACTCCTATCATAGATAAATGGCCAGCAACATCCAGCATCACTATTACTCCTATCATAGATAAATAAATGGCCAGCAACATCCAGCATCACTACTACTCCTATCATAGATAAATGGCCAGCAACATCCAGCATCACTACTACTCCTATCATAGATAAATGGCCAGCAACATCCAGCATCACTACTACTCTTATCATAGATAAATGGCCAGCAACATCCAGCATCACTACTACTCCTATCATAGATAAATGGCCAGCAACATCCAGCATCACTACTACTCCTATCATAGATAAATGGCCAGCAACATCCAGCATCACTACTACTCCTATCATAGATAAATGGCCAGCCACATCCAGCATCAATACTACTCCTATCATAGATAAATGGCCAGCAACATCCAGCATCACTACTACTCCTATCATAGATAAATGGCCAGCAACATCCAGCACCACTACTACTCCTATCATAGATAAATGGCCAGCAACAGCCAGCATTACTACTACTCCTATCATAGATAAATGGCCAGCAACACCCAGCATCACTACTACTCCTATCATAGATAAATGGCCAGCAACATCCAGCATCACTACTACTCCTATCATAGATAAATGGCCAGCAACATCCAGCATCACTACTACTCCTATCATAGATAAATGGCCAGCAACATCCAGCATCACTACTACTCTTATCATAGATAAATGGCCAGCAACATCCAGCATCACTACTACTCCTATCATAGATAAATGGCCAGCAACATCCAGCATCACTACTACTCCTATCATAGATAAATGGCCAGCAACATCCAGCATCACTACTACTCCTATCATAGATAAATGGCCAGCCACATCCAGCATCAATACTACTCCTATCATAGATAAATGGCCAGCAACATCCAGCATCACTACTACTCCTATCATAGATAAATGGCCAGCAACATCCAGCATCACTACTACTCCTATCATAGATAAATGGCCAGCAACATCCAGCATCACTACTACTCCTATCATAGATAAATGGCCAGCAACATCCAGCATCACTACTACTCTTATCATAGATAAATGGCCAGCAACATCCAGCATCACTACTACTCCTATCATAGATAAATGGCCAGCAACATCCAGCATCACTACTACTCCTATCATAGATAAATGGCCAGCAACAGCCAGCATCACTACTACTCCTATCATAGATAAATGGCCAGCAACATCCAGCACCACTACTACTCCTATCATAGATAAATGGCCAGCAACATCCAGCATCACTACTACTCCTATCATAGATAAATGGCCAGCAACAGCCAGCATCACTACTACTCCTATCATAGATAAATGGCCAGCAACATCCAGCATCACTACTACTCCTATCATAGATAAATGGCCAGCAACATCCAGCATCACTACTACTCCTATCATAGATAAATGGCCAGCAACATCCAGCATCACTACTACTCTTATCATAGATAAATGGCCAGCAACATCCAGCATCACTACTACTCCTATCATAGATAAATGGCCAGCAACATCCAGCATCACTACTACTCCTATCATAGATAAATGGCCAGCAACATCCAGCATCACTACTACTCCTATCATAGATAAATGGCCAGCAACATCCAGCATCACTACTACTCCTATCATAGATAAATGGCCAGCAACAGCCAGCATCACTACTACTCCTATCATAGATAAATGGCCAGCAACATCCAGCATCACTACTACTCCTATCATAGATAAATGGCCAGCAACATCCAGCATCACTACTACTCCTATCATAGATAAATGGCCAGCAACATCCAGCATCACTACTACTCCTATCATAGATAAATGGCCAGCAACAGCCAGCATCACTACTACTCCTATCATAGATAAATGGCCAGCAACATCCAGCATCACTACTACTCCTATCATAGATAAATGGCCAGCAACATCCAGCATCACTACTACTCCTATCATAGATAAATGGCCAGCAACAGCCAGCATCACTACTACTCCTATCATAGATAAATGGCCAGCAACATCCAGCACCACTACTACTCCTATCATAGATAAATGGCCAGCAACATCCAGCATCACTACTACTCCTATCATAGATAAATGGCCAGCAACAGCCAGCATCACTACTACTCCTATCATAGATAAATGGCCAGCAACATCCAGCATCACTACTACTCCTATCATAGATAAATGGCCAGCAACATCCAGCATCACTACTACTCCTATCATAGATAAATGGCCAGCAACATCCAGCATCACTACTACTCCTATCATAGATAAATGGCCAGCAACAGCCAGCATCACTACTACTCCTATCATAGATAAATGGCCAGCAACATCCAGCATCACTACTACTCCTATCATAGATAAATGGCCAGCAACAGCCAGCATCACTACTACTCCTATCATAGATAAATGGCCAGCAACATCCAGCATCACTACTACTCCTATCATAGATAAATGGCCAGCAACATCCAGCATCACTACTACTCCTATCATAGATAAATGGCCAGCAACATCCAGCATCACTACTACTCCTATCATAGATAAATGGCCAGCAACAGCCAGCATCACTACTACTCCTATCATAGATAAATGGCCAGCAACATCCAGCATCACTACTACTCCTATCATAGATAAATGGCCAGCAACATCCAGCATCACTACTACTCCTATCATAGATAAATGGCCAGCAACAGCCAGCATCACTACTACTCCTATCATAGATAAATGGCCAGCAACATCCAGCACCACTACTACTCCTATCATAGATAAATGGCCAGCAACATCCAGCATTAACTACTACTCCTATCATAGATAAATGGCCAGCAACATCCAGCATCAATACTACTCCTATCATAGATAAATGGCCAGCAACATCCAGTATCACTACTACTCCTATCATAGATAAATGGCCAGCAACGTTCAGCATCACTACTACTCCTATCATAGATAAATGGCCAGCAACATCCACCATCACTACTACTCCTATCATAGATAAATAAATGGCCAGCAACATCCAGCACCACTACTACTCCTATCATAGATAAATGGCCAGTAACATCCAGCATTAACTACTACTCCTATCATAGATAAATGGCCAGCAACACCCAGCATTACTACTACTCCTATCATAGATAAATAAATGGCCAGCAACATCCAGCATCACTACTACTCCTATCATAGATAAATGGCCAGCAACATCCAGCACCACTACTACTCCTATCATAGATAAATGGCCAGCAACATCCAGCATCACTACTACTCCTATCATAGATAAATAAATGGCCAGCAACATCCAGCATCACTACTACTCCTATCATAGATAAATAAATGGCCAGCAACATCCAGCACCACTACTACTCCTATCATAGATAAATGGCCAGCAACATCCAGCATCACTACTACTCCTATCATAGATAAATAAATGGCCAGCAACGTCCAGCATCACTACTACTCCTATCATAGATAAATGGCCAGCAACGTCCAGCATCACTACTACTCCTATCATAGATAAATGGCCAGCAACATCCAGCATCACTACTACTCCTATCATAGATAAATGGCCAGCAACATCCAGCATCACTACTACTCCTATCATAGATAAATAAATGGCCAGCAACGTCCAGCATCACTACTACTCCTATCATAGATAAATAAATGGCCAGCAACGTCCAGCATCACTACTACTCCTATCATAGATAAATGGCCAGCAACATCCAGCATCACTACTACTCCTATCATAGATAAATAAATGGCCAGCAACGTCCAGCATCACTACTACTCCTATCATAGATAAATGGCCAGCAACGTCCAGCATCACTACTACTCCTATCATAGATAAATGGCCAGCAACATCCAGCATCACTACTACTCCTATCATAGATAAATGGCCAGCAACATCCAGCATCAATACTACTCCTATCATAGATAAATGGCCAGCAACATCCAGCATCACTACTACTCCTATCATAGATAAATGGCCAGCAACATCCAGTATCACTACTACTCCTATCATAGATAAACGACCAGCAACGTCCAGCATCACTACTACTCCTATCATAGATAAATTGCCAGCAACATCCAGCATCACTACTACTCCTATCATAGATAAATGGCCAGCAACATCCAGCATCACTACTACTCCCATCATAGATAAATGGTCAGCAACATCCAGCATCACTACTACTCCTATTATAGATAAATAAATGGCCAGCAACATCCAGCACCACTACTACTCCTATCATAGATAAATGGCCAGCAACATCCAGCATTACTACTACTCCTATCATAGATAAATAAATGGCCAGCAACACCCAGCATCACTACTACTCCTATCATAGATAAATAAATGGCCAGCCACATCCAGCATCACTACTACTATCATAGATAAATGGCCAGCAACATCCAGCATCACTACTACTCCTATCATAGATAAATGGCCAGCAACATCCAGCACCACTACTACTCCTATCATAGATAAATGGCCAGCAACATCCAGCATCACTACTACTCCTATCATAGATAAATAAATGGCCAGCAACATCCAGCATCACTACTACTCCTATCATAGATAAATAAATGGCCAGCAACATCCAGCATCACTACTACTCCTATCATAGATAAATGGCCAGCAACATCCAGCATCACTACTACTCCTATCATAGATAAATAAATGGCCAGCAACACCCAGCATCACTACTACTCCTATCATAGATAAATGGCCAGCAACAGCCAGCACCACTACTACTCCTATCATAGATAAATAAATGGCCAGCAACGTCCAGCATCACTACTACTCCTATCATAGATAAATGGCCAGCAACGTCCAGCATCACTACTACTCCTATCATAGATAAATGGCCAGCAACATCCAGCATCACTACTACTCCTATCATAGATAAATGGCCAGCAACATCCAGCATCAATACTACTCCTATCATAGATAAATGGCCAGCAACATCCAGTATCACTACTACTCCTATCATAGATAAATGGCCAGCAACGTTCAGCATCACTACTACTCCTATCATAGATAAATGGCCAGCAACATCCAGCATCACTACTACTCCTATCATAGATAAATGGCCAGCAACATCCAGCATCACTACTACTCCCATCATAGATAAATGGTCAGCAACATCCAGCATCACTACTACTCCTATTATAGATAAATAAATGGCCAGCAACATCCAGCACCACTACTACTCCTATCATAGATAAATGGCCAGCAACATCCAGCATTACTACTACTCCTATCATAGATAAATGGCCAGCAACATCCAGCATCACTACTACTCCTATTATAGATACATGGCCAGCAACATCCAGCATCACTACTACTCCTATCATAGATAAATGGCCAGCAACATCCAGCATCACTACTACTCCTATCATAGATAAATGGCCAGCAACATCCAGCATCACTACTACTCCTATCATAGATAAATGGCCAGCAACATCCAGCATCACTACTACTCCTATCATAGATAAATGGCCAGCAACATCCAGCACCACTACTACTCCTATCATAGATAAATGGCCAGCAACATCCAGCATCACTACTACTCCTATCATAGATAAATGGCCAGCAACATCCAGCACCACTACTACTCCTATCATAGATAAATGGCCAGCAACATCCAGCATCACTACTACTCCTATGATAGATAAATGGCCAGCAACATCCAACATCACTACTACTCCTATCATAGATAAATGGCCAGCAACAGCCAGCATCATTACTACTCCTATCATAGATAAATGGCCAGCAACATCCAGCATCACTAATACTCCTATCATAGATAAATAAATGGCCAGCAACATCCAGCATCACTACTACTCCTATCATAGATAAATGGCCAGCAACATCCAGCATCACTACTACTCCTATCATAGATAAATGGCCAGCGACATCCAGCATCACTACTACTCCTATCATAGATAAATGGCCAGCAACATCCAGCATCACTACTACTCCTATCATAGATAAATGGCCAGCAACATCCAGCATCACTACTACTCCCATCATAGATAAATGGCCAGCAACATCCAGCATCACTACTACTCCTATCATAGATAAATGGCCAGCAACAGCCAGGATCACTACTACTCCTATCATAGATAAATGGCCAGCGACATCCAGCATCACTACTACTCCTATCATAGATAAATGGCCAGCGACACCCAGCATCACTACTACTCCTATCATAGATAAATGGCCAGCAACATCCAGCATCACTACTACTCCAATCATAGATAAATGGCCAGCAACATCCAGCATCACTACTACTCCTATCATAGATAAATAAATGGCCAGCAACGTCCAGCATCACTACTACTCCTATCATAGATAAATGGCCAGCAACATCCAGCATCACTACTACTCCTATCATAGATAAATAAATGGCCAGCAACATCCAGCATCACTACTACTCCAATCATAGATAAATAAATGGCCAGCAACATCCAGCATCATTACTACTCCCATCATAGATAAATGGCCAGCAACATCCAGCATCTCTACTACTCCTATCATAGATAAATGGGCAGCAACATCCAGCATCACTACTACTCCTATCATACATAAATGGCCAGCAACATCCAGCATCACTACTACTCCTATCATATATAAATGACCAGCAACATCCAGCATCACTACTACTCCTATCATAGATAAATGACCAGCAATGTGTATTGTGTGTGAGTGGATGAGCCGGGCTCTCCTGCCATAGAACATCCAGCATCACTAATACTCCTATCATAGATAAATGGCCAGCAACATCCAGCATCACTACTACTCCTATCATAGATAAATGGCCAGTAACATCCAGCATTAACTACTACTCCTATCATAGATAAATTGCCAGTAACATCCAGCATCACTACTACTCTTATTATAGATAAATGGCCAGCAACATCCAGCATTAACTACTACCCCTATCATAGATAAATGGCCAGTAACATCCAGCATCACTACTACTCCTATCATAGATAAATGGCCAGCAACATCCAGCATTAACTACTACTCCTATCATAGATAAATGGCCAGCAACATCCAGCATCACTACTACTCCTATCATAGATAAATGGCCAGCAACATCCAGCATCACTACTACTCCTATCATAGATAAATGGCCAGTAACATCCAGCATTAACTACTACTCCTATCATAGATAAATTGCCAGTAACATCCAGCATCACTACTCCTATCATAGATAAATAAATGGCCAGCAACATCCAGCATCACTCCTACTCCTATCATAGATAAATAAATGGCCAGCAACATCCAGCATCACTACTACTCCTATCATAGATAAATGGCCAGCAACATCCAGCATCACTACTACTCCTATCATAGATAAATGGCCAGCAACATCCAGCACCACTACTACTCCTATCATAGATAAATGGCCAGCAACATCCTGCATCACTACTACTCCTATCTTAGAAAAATGGCCAGCAACATCCAGCATTACCACTACTCCTATAATAGATAAATGGCCAGCAACATCCAGCATTACCACTACTCCTATCATAGATAAATAAATGGCCAGCAACATCCAGCATCACTACTACTCCTATCATAGATAAATAAATGGCCAGAAACATCCAGCATCACTACTACTCCTATCATAGATAAATGGCCAGCAACATCCAGCATCACTACTACTCCTATCATAGATAAATGGCCAGCAACATCCAGCATCACTACTACTCCTATCATAGATAAATAAATGGCCAGCAACATCCAGCATCACTACTACTCCTATCATAGATAAATAAATGGCCAGCAACATCCAGCATCACTACTACTCATATCATAGATAAATGGCCAGCAACATCCAGCATTACCACTACTCCTATCATAGATAAATAAATGGCCAGCAACATCCAGCATCACTACTACTCCTATCATAGATAAATAAATGGCCAGCAACATCCAGCATCACTACTACTCCTATCATAGATAAACGACCAGCAACGTCCAGCATCACTACTACTCCTATCATAGATAAATGACCAGCAACGTCCAGCATCACTACTACTCCTATCATAGATAAATGGCCAGCAACATCCAGCACCACTACTACTCCTATCATAGATAAATGGCCAGCAACATCCAGCATCACTACTACTCCTATCATAGAAAAATAAATGGCCAGCAACATCCAGCATCACTACTACTCCTATCATAGATAAATAAATGGCCAGCAACATCCAGCATCACTACTACTCCCATCATAGATAAATGGGCAACATAATAATAATATTAAATATATTAATTACTATTAAAATATAATTTAATAATTAAATAATAACAATAATTATATATATATATATATATATATTTAATAATATAATTATATATATATTTTATATTTATTTAATAATATATATATATATATATATATATATATATATAATATATTTAATATATATATATATATATATTTAATTATATATATATATATATTTAATTATATATATATATATATATATATATATATATATATATATATATATATATATATATATATATATATATATATATATATATATATATTTAATAATATATATAATAATAATATTTTAAATAATATATATAAATAATTATTATATCCAATATTTATAATAAATAGTGCACATATTGGAGTTCGGGGCTCCGAAAGGGTCCACCAGTCGAAATTTGTGCCTGTTTGGGCAGCCCTGGAGTCAGCCAATTCCCTATTCAGGGGGAATCCCTATTTGTTAAACTCCCTGTATGTCCAATATCATTGGCTCAGTGGACTCACCCCCACTGACCCATAAGGAAACTAGTAAAAATAAGGATCAAGGGGCAGCTGCCTCACCTGGCCTCATTATAGGTGATGTACTTACCTCTATGGACTGTTGCTGGATGTTCAGAAAACAATGTGTAGGGAGTGGGGTAATAAATCAGGGGCCCCAAGAGGCTGTTTTTGGGGACCTGCTGGGCCACAATTCTGCTTGCTTCATTTTCACAGTTTTTTTTTTATTTGTAGGTAAAGTTCTGGGGACCAACCTGAATGAACTGACAGAAATGGACTGCAGCTCGTCGGAACTGGAGGTAAGTCCCGTCCAATGAGATGCATTTAATAAAGGGGAAGTCCCGCCCCCTTCCCCTGTGCTAAGCCCAATTTGGGCAGTGACATAATAAACCAGTCATTGGGGTGTAAGCAGAAGCTGGGAGCTTGAGTGACAGGCCACTCACCCAATCCCATGCAGCAGTGTGACTGTACTGCTCTGTCACTCAAGTCTATGGCTGCCATACAGAGGCCCGCCCCCTACGGCATCGGGGGAGGATCACGGCGATCACATGACTTGTTTTAGCATTTTAACGCTTAGCACAGGGGGTGGAGGTGACAAGAACTTTTTTTTTTCTTTTTTTTTTAGTCCTCTACAGACGATTTCTTGGTGAATATCAAGCGCAGTCCATCCCCGCCGAAGGACGCGTGTCAGAGGCTGCCGTCACATGACTGGTGGTATTCTCCCGCCGCAGGTAACCATGAGACTCCTGGTGAAAGAAGAATCCCCCTTTAAACATTCATATGCAATGCTAGACAACGCTTCCCCTTTAAATCTTATTTTAACTTGAAAAAGGAGTGACCTCCGGTAACCTTAAAAAAAAAAAAAAATAAAGACCTCTTCAGTTTCACTGCGCCAACTCCTAGTGATACAATGTAACCAGCTAATGATACAATGTATCACCCCGTGGAACCAGCTAATGATACAATGGAACCATCTAATGATATAATGTATCACCCAATGGAACCAGCTAATGATACAATGTAAAAAGCTAATAATATAATATATCCAGCTAATAATATAATATATCCAGCTAATAATATAATATATCCAGCTAATAATATAATATATCCAGCTAATAATATAATATATCCAGCTAATAATATAATATATCCAGCTAATAATATAATATATCCAGCTAATGATATAATGTAACCATCTAATGATATAATGTAACACCCAATGGAACCATCTAATGATACCATGTAACATCTAATGATACAATGTAACATCTAATGATACAATGTAACATCTAATGATACAATGTAACATCTAATGATATAATGTAACATCTAATGATACAATGTACCATCTAATGATAAAATGTAGCCATCTAATGATTCAGTGTAACATCTAATGATACCATGTATCAATCTAATGATACAATGTAACATCTAATGATACAATGTAACATCTAATGATACCATGTATCCATCTAATGATACAATGTAACATCTAATGATACAATGTAACATCTAATGATACAATGTAACATCTAATGATACAATGTAACCTCTAATGATACAATGTAACCTCTAATGATACAATGTAACCTCTAATGATACATTGTAACCTCTAATGATACAATGTAACCTCTAATGATACAATGTAACCTCTAATGATACAATGTAACCTCTAATGATACAATGTAACCTCTAATGATACATTGTAACCTCTAATGATACATTGTAACCTCTAATGATACAATGTAACCTCTAATGATACAATGTAACCTCTAATGATACAATGTAACCTCTAATGATACAATGTAACCTCTAATGATACAATGTAACCTCTAATGATACAATGTAACATCTAATAATACAATGTAACATCTAATGATACAATGTAACCTCTAATGATACAATGTAACATCTAATGATACCATGTATCCATCTAATGATAAAATGTAGCCATCTAATGATACAATGTAACATCTAATGATACAATGTAAAATACCCCATGTAACATTTGATGATACAATGTAGCCCTCCAGTGTAGCCATCTAATGATACAATGTTGCTATCTTCTCATACACATACAATGTGATTGGTGGTGGTTTTCTTTTCTCCTCAGTGATACACGGGGTGGAGGGCTACAACATGTACAGCAGCAGCAGCAGCGACACCTTCTCTCCAGGTATCATCCGCATCCACTGCCCCCCACACCCAGGCCTCTGCGGGGCATTTATAGGCATTGCGGGGGCAGTTATCCCCGGGATGCCCCTCTCCATGCTTTAGTATTGCTTTGTACTGTTTGAGGCAAGTTCCTGTGGTTCTGTTAGTTAAAGCAGAACTCCAGACTGAAATACCTACAGGTCAGCCCCGCCCCCTATTTCAGGCTTGCTACTTACTTTTATCTGATCGAGGCACCCTGACTGGGGGTCGGGATATCACATGATCTCCAGTCTTTTTTGAACGGAGTTCTGCTTTAATCCCTTAATAGAGGGAGATCCCAAATCTCCAGCACTATTGTTTTCCCCCTCTGCTCTTCTTGTCTTTCTCTGCCTTAGTCCTTCTATTTTTTATGTCATCCCACCACTGTTATGTATTTTAATCCCTTTTCCACATTCCCTCTATTTCTTTCCTTTCCACAAAGCTTTTTTTCCTGTTTTGCACGTTTTCCTACATTCCCTCCTTTCTTTTCTTTCCACATTCCTTCCAGCTCTTTGTTCCACATTCCCTCCATCTCTCTTTCTTTCCACTCTTCTACTACCATCCATCCTTTTTCTACTTTACAAATTCCTTCCATCTCTATATTGCGCGTTCCCTCCATCTCTGCCTTTTCACCCTTTTACCACCTCCTTCCATTTTCCTCCTTCTTCTTTACAAATTCCTTCCATCTTTCTGTACCGCATTCCCTCCATCTCTCTGTGTTTCCTCCCTTCTTCCACATCCTTCCATTTTCCCTTCTTTTTCTCCTTTTTTTTCATTTTTTCTGTTGCACCTTCCCTCCATCTTTCTTTTGCACCTCCTTTCATTTTCCTTATTCCCTCCTTCTTCTTTTTTACATTCCTTCCATCTTTCTGTACTACATTCCCTTCATCTATCTGTGTTTCCTCCCTTCTTCCATATCCCTACATTTTCCCTCCTTTTTCACATCCCTTCGGTTGCACGGTCCCTCCATCTCTCTTTTGCACCTCCTTTCATTTTCTATATTCCCTCCTTCTGCTTTTTTACATTCCTTCCATCTTTCTTTTCCACATTCCCTCCATCTCTGTCTTTTAATATTTTGCATCTCTTTCCATTTTTTATATTCCCTCCTTCTTCTTTTTTACACTCCTTCCATCTTTCTGTTCTGAGTTGCCTCCATCTCCGTCTTTTCATCTTTTCCACCTCCTTCCATTTTCCATATTCCCTCTTCCTCCTCCTTTTTTACATTCCTTCCATCTTTCTGTTCTGAGTTGCCTCCATCTCTTTGTCTTTCCAACCTTCTTCCTACTCCTTCCCTTTTTTCTCCTTCTCTGTCTCAGCCCCTCTTTTTCCTTGCATCATGACTCCTCCATCTTTTTATTTTCTAATCTGCTCTTTTCCCACTTCCCTCCATCTCTCTGTTTTGTACACATTACACCCTCTTTCTTTCTGACTTTTCTTTGTCTTTCTCTCTATCTTTTACACCTCCATTCTGTCTTTCTGCCCCACCCCCCTTTTCCATGTTATCTTGTCTCTCTGCTTTATTTGCATAAACTCTCTCTTTTTTTCTATTTCCTCCATCTATTTTCCACCCTTCTTCCACCTCCCATTTCCACATTTCCTCCTTCCTCTTCTTTACACATTCCTTCCAGCTCTTTGTTTCACATTCCCTCCTTCTCTCTGTCTTTCCACTCCTCTTCCACCTTCTATCCTTTTTCTACTTTACAAATTCCTTCCATTGCACGTTCCCTCCATCTCTGCCTTTTATCCCCTTTACCACCTCCATCTCTCTGTGTTTCCTCTCTTCTTCCATTTACCCTCCTTTTTTCTCTTTTTTTACATCCCTTCTGTTGCACATTCCTGCCATCTCTGTCTTTGCACCTCCTTTCCTTTTTTCTCCTTCTCTGCCTCCACCCGTCTTTATCTTTGCATCATGAGCCCTCCATCTATTTATTTTCTGATCCGCTCTTTTCCACTTTCCTCTTTCTCTCTGTTTTTTGGGGTTTTCTTATTCTCTTCTTTTTTTCTACGTTATCTTTTTTCCATTTCTTCCATCTCTCTTCCACCCTCCTTTCATTTTCCTCTTTCTGTCCATCCTCTCCTTTACACATTGCTTCCCTCTCTCTGTTCCGCCTTCCCTCCATCTCTGTCTTTCCACTCTCCCTCTATTTTGTTCTCTCCTTTTTCTATGTTATCTCTTTTTTACCATTTCCTCCATCTCTCCTCCACCCTTCTTCCACCTCCTTCCATCTTCCACAGTCTATTCTTTCTCTCCTTTACACATTCCTTCCATCTCTCTTTTTCCATCCTTCTTCCACCTCCTTTAATTTTCCACATTCCCTCCTTCTTCTCCTTTACACATTCCTTCCATCCCTCTGTTTCACATTCCCTCCATTTCTCTTTTTCCATCCTTTCCTCCATCTCTCTTTTTCCATCCTTCTTCCGCCTCCTTTCATTTTTTGCATTCCTTTCTTCTTTTCCTCTACACACGCTTTCCATCTCCCTGTTCCATCCTTCCCTCCATCCCTCTTTTTCCATCTTTCTTCCACCTCCTGTCATTTTCCACATTCCCTCCTTCTTCTCCTTTACACATTCCTTCCATCCCTCTGTCCCACCTTCCCTCCATCTTTCTTTTTTCCCTCCTTCTTTCACCTCCTTTCATTTTCCACCTTCCCTCCTTCTTTTTTTCATTTACTCATTTTTTCCATCTCTCTTTTTCCATCTTTCTCCCACCTTCTTTAATGTTTCACATTCCCTTCTTCTTCTCCTTTACACATTCCCTCCATCCCTCCCTTTCCATCTTTCTTCCTCATCCTTTTTATTTTCCACATTCCCTCCTTCTTCTCCTTTACACATTCCTTCCATCCCTCTGTTTCACATTCCCTCCATTTCTCTTTTTCCATCCTTTCCTCATCTCTCTTTTTCCATCCTTCCCTCCATCCCTCCTTTTCCATCCTTCCCTCCATCCCTCCTTTTCCATCCTTCTTCCGCCTCCTTTCATTTTTTGCATTCCTTTCTTCTTTTCCTCTACACATGCTTTCCATCTCCCTGTTCCACCTTCCCTCCATCCCTCTTTTTCCATCTTTCTCCCACCTTCTTTTATGTTTCACATTCCCTTCTTCTTCTTCTTTACACATTCCCTCCATCTCTCTTTTTCCATCCTTCCCTCCATCCCTCCTTTTCCATCCTTCTTCCACCTCCTGTCATTTTCCACATTCCCTCCTTCTTCTCCTTTACACATTCCTTCCATCCCTCTGTCCCACCTTCCCTCCATCTTTCTTTTTCCCTCCTTCTTTCACCTCCTTTCATTTTCCACCTTCCCTCCTTCTTCTCATTTACTCATTTCTTCCATCTCTCTTTTTCCATCTTTCTCCCACCTTCTTTAATGTTTCACATTCCCTTCTTCTTCTCCTTTACACATTCCCTCCATCTCTCTTTTTCCATCCTTCCCTCCATCCCTCCTTTTCCATCTTTCTTCCTCATCCTTTCATTTTCCACATTCCCTCCTTCTTCTCCTTTACACATTCCTTCCATCCCTCTGTTTCACATTCCCTCCATTTCTCTTTTTCCATCCTTTCCTCCATCTCTCTTTTTCCATCCTTCCCTCCATCCCTCCTTTTCCATCCTTCTTCCGCCTCCTTTCATTTTTTGCATTCCTTTCTTCTTTTCCTCTACACATGCTTTCCATCTCCCTGTTCCACCTTCCCTCCATCCCTCTTTTTCCATCTTTCTTCCACCTTCTTTTATGTTTCACATTCCCTTCTTCTTCTCCTTTACACATTCCCTCTATCTCTCTTTTTCCATCTTTCTTCCACCTCCTTTCATTTTCCACCTTCCCTTCTTCTTCTCCTTTACACATTCATTCCATCTCTCTGTCCCACCTTCCCTCCATCTGTCCTTTTTCCCTCCTTCTTCCACCTCCTTTCATTTTCCACATTCCCTTATTCTTTATCTTTACACCTTCCCTCCATCTCTCTTTTTCCATCCTTCTTTCACCTAATTTCCCTCCTTCTTATCCTTTAATGTGAATGTTTCATCCATCTTTCTGTTTCTCATTCTCTCCATTCTATTCCCCTTTCCTATCATAGTGAATGTGTGTGCCTACAATCGTGCACTTAGTCTTTACTCTAAGGCCTGCTGTGGGCGTGGCTTGATAAAAGGGGTGTGGCTTATATTAAGAAGACATTTTTGGGGGAGGACATTGGGGTTGATTCAGAGCCGGGGAAGGATTCTCGCTCCTTTTTTGTTAGGAGAGAAAACTGCCATTGCCTCTTAGGTGTAACATTTCTCCTTGCTCCGCCCCAAGGTAGATAATGAAAGTCAATGCCAGTTTTCTCTTCTAAAAAAAGGAGCGAGAATTCTCACCTGTCTCTGAATCATCCCCCCTAGTGTGTGTGTGGGACTCTAGGGTGGATGGGCGTGGCTTAATAGTAAAGGGGCGTGGCTTATATCGCATAAAGAGACTTTTGGGGAGGACATAGTGTGTGTGTGGGACTCTAGGGCGGATGGGCGTGGCTTAATAGTAAAGGGGCGTGGCTTATATCGCATAAAGAGACTTTTGGGAAGGACATAGTATGTGTGTGAATCTAGGGTGGATGGGCGTGGTTTAATAGTAAAGGGCGTGGCTTATATAGCATAAGAGACTTTTGGGGAGGACATAGTGTGTGTGTGGGACTCTAGGGTGGATGGGCGTGGCTTAATAGTAAAGGGGCGTGGCTTATATCGCCTAAAGAGACTTTTGGGAAGGACATAGTATGTGTGTGAATCTAGGGTGGATGGGCGTGGCTTAATAGTAAAGGGGCGTGGCTTATATCGCCTAAAGAGACTTTTGGGAAGGACATAGTATGTGTGTGAATCTAGGGTGGATGGGCGTGGCTTAATAGTAAAGGGGCGTGGCTTATATCGCCTAAAGAGACTTTTGGGAAGGACATAGTATGTGTGTGAATCTAGGGTGGATGGGTGTGGCTTAATAGTAAAGGGGCGTGGCTTATATAGCATAAAGAGACTTTTGGGGAGGACATAGTGTGTGTGTGGGACTCTAGGGTGGATGGGCGTGGCTTAATAGTAAAGGGGCGTGGCTTATATAGCATAAAGAGACTTTTGGGGAGGACATAGTGTGTGTGTGTGAATCTAGGTGCATGGGCGTGGCTTACTAGTAAAGGGGTGTGGCTTATATACCAAGTAGAGACTCTTAAGGAGGACAGAGTATATGAATCTAGGGTGGATGGGCGTGGCTTAATAGTAAAGGGGCGTGGCATATATATATATATCTCGCATAAAAAAAATAACTTAAAGGGGATCTTCACCCTATATTCACACTAATTATATATATATATATATATATTCGCATAAAAAAATAACTTAAAGGGGATCTCCACCCTAGATTCACTATATATATATATATATATATATATATATATATTCTATTTCTTTCATATAACGGATTTGCGCGTACAGCGCAGGAGAGGAAACACCTGCAGAGGATATCTCGCCCTTCTCTCTTGGGCGTCGCTGCTCATTGGAGCACAACTGCTGAGGGGAAATGTAACCCCCGGGGGGGGCGCTGGCTGCGACCCACACCCGGAACTCGCCCTTTTTTTTTTTTTTTTTAGAATAGCGATTATCTCCGGGAACCCCCTTTAAATCCAGTTTTTTTTTTTTAGAATAGTGATTTTCTCCGGGAACCCCCTTTAAATCCTGTTTTTTTAATTTTTAGAATAGCGATTTTCTCCGGGAACCCCCTTTAAATCCTGTTTTTTTTTTTCAATTTTTAGAATAGCGATTTTCTCCGGGAACCCCCTTTAAATCCTTTTTTTTTTTTTTTTTTAGAATAGCGATTTTCTCCGGGAACCCCCTTTAAATCGTTTTTTTTTTTTTAGAATAGCGATTTTCTCCGGGAACCCCCTTTAAATCCTGTTTTTTTAGTTTTTTTTAGAATAGCGATTTTCTCCGGGAACCCCCTTTAAATCCAGTTTTTTTTTTAATTTTTAGAATAGCGATTTTCTCCGGGAACCCCCTTTAAATCCTTTTTTTTTTTTTTTTTAGAATAGCGATTTTCTCCGGGGAACCCCCTTTAAATCGTTTTTTTTTTTTTAGAATAGCGATTTTCTCCGGGAACCCCCTTTAAATCCTGTTTTTTTAGTTTTTTTTAGAATAGCGATTTTCTCCGGGAACCCCCTTTAAATCCAGTTTTTTTTTTAATTTTTAGAATAGCGATTTTCTCCGGGAACCCCCTTTAAATCCTTTTTTTTTTTTTTTTTTAGAATAGCGATTTTCTCCGGGGAA
>CM051241.1:5464547-5514547 GCA_027917425.1 Gastrophryne carolinensis
TCATCCTGCCCCTGTCTCGGCTCCTGATTTTTTGTTACAACATTTTCAGCCTCTGATTTGGGCCCCGGGCAGCTTTCCAGCCATCAGTTGCCAATCTGAGGTTTGGTTGGTGGTTGCGGGTGGAGGGGGGGGGGGTTATTCCTGAGAATGAGGAAGTGAAATCAGTGTCACGCGCAAGGCGTTCAGGACAGGGGCACGAGAACGAAGGTTATGAGAATCCAGAATTTTGTGTAGAATTCTGGGTAATGGGCAAAGGGTGAGGACTTGACATCAATCTGCCTATTCTATTCCGGGAAGCCATGTACCCTGTATAGACGGGTGACCCCGAGAATGATTCCCTCTGGTTACCCCAAGAATGATTTCCTCTGGTGACCCGAGAATGATTTCCTCTGGTGACCCCGAGAATGATTTCCTCTGGTGACCCCGAGAATGATTTCCTCTGGTGACAATGAGAATGATTTCCTCTGGTGACCCCGAGAATGATTTCCTCTGGTGACCCCGAGAATGATTTCCTCTGGTGACCCCGAGAATGATTTCCTCTGGTGGCCCCGAGAATGATTTCCTCTGGTGACCCCTGAGAATGATTTCCTCTGGTGACCCTGAGAATGATTTCCTCTGGTGACCCTGAGAATGATTTCCTCTGGTGACCCCGAGAATGATTTCCTCTGGTGACCCCGAGAATGATTTCCTCTGGTGACAATGAGAATGATTTCCTCTGGTGACCCCGAGAATGATTTCCTCTGGTGACCCCGAGAATGATTTCCTCTGGTGACCCCGAGAATGATTTCCTCTGGTGATCCCGAGAATGATTTCCTCTGGTGACCCCGAGAATGATTTCCTCTGGTGACCCCGAGAATGATTTCCTCTGGTGACCCCAAGAATGATTTCCTCTGGTGACCCTGAGAATGATTTCCTCTGGTGACCCCGAGAATGATTTCCTCTGGTGACCCCGAGAATGATTTCCTCTGGTGACAATGAGAATGATTTCCTCTGGTGACCCCGAGAATGATTTCCTCTGGTGACCCCGAGAATGATTTCCTCTGGTGACCCCGAGAATGATTTCCTCTGGTGACCCCGAGAATGATTTCCTCTGGTGACAATGAGAATGATTTCCTCTGGTGACCCCGAGAATGATTTCCTCTGGTGACCCCGAGAATGATTTCCTCTGGTGACCCCGAGAATGATTTCCTCTGGTGACCCCGAGAATGATTTCCTCTGGTGACAATGAGAATGATTTCCTCTGGTGACCCTGAGAATGATTTCCTCTGGTGACCCCGAGAATGATTTCCTCTGGTGACCCCGAGAATGATTTCCTCTGGTGACCCCGAGAATGATTTCCTCTGGTGACCCCGAGAATGATCTCCTCTGGTGACCCCGAGAATGGTTTCCTCTGGTGACCCCGAGAATGATTTCCTCTGGTGACCCCAAGAATGATTTCCTCTGGTGACCCCAAGAATGATTTCCTCTGGTGGCCCCGAGAATGATTTCCTCTGGTGACCCCGAGAATGATTTCCTCTGGTGACCCCGAGAATGATTTCCTCTGGTGACCCTGAGAATGATTTCCTCTGGTGACCCAAGAATGATTTCCTCTGGTGACCCCAAGAATGATTTCCTCTGGTGACCCTGAGAATGATTTCCTCTGGTGACCCCGAGAATGATTTCCTCTGGTGGCCCCGAGAATGATTTCCTCTGGTGACCCCGAGAATGATTTCCTCTGGTGACCCCGAGAATGATTTCCTCTGGTGGCCCCGAGAATGATTTCCTCTGGTGACCCCGAGAATGATTTCTTCTGGTGACCCCGAGAATGATTTCCTCTGGTGACCCCGAGAATGATTTCCTCTGGTGACCCCGAGAATGATTTCCTCTGGTGACCCCAAGAATGATTTCCTCTGGTGACCCCGAGAATAATTTCCTCTGGTGACCCCGAGAATGGTTTCCTCTGGTGGCCCTGAGAATGATTTCCTCTGGTGACCCCGAGAATGATTTCCTCTGGTGACCCCGAGAATGATTTCCTCTGGTGACCCTGAGAATGATTTCCTCTGGTGACCCCGAGAATGATTTCCTCTGGTGACCCTGAGAATGATTTCCTCTGGTGACCCTGAGAATGATCGGCTCAGGAGCCCATACACAGAAACATTAGACCAGGCTGTATTGTCAGTGTGCATGCGTTCGGGATGCCACAATTTAGCTTCGTGTTTGGTTAAGAAAACCCTGGGACCAGGTGCCCACCGGGGGATTTCCTGGTAACCCCGTGGGCAATTCCGAGCTTATAGAAAAAAGTCACATGGCTGAAACACGCCGCTGATGATCTGCTTTCGGTTTCAGGAGTTGCGCAAATCCTGTGCCAGAAACCTGTGCCGGGATTGGGGCTGTTTTGGCGTCGCCTGGCAGAGGAAGCATCTTTCCACCGGCAAACGGTCAGGAAATGGTGCTGCGTGCTGCGCTCCTTCCACTCTACTCACCGGACGCGCACTGGAAAACTGCCACTCACCTGGGGAGCGAGAGTTTCCGGTCCCCGCGTACAGGCAGATAGTGAGGGCCCCATTCATAGGAGGATAAATGGGTCCCTGACTATATAACATGCTACTCGGATGCCTTCATATCATTAAAGAGGAACTTCACTTTCCCGGTCTGGGATGCCCCTCCCTGTAATGAAATGAAATAATGATATAACTAATAATAATAATGAAATAAAAATAAATTAAATAAATAATAATAATAATTATATATATATATACAATATATATATACAATATATATATACAATATATATATATATATATATATATATATATATATATATATATATATATATATTTATAAATAATAATAAATAAATTAAAAAAATAAAGGAAATAATCAAGTAAAATGAAATAATGAAATGAAATAATTAATAATAATAATATAAATAAAATAAATAATAATTTCAATAATAGTAAATATATATATATATATATATATATATATATATATATATATATATATATATATTATAAATAAATAAAATAATAATAATTAAAAACTCACTTTCTTGGGTTTTGTTTCTTTTCGAGGGGGCATGTTGATTTGGGATGCCCCGCTATAAACTAACTTTCCCTGGTCCCACGGCACATGCGCTGGCTCTCATTTAATCAGCGGTGTATGCCGTACATATGACTGGCATACGGCCCTGCACTAGAGAGATACTCACTTTTTCCTAGCAGAGCTCCATCTAATGGGGGACAGGAAACTACTGCACCTCCCCCCTCACCCCATCAGTGACCCTGCATTAGAGAGATACTCACTTTTTCCTAGCAGAGCTCCATCTGATGGGGGACAGGAAACTACTGCACCTCCCCCCTCACACCATCAGTGACCCTGCATTAGAGAGATACTCACTTTTTCCTAGCAGAGCTCCATCTAATGGGGGACAGGAAACTACTGCACCTCCCCCCTCACACCATCAGTGACCCTGCATTAGAGATACTCACCTTTTCCTAGCAGAGCTCCATCTGGTGGGGGGCAGGAAACTACTGCACCTCCCCCCTCACACCATCAGTGACCCTGCATTAGATACTCAACGTTTCCTGGCAGAGCTCCATCTGGTGGGGGACAGGAAACTAACCTCACACCATCGGTGAGCCCTGGATTAGAGAGATACTCACCTTTTCCTAGCAGAGTTCTATCTGATGGGGGACAAGAAATTGACTCCCCTCCTCACCATCGGTGAGCCCTGCATTTTTACATATAGGCACCACATCGGAAGGGGGCAGAAAATAGCTGTGCCCATCTCTTCCAATAGGATGCATGCATCATTGCAGTGTGCAGCTGTTTCCTGGGCCCCTTAATGCACAGTTCCATGGCATCGCAAGTCATTCATTTTGGACTGGAGGTCCACTTTAAGGTTTCTGGTGGGGGACTTTAACATTTAAATCCTTACAATACTATATAGCTTCTAAAAGTTGCATGCTGGTCTTTGTAGTTCTCCAGCAGCAGCAGCTGGGCAAAGCTGTGGCCTATATAATAAGAAGTGGCTGGGGCTGGAAGCATGAGAAAAGGGGAAGGAGCCGATGCCAGACATGGAGCGCGCTTCCTGTGTGGCGCCCGCGGTAAGTCTGCAGGTCCTGGCGGTGTGGGAGCGCCCTGCGTCACGCGTGTAACACAACCCTGACACGTGTCGCAACACCTGCTGACCACACACACACCAATGTGATTGGCCAATACAAGATTATAATATAAGCCAATATAATAATGTAAGATGCGATATAATGGCGTGCAATACAATATAACACTTTTCCATACGTGTCATGTGACTCATATTTATATATTATGATACATTGCTTGATACAATATAATACAGTTCAACAATAGGATACAGTATTAGGAAATTATAATATTTAATATTATATAATCCTAAAGGATAGTGTAAGATGCTATATTATGCCGTGCAATGCAATATATCATATTTATATATTAGGATACATTTTAATCCGCTATAATAATGTCTGATACAATATAATACGGCACAACAATAGGTTACAGTATGAGAAATGATAATATTTGTGTATTATATAATCCATTATGATAGTGTAAGATGTGATATAATGCTGTGCAATACAATTGTAAGCTCTTCTCCTCCTGTATCCTTCCTTATACCCTAATAGAGTGTAAGCTCTTCTCCTTCTGTATCCTCCCTTATACCCTAATAGAGTGTAAGCTCTTCTCCTCCTGTATCCTCCCTTATACCCTAATAGAGTGTAAGCTCTTCTCCTCCTGTATCCTCCCTTATACCCTAATAGAGTGTAAGCTCTTCTCCTCCTGTATCCTCCCTTATACCCTAATAGAGTGTAAGCTCTTCTCCTCCTGTATCCTCCCTTATACCCTAATAGAGTGTAAGCTCTTCTCCTCCTGTATCCTCCCTTATACCCTAATAGAGTGCAAGCTCTTCTCCTCCTGTATCCTCCCTTATACCCTAATAGATTGTAAGCTCTTCTCCTCCTGTATCCTCCCTTATACCCTAATAGAGTGTAAGCTCTTCTCCTCCTGTATCCTCCCTTATACCCTAATAGAGTGTAAGCTCTTCTCCTCCTGTATCCTCCCTTATACCCTAATAGAGTGTAAGCTCTTCTCCTCCTGTATCCTCCCTTATACCCTAATAGAGTGTAAGCTCTTCTCCTCCTGTATCCTCCCTTATACCCTAATAGAGTGTAAGCTCTTCTCCTCCTGTATCCTCCCTTATACCCTAATAGAGTGTAAGCTCTTCTCCTCCTGTATCCTCCCGTATACCCTAATAGAGTGTAAGCTCTTCTCCTCCTGTATCCTCCCTTATACCCTAATAGAGTGTAAGCTCTTCTCCTCCTGTATCCTCCCTTATACCCTAATAGAGTGCAAGCTCTTCTCCTCCTGTATCCTCCCTTATACCCTAATAGATTGTAAGCTCTTCTCCTCCTGTATCCTCCCTTATACCCTAATAGAGTGTAAGCTCTTCTCCTTCTGTATCCTGCCTTAAACCCTAATAGAGTGTAAGCTCTTCTCCTCCTGTATCCTCCCTTATACCCTAATAGATTGTAAGCTCTTTTCCCTTCTGTGTCCTCCCTTATACCCTAATAGAGTGTAAGCTCTTCTCCTCCTGTATCCTCCCTTATACCCTAATAGATCGTTAAGGTGGAAGGAGGTGTGTGAGTGAGCTCTGCAGGTGCTGTGAATGTCTGGCTCTAGCCCAGGGCCTGGCTGCCTTGGGTGGGGTCGCTCCCCAGGTGAGCTCCAGGCTTCTGGGTCTGAATCTGGAGTCCATGTTAGAGACCCTCTGGCTACTGAACATGCTGCTGACCGGCTGACCGCGGTGGATTACAATGAGCCGAGATTCCCGGGCCCTGAGATCCAAGACCCAGCCGGCCACCGGTGACCCCATAACTGGGGGGAAACCTGCTAAATCTGCCACTGGACATAAATCTGGGAAGTTATCAGACAATGCAAATGCTGAGCTGGGGGCAAATGGCCACAAGTCTCCCAGGACTGAGGCAGCAGAGACATTCAAAGACCCAGCAGAAAAGCCAAGGCGCAAGGCAAGTCTTAAAGAGACAGAGCGCACACCAGAACTGCAGCTTGCAGACAAAATTCCAGATTTAGTCAATAAAATGAACAGCTTAAGAGCAACCAGGACACAACTGAAAAGACAAATAGATGAAGCAAATAAACAAAAAGCAGCAAACCCCATTAGCGCAACCGCCTATGATGTGCTGATAGAGACTTTACGCACACAGCTTGCTGAAATTGTTAGTGACATTGAGACACTTGAGAAACAAATGGGGCCCATGGCAGAGAGATACAAGAACCTGGATCGGTTTGAGAAGTCTCAGAAGCTCTTAAAACACAGACAGATACCTGAACCCAGCTCAGTCCCCCCCTCACCATCAGGGAAGGAGACATCCTCACAGGAGCTGCTGTACAGGACCCCAGTGCTGCAAGATTCTGCCCCTTTTCCTGATGCCAGCCAAGTAAGCCAACCACCCCCAGGGGGCAGCAGTGAGCAATCCCTGAAAGGTTCCAGCAATGGACTCTGTGTATCACAAGGCGCCCTCCCCCAGCCTGAGAATGGATGTGATGCAGCCAATGACACTATGGAAGTTGGAGAGACCCCCCAAATTGCAATCCTGGGGTCACAGCCGGGACATAGTGACACCTCTGAACTGTCCCCCAATCGAGGAAACAAGCAAGCAAGTCCCAATGCATTGCAATCTGTTTGGGACAATGAACAACCTGCGGTCCCTGATAGTAATGGGACTGAATCGTCTGCATGTACTAATAATGTTTTTCCTCCCACAGGTGTTCAGCCACAGGTAGCGGGTCCCCCTCAATCCAGACCCCGCAGTGATAATACTGGCAATGCATCTGGCCACGCTCCTCCTCAGAATGCCTGGAGCCATGGTGCCCCATCTTTTAGCCCCGGCTTACATTACGGCGTTCAGGCATTTAAGAGGAGGAACGTGGTAAGATTTAAGAATAAGGGGGCAAAGGAAGATCTGCCAGACAGGAGACATGTGATCCGGGAGCTCCTGTGTAACCAGATGGGGTTCACACCCGCAGATATATTGGCCGTCATAATCCTCCCGGACAGGCAGGGATACGATATAAGCTTCAAGCTCATGGCCAGCTTGGACAGGTTCTGGGCAAGTGTGACAAAGTTTAGGGGCACTGATGGGACCAGTTTATCCTTATCCCTGTATCAAAGCCGGGTACTGTGAGTGTTAATATCTTGTTCTGGAATGAGTCCGTCCCCCCGCAGGATATTGTGATATGGCTGAGGAGACATTGTGATATGGTGTCTGACCTGACAAAGTGTCTTGATGATGATGGGATCTGGACGGGAGGCTGGAGGGTGCTGGTGAAGCTCAGGCAGCACAGTAATGTTACTTTACATTTGCCCAACTCCTTCTTTATTGGCCGTGAGAGGGGGGTGTGTTTCTATGCCGGTCAGCCCCGCTTGTGCTTTAAGTGTGGCAAGGCCGGTCATGTGGCCGGAGTGTGTACTGTAGTGAAGTGTAACCTGTGCGGGGAGATTGGTCACACCAGCGCCATGTGTACAAATGTCCGGTGTAACTTGTGTGGTCAGATGGGTCATTACCATAAGGACTGCTCGGAGGCCTTCCATAACCTCTATAGCCAGGCTGCGGAGGAGCTGGAGGCATCAGGTGAGGTTACAGAGGAGGAGGCTCTGATGTCTGGGCAGATAGTAACAAGGCCAGGGTCTGAGACAACTGAGATAAGAGATCAGACAGATGTAACCCCACAGCCAGTGGCCACCATCCCACGGCCAGCACCGGAGCAAGCTGATAGCCCATCTTCCCCTGTAGCCCCTTCCCCTGCTATGGCCCATTCCCCTGCTCCAGCCTCTTCTGCAGATAGTAAAGCCCCTGGTGATAAGAGAGGGAAAAAAAAAGACAAGTCCACCCACAGACCAGAGGGCGCATGGTCCTTAGTCCAAAAGCCAGGGAAAAAGCCCAAGGGCAGAACAGATACAGCAGTGACAGTTACATCCAACCGATATAACATACTGTCTGAGTCAGGTGCAGATATTTCTGGGCACGATACTATGGAGCTGGAGCAAGAGTTAAAGCGTATAGCCAGAGAATGTGACTCGGGGTAAGAGGAGGAAGCTCTCCTCCTCCTGTATCCTCCCTTATACCCTAATAGAGTGTAAGCTCTTCTCCTCCTGTATCCTCCCTTATACCCTAATAGAGTGTAAGCTCTCCTCCTCCTGTATCCTCCCTTATACCCTAATAGAGTGTAAGCTCTTCTCCTTTTGTGTCCTCCCTTATACCCTAATAGAGTGTAAGCTCTTCTCCTTCTGTATCCTCCCTTATACCCTAATAGAGTGTAAGCTCTTCTCCTCCTGTATCCTCCCTTATACCCTAATAGAGTGTAAGCTCTTCTCCTGTATCCTCCCTTATACCCTAATAGAGTGTAAGCTCTTCTCCTTCTGTATCCTCCCTTATACCCTAATAGAGTGTAAGCTCTTCTCCTTCTGTATCCTCACTTATAATAGAGTGTAAGCTCTTCTCCTTCTGTATCCTCACTTATAATAGAGTGTAAGCTCTTCTCCTTCTGTATCCTCCCTTATACCCTAATAGAGTGTAAGCTCTTCTCCTTCTGTATCCTCCCTTATACCCTAATAGAGTGTAAGCTCTTCTCCTTTCGTACACTCCTGTATACCCTAATAGAGTGTCCTGGAAGGCTGTAGCTGGAGGAGCCGTTTTCCTCCATTCCAGAGTTCTTCCATAAGCCAATGTGGGTGGATTTCTTCATGTTGATGAGTCAGGCGAATATTTCTGTTACATCTGGTGAATGTGATTCTGTGTCTTGTTTATCTCCCAGATGTGACACTGAAATTCGCCCCCATCCTGAACGCTGCACCTGAAACTCGCTACAATGTAACAAGCGACATTCCCCCCTGTTAAACCATCATCACTATGCCTGAGCCTAAGAGTGATGCTAAATTATTTTATGGTTCATATGATGTAATGATAACAAAACCTAAATATGAAAAACTGCGAGTTGAGAACAATGCATCACTGTGCACCTGAAGGGGCGGAGAAATGCGCTGACCTCTTATACACACAGGTAACCGCTTATTGTGCTGTTTCTCCTTTGGAGTTTGGTGTAAATGTGGCCTTTTAGCGCCCTCATGTGGCTAGATTTGTTAATATTAGGTAACATAGTGCTATGGTATATATCGCTATGTAAATGTTAATGTGTGAGTGAGGAGGAGACATTAAAGTGTGAGCTCTGAGGGACAGGGGGTCATGTGACTGCTTCTATGTACAGCGCTGTGGTATATGTCAGCGCTATATAAATGTATAATAACAGTGTGTGAGTGTGGAGGAGACATTACAGTGTGAGCTCTGAGGGACAGGAGGTCATGTGACTGCTTCTATGTACAGCGCTGTGGTATATGTCAGCGCTATATAATGTATAATAACAGTGTGTGAGTGTGGAGGAGACATTAGAGTGTGAGCTCTGAGGGACAGTGGGTCATGTGACTGCTTCTATGTACAGTGCTATATAAATGTATAATAACAGGACTCTGGCTATTGACCATGAAGAGCAGGGTTTGAATACTGAGCTTGCTTTATGTTTGGTTCCAGCTTATTTATCAATGTGTGAGATGATTTTTTCCTGAAATAGAAGAACCAGAACTGCTATGCTTGAGTTGGGGTGATAGCTTGCAGGATAAGTACTCAGAGTGTGGCAGATAAAGGCTTGAGGTCCATGAATGTTTGAGGCCTTAGGTTCAAATCCCTGAGACGCATGATGTCTTACTGGTGGTTGGTCTTCTGGCTTAGCTTATTTATCACTCTGGGAGGAGTTATTATTACCTGATATAAAAGAATCAAAAGTTGTAAGTTGTAAGCTGGAGAAGAGCAGATAGCTCAGAGGTGAAGGGCACTGGCTATTTACCATGGAGAGCGGTGTTCAATTCCTGAGCTTGTTTGGTTCATGCTTATTTCTCAATGTGTGAGATGAATTTATCTTGAAATAGAAGAACCAGAAACTCTACATACAAGTGGGTGTGATAGCTTGGTGGAGAAGGGCTCAGACTAGGCCAAGATGGAAGGTTTGAGGATTTCGGTTCAAATCCCTGAGAAACATGATGTCTCTGGTTGAGCCTATTGATTGATCCAGGAGGAGTTATTTTTACTTGAAATAGAAGAACATAAAGCTTTACACAGGAGGCGCTCAGAGGTGAAGGACTCTGGCTATGGATCATGAAGAGCAGTGTTTGAATCCTGAGCATGCTTTATGTTTGGTTAATGCTTATTTATCAATGTGTGAGAGGCTTTTATCCTGAAATAGAAAAAACAGAAACTCATAGTCTGAGCAAAAGTGATAGCTCGTCAGAGAATAACTCAGACTGGGGCGCAATGAAGGTTTGAGTACCTAGGTTCAAATCCCTGACAAGCATGATGTCTCTAGTTGAGCTTTTTTATTAATCCAGGAGGAGTTAACATTACTTGAAATAGAAGAACAAAAAGCTTTACACAGGAGTGGAGCAGTTAGCTCAGAGTTGAAGGACTCTGGCTGTTGGCCATGAAGAGCAGGGTTTGAATCCTGAGCTTGGTTCCTGTTTATTTATCACTGTGTGAGATGTTTTTATCCTGAAATAGAAAAAACAGAAGCTTTTAGCCTGAGCAAAAGTGATAGCTCGTTGGAGAAGAACTCAGACTGGGGTGAGATGAAGGTTTGAGGACCTAGGTTCAAATCCCTGAGAAGCATGTTGTCTCTAGTTAAGCTTTTTTATTAATTCAGGAGGAGTTATTATTACTTGAAATAGAAGAACAAAATGTTTTACACAGGAGGGGAGCAGTTAGCTCCGAGGGGAAGGACTCTGGCTATTGACCATAAAGAGCAGGGTTTGAATCCTGAGCTTGGTACCTGCTTATTTATCAATGTTTGAGATGCTTTTATCCTGAAATAGAAAAAACAGAACCTCTGTGTCCAAGCATAGGAGATAGCTTGGTAGAGAAGGGCTCAGACTGGGGTGAGATGGAAAGTTTGAGGATCATGCTTCTTAAATCACTGAGAAGCATGATGTCTCTGGTTGAGCTTATTGATTAATCCAGGAGAAGTTTTTTATTACTTGAAATAGAAGAACCAAAAGCTTTGCACGTGAGTCGAGAATATAGTTCAGAAGTGAAGGACTCTGAAGAGCAGGGTTCAATCCTGAACATGCTTTAAGTTTGGTTCCTGCTTATTAATCAATGTGTGAGATGCTTTTATCCTGAAATAGAAAAACCAGAACCTCTGCATTTGAGTGGAGGTGATAGATTAGTGGTTAAGGTCTTGGGCAACTGACAATGGACGTTGAGGACCAGGGTTCTGTTCCCGAGATATCCAGATATTTCTTTATCAGTGTGTGAGACGCTTTTATCCTGAAATAGAACCAGAACTTCTGTGTCAGAGTGGAGGAGATAGCTCAGTGGTAAATTTTTTGGGCTACTGACAATGGACACTACGAGCCAAGGTTCTACTCCTGAGCTTGCTCTGTCTTTATTTATCAGTGTGTGAGACACTTTTATCCTGAAATAGAAGAACCAGAAGCGCAATGTCTTAGCGGAGGTGTTAGCTCAGTGCTTAAGTTCTTGGGCTACCGACAATGGACACTGAGGACCAGGGTTCTTTTCTTGAGCTTGCTCGTTGTTTCTTTATCAGTGTGTGAGACATTTTTATCCTGAAATAGAAGAACCAGAACCTTGGGTCTGAGCAGAAGTGATAGCTCAGTGGTTAAGTTCTTGGGCTACTGACAATAGACACTAAGAGCCAGGGTTCCATTCCTGAGCTTGCATGGTGTTGCTTTATCAGTGTGTGAGATTATTTTATCCTGAAATAGAAGAACCAGAAGCACCATGTCCAAGCGGAGGTAATAGCATAGTGGTTAAGTTCTTGGGCTACCGACAATGGATACTGAAGACCAAGGTTCTATTACTGAGCTTGCTTCGTGTTTCTTTATCAGTGTGTGAGAAACTTTTATTCTGAATAGAAGAATCTAAGTGGAGATGATATATTAGTGGTTAATGTCTTGGGCTACTGACAATGGACTTTAAGGACCAGGGTTCTGTTCCTGAGCTTTCTAGATGTTTCTATCAGAGTGTGAGATACTTTTATCCTGAAATAGAAGAACCAGAACATCCGTTCCTGAGCAGAGGTGATAGATTAGTGGTTAAGGTCTTGGGCTACTGACAATGGATACTGAGGACCAGGGTTCTATTACTGAGCTTGCTCAGTGTTCCATTTTCAGTGTGTGAGATACTTTTATCCTGAAATAGAAAAACGAGAGCCACTATATCTAAGCGGAGGTGATAACTCAGTGGAGAAGGACTCAGACTGGGGTAGGTGAAGGTTTGAGACCCTAGGTTCAAATCTCTGAGCAGCCTGATGTCTCTACTGGTGGTCGATTGCCTTATTTATTTGGTCACCTGCTTATTTATCAATATGTCAGATGATTTTATCCTGAAATAGAAGAACCAGAACCAGAACCTCTGTGTCTGAGCGGAGGTGATAGCTCAGCAGAGAAGGGCTCAGACTGGCATGGGATGAAGGTTGAGGTTCTGAGTTCAAATCCCTGAGCAGCACCGTGTGGTCCTGGATAAGCCACTTCACCTCTCTGGGGTCCCAGTCACAGGAGGGCTATGTGGATAGCTGGTGACTGATCTATGAGGAGGCAACAGAAGGTGAGGACTCAGAATGGGGTTAACGATGAAGGTTGAGGTCCTGAGTCCAAATCCTTGATTGATGCCTTGTGACCCTGGACCAGTCACTTCACCTCTCAGGGGTCCCAGGCATGGCAGGTGCCTGTAGCGTGTGTCACCATACACAAAGAGTGCAGGACTTCCCTTCTGCCTGTAGCTCAGTGGTTTGTAAATGAGATAATAATTAAGTGGGGCTGTCTTACCGGATCATTCAAAACCAATACTTAGAAAAATCCTTCCTAACTTTTTTCCCCCACATTGGACTCAGTGCTCCACACAGAAGAGTGGACATTGGTCCCTTTACTAAACAGCACAGACATTCTTAACTCACACAACAGCACACACTTACCTGCTCAGGGAATTGAACCCTGGTCTATCAGTGACCAGTCAGTTGTCCTTTCCTCTGAGCCACCACCTCAGCTGGAAACCAACTGCTCGTCCATAATACTTCACATATTAGGACACCTAATGGGATATGAACCCTGGTTCCTCCATAATCAAAGTCCATCTTCATCAGATGACCAGGTCCTAATACTTCTCCTATAATAACACCTAATGGGATTTGAACTCTAGCCTCCTCTTCCATCAAAGTCCCTCTCCTCTGAGATATCTTCATCAGAAGACGAGGTCCTAATACTTCACATGTAATGACACAATAGGATACCTAATGGGATTTGAATTCTAGCCTTCTCTGCGATATCTTTATCAGATGACCAGGTCCAACTAATTCACATGTAAAGACACCTAATGGGATATGAACTCTAGCCTCCTCCTTAATCAAAGTCCCTCTCCTCTGAGATATCTTCATCAGAAGACCAGATCCTAATACTTCACATTTCATCAAGTAAATGGCAGTAAAAAGCCAAAAAGCTGGCCAATAGCATTGGGCACTTCCAGGTTTCCATATTATATTTAGCCCCTCCCCCAATTAGCACCTAGCCCTTGAGCAGGAGACATGGGGCACTTGGGTGGCTGCACACAGGGATCAGGCCTGGGCCTCCAGCACACGGGCCAGAGGATTCCATATTATATTATGACCCGACCAGTTATATATTTTTTCCTTTTATATTTTATTTAGATCCTCCTCTCAACCTCTTAAAGGAAGATATTTAGCCCGGAAGGAGTCCGGGATTTGCAATACTAATTACAAACTAGGAGTGTGAATTGGCAAGAATCTGACGATACGATATGTATCACGATACACATATGACGATAAGATATATCACAATATATCCCAATTCTGTCTCAAAGACGATATAGCCTTGGAAAACCTAATCTACACAACAATATAACATTCATAACAACAACACAGGACGACTCTCGCGGGATCTCGTTGTATCTCTGCTATGGGTGGGACACAGCTGCTGAATAACAGGAACTTGTGCGCTGCGCTGCCAACTAGTGGTCAAGAGTAAATGTTACTTATAAATAGTTTATAAAAGATCATTTCGAACATATTCTGAATTGATACTAGTATTGTGTAATGAAATCTCGCGATATTTGACAGAATTAATTTTTTTCTGACACCCCTATTAGAAACAATATAGATAAACGTGGGGGTAAATCCCGGCTATATCCAGAGATGCAAAGTCAACCATTTTTTCAGGCCAGTCACCAGGTTTTTACCCCCTTTCACCCTGTCACTCGGTCAGACTATGAAATCACACAGCAAAATAGACATTTCTTCCATCTCCACACTGATGGGCTGACTAAGCCTTGTGCTATTGGCTAGCAAGATGCCACTTAAATGTTTGGCTGGCCATCCGGCCCCTTACTATTGGCTGCCCTGACTCCTAAATGTCTGATTGGTTAGATTTGCCCTTAGGGTGTGGCCAGTGCGGTGACTGCAGAGCTTGATGCCACATTGGATCACCTCACAATCCTGGAAGTGGGTGATTATGCTGCATTGTGGGGTTCCCTAGGGATTTACACTATGGGGCATCCCTAATCGGGCTTTCCCCTAGGATAAAAAATATATTTAAACTTTAGGTCTGCTTTAATGTCTGATCTCTGGTCGGCATTCTCAGGGTGGACGTTCGGCACTCTGCATATATCTGGAGACTCTGCTCTAACTCCACCAATGATTTGTTGGGGGCAGAGGAAAGGAGGGGGAGGGTTCTCCTACACAGTTGGAAGCCCAAGATCAGGCACATATACTTACCTATGTCCTCATTGCCTTGTCCTATTCTACTGCCCCATGTACCCACCAGTGATCAGCAGTAGCTGTAAGTAAAGGCAAAGGTAAGTGCCTCTGCCCGTTCTTGGGCTTCCAGCTGCAGTATGTGGCGGGGCATCCCCCCACTGATAAAGGGTGACTTTAAAGTGGCCCCTCCACTCAGAAATTGCTGGGGGTCTACTAACCGTGCATAAAACGGTAAAATTAATCCCAATATTAGGCAAAATTACAACCATTAACCCAACACCTGTTTTTCCTTTAACGGGTGCTGGTCCCTCAGACAGGGAATTGGAAACGCTTGGGGGGGAGGGCATCCAGAATGCTGGAGCCCCCCAGAACTTAGTTCTGGAAAGGAGTCCTGCAACTGGCCGTTGGCGTGCAATCGGTGGGGCAATCTGGCGGCCGGCACTGAGGACACGACCATGGCCCACGTGACCGCCCAGTGGCCAACCATGGGACTCCTTTCCCAGCGGCCAACCACCGGACTCCTTTGCCAGCGGCCAACCACCGGACTCCTTTGCCAGCGGCCAACCACCGGACTCCTTTGCCAGCGGCCAACCACCGGACTCCTTTCCCAGCGGCCAACCACCAGACTCCTTTGCCAGCGGCCAACCACGGGACTCCTTTGCCAGCGGCCAACCACGGGACTCCATTGCCAGCGGCCAACCACGGGACTCCATTGCCAGCGGCCAACCACGGGACTCCATTGCCAGCGGCCAACCACGGGACTCCATTGCCAGCGGCCAACCACCAGACTCCTTTCCCAGCGGCCAACCACCGGACTCCTTTCCCAGCGGCCAACCACCGGACTCCTTTCCCAGCGGCCAACCACCGGACTCCTTTCCCAGCGGCCAACCACGGGACTCCTTTCCCAGCGGCCAACCACGGGACTTCTTTCCCAGCGGCCAACCACGGGACTTCTTTCCCAGCGGCCAACCATGGGACTCCATTCCCAGCGGCCAACCACAGGACTCCTTTGCCAGCGGCCAACCACAGGACTCCTTTGCCAGCGCAGGCACGAGCTGAAGGTAAGGATATCAGGCGTTCTGGGAGGTTAGATGCTGGGGGACAGCTGCCGCTGTCTGTGGGACCAACACCCCGATCGGGGATGCCCCGCTGTTTGAACCCCCCCAGGTTGTCCGATCTGACTTACCCTTCCTTGGTCCTATGGCACCTGCGCGGCCTCTCGTCCAATCAGCGTGCTCAGATCCGGAGCTCGTCTAACGTGAGCAGATCCGAACGCACTGTTGGACACATGCCCCGCTACCGTCTAACAGGGAGCGCACCCACGCCGGCCATCCACAAATGTCTGGTGTGACGACTGCAGGGGTTGATCAGACCTCTTGATCGTTCATCTGAATCGTACCCCACCGCAATGTTAGACATCGTTTAAATGGCAACACACATGGCTATAAAATGCTGCCACCAGAACACAGTGTTCGCCTCTATATAAGCCACACACAACACAATCCGATCAATCGGATCGATGGACCCACAACCACTTCCAGGCAGGGGCAACCGAGCATCCTAGGCAAATAATGTAGCCAGGCTCTTCAGAACAAGCGTGAGCTTTTTAGATCCTTAAGTCAGAGCATCAGTGACCCTCTGCTGTATTTTCAGAATTTATTAAAAAAAAAAAAAGAAAAACACAAAAACAACGAGAAAAACGTTGCAAGGTGATAACACAGGATTAACTATAAAACACGGTACAAATAAATACATAGCAATATAAATAAAAAAAAAGGGAAAAATACTTAAAAGTCTGTCTGGGCTGCGGTTCGATCGAATCAGTTGTCTGTCAGTCCTCACACGTCTCCCGAAGACCCACGGTTCCCGGTCTCCTCCTTAGATGTTAAAAGGGAGCGTGTGTCACTCTTTATGGTAAGATTCGAGTGTCTCTGGCCATTCTTGCCCGCCGTGCTTATTGGCCCAAGAGAGATGGTCTCCCTACCCCTCCCACCAGGGGGCTGGTGTGCGTATCACAGCATGTCCTGAATAATCCAATCCCATTTCTGCTATATGATAACACATTCCAAGGGTGGGGGTGACACAAGCAAGAAAAGAACTTTAGGACTGTGAGGAGGAAGACCAGAGATCAAAGAGGAGGAAGACCAGAGATCAAAGAGGAGGAAGACCAGAGATCAAAGAGGAGGAAGACCAGTCATCAATGAGGAGGAAGACCAGTCATCAAAGAGGAGGAAGACCAGAGATCAAAGAGGAGGAAGACCAGAGATCAAAGAGGAGGAAGACCAGAGATCAAAGAGGAGGAAGACCAGTCATCAATGAGGAGGAAGACCAGTCATCAATGAGGAGGAAGACCAGTCATCAATGAGGAGGAAGACCAGAGATCAAAGAGGAGGAAGACCAGACATCAAAGAGGAGGAAGACCAGACTTCAAAGAGGAGGAAGACCAGAGACCAAAGAGGAGGAAGACCAGAGATCAAAGAGGAGGAAGACCAGAGATCAAAGAGGAGGAAGACCAGAGATCAAAGAGGAGGAAGACCAGAGATCAAAGAGGAGGAAGACCAGAGATCAAAGAGGAGGAAGACCAGTCATCAATGAGGAGGAAGACCAGTCATCAATGAGGAGGAAGACCAGTCATCAATGAGGAGGAAGACCAGTCATCAATGAGGAGGAAGACCAGTCATCAATGAGGAGGAAGACCAGTCATCAATGAGGAGGAAGACCAGTCATCAATGAGGAGGAAGACCAGTCATCAAAGAGGAGGAAGACCAGAGATCAAAGGGAGATTGGAGGTATAACTGGGGGAGCCTTAGGAGGCAGGAGGAGGAAGAGAGAAAGGAGGAATGAAGGCTGCCAGCTGTAAGGTCTGCTTGTGGGAGCCCCTTTCAGGAAGGCAATGCTCTTAATGTTGCCTTAATCCCTGAATATATGTATGTTAATCAGTTAACTCTGATTGTGTGTTGTATTTTGTTGTCAGGTTGCATTGTTATTTTACCTACAATATATCTCTATATTTACCATTTGTCTCAGTGTCCTCGGTATATACCAGAAGTCCAAAGAATCTACAGTCTTATGCGTGTATCCATTGTGTTATCATTGGCCAGATTTATATATTTATTTGCCTATTTTAGCCGAGCTGGGCAAGATAAATATAGGTGAAGGAACAATCCAGCTTAAGTGCAAAAACCTCACATATCCAAGTCTGGGGTTCCTCTTTATTCCCCCTGTTATAAATGCACAGGTCCTTATCTCTTCAGGAAGAGAAATTCACATTTATGGGTTGAACAGTGCAGATCACAGCCCCCCCCCCCTGCTGATTGTCACACCTCTAGTCGGAGGAGACTCCGCTGGGTCTGCAGCTGGCTTGAACCCTGGCTGTGAATTTGTCACATGAGCTGCAGACAGCCAGCACCAACACAAAGCGGACCATAGCTGCGCTCCCATGTGTCCCAGCACCAAACCAGGTACAGAATCAGAACCGGCTCACAAAACCACACGCGGGGATAGGTTAGGGCGGGCTCAGCAATAAAGGAAAACCCAGAAAACGGAGATCTAAGATTCTGACCCGCTTAGGGACCCCATTTCTGGACTCACTGGATGCCCGGAGTCCAGCCCAATCGTTTGATACCACTTCCAAAGCCATATGACCCCCCTGATCCAAGTTATAACCCCTAAAGGGTTTTAGGGGCTGAAGCGAGCCCCAGAATAGTGGGAGGTGACAACCCGTCCCACAGAGGGGAGGGGGTGGAGGGGTCTCGCCGCATAACCCTGAGCCAGGCATTGGTCACTTATCTGGAGAGGTCACGAGTCAAACGTGCTGGAGGTGTCCACCCACACAGCTAGCCACTTACCTCTTGTGGAAGCTCTAACCACTACTCTGCAAACTGCATACTAAGGTAACTGACTATTGTGTCTCTGTGTAACTCGCTCTATCCTGTAACCGTCTCAGAACAGCATATTTGTATCATCTGTATCATTTCATATTACATCATAGCTAAAGGTTTGTTATCACTGCCTAGTGTGCTTATAGCAATAAAACTTACATTTTAACTTGAGTGATTTGTTTGCCTTAAACCAAGAATCTGTGTGTCCGCAGGCTTCGGGCCTGGTATTCCTAATAGGAGGGATCGGACAAGGGTTTTCTTGGGAGCGCGGTCTGTGTGTACGGAGACAATATATATATATATATAATATTATTAATATTTTTGTTATTCAGGAGTAAAATGGATTGCATAAACTGGGACAAGGCAATCAGGAGTATTAAATTGTTTACACCGGGTTTAAGTGTAAAAAAAAAACAGCTGGCAAAACCATCAAACCCTGGAGACTTGTTCTTGGCCATACTTCTCAGATTCCTCGATCCCACCTTTCAAAGGCTCCGCATCGTCAGCTGATTGTCCAGTACTTTGCAGTAGTCCTCGATCTCTGCATCCGACACTTTCAATCGGTCCATGTACAGGTCACTGTACGACTGCCGCACGCTATCGAACACATGATTTACCACTGACCTCCTCACCCTGTACCGGAACACAATGAAAAATGTCTTTAGCCTGAAAAAGCTTTTTGAAAGAAAAAACGAGAACACTTTTCACCCTCTTCCACATTCTGTAATGATCCCCTTCTTTTAAAAAAATAAAGGGCACCCTCTGCGCCATAACCACCCTCAAACCAGACCAACATCCGTTTTTTTTTCTTTAAAGTGGACAAAAACCCAGGATTTTGACTATACAGGGTTTTGGTCTTTGCCCCCTGGGCACCCCAGGCATGCCCCGCTGTGTGAAACCCCCCCCAGGTCGCCCGAGCGAACTCACCTCTTCACAGCCCTGCGACGCATGCGTGGCCGCTCGTCCAATCAGTGCGCTCCGATCAACTCGAGCCCCTTTGTCCAGGACTTAGTCTAATGCGAGCGGATCCGAGCACGTTGGTGGCCGCATCCCCCACTGCCCTATAACAGGAAGCATTCCCGCGCCTGCCATTCACAAATGCCTGTAGGATAGCGGGGATGCGGCCACACCTCGAGCATGCACCACAATGAAGGTGATTTTCCAGGCGACCTTGGGGTGTTAAACACAGCGGGGCATCCCGATTCTGCATGCCCGGGGGGAGGGAATCCAGCGGCCCTGGAATCGTATAGATTCCGCACGCACTGTAGGACTGGGAAGAGGTGAGTTAACTTTGGTTTCACGCAAAGGACCAAAACCCAGAGCAGTCAAAATGCTGGGTTTTGGTCCACTTTAAAGAAGAACCCTAAGTGAGACTGGTATAGGCTGGGGGCAGGAGCTCTGGGGGTGCGCCCGTTCTCCTATCCCCATTGCCAAGCTCTGGCATTGCCGATCATTAAAGGAGCACTATCACGGAATTGTGTGATATTAAAAATCCATATAAACACGTTGGCTAAAGAGAGGAGAGGTCACTTATACACCCGAACTGATTAAAATGCCCGCCAAGCTTGTGGTTTATTCTCTCATGGTAGGAATAAAACTCAGGGGTGACAGGTTTAGTCTATGAGTATAGTCGGATGTTCTTTTCTTTCTATTAAAAAGAAAAACAAGGCTGGCTGGGTATTTCCTAATGTCGGGTGTATAAGTGACCCCTCCCCCTGCCATCCAACATACTTATATGGATTTTCATCATTTTTTCGCGATAGTGCTCCTTTAATATACACGATTGGACGAGAGCCCGCGCATGCACTGTAGGACCGGGAAAAGGTAAGTTTGTACGGATGATCTGGGGGTTTCAAACAGCAAATCGGGATGCTGCCGGGGCAAGGAGAAAAACCTGGGATAGTCAAAACTTCTAAGGCTTATTAGTCTAACTTCTCAAAGGCTTATTATCCACCCACCAATTAGGGATACCCCACTGTGTGCCCCCCCCCCTCCAGGAATCTTACCTTTCCAATGATCCCACGGCACATGCGTGGGTCACCAGCGGGATCCTCTGCATCCTTCTAGCCGCTGTGGCAACCGGCACCCAATCAGAATGGCTGGCACAGGCGCGCACACCTGGAGGAGAGTGCCCACAAGGGATGCCCACCACATCCATACATTCATTGGTCTCTACCGCTCATTAAAGTGGATCAAAACCTGGGATTTTCAGAATCCTGGGTACGGGGGAATCCTGATTTGAGATGCCCCGCTGATTGAAACCCCAAGAAACTCACCTTTTCCAGATCCAACAGGGCATGCGTGGTTCCTTTTCAATCAGCGCTGTATGCCGTATATTAAAGCGCATCAAAATCCACTGAGATCTTATAGATTCCTGGGCAGAGTGATTCCCTCCCCCCATCCAAAATGGGGATGCCCCACTGTGTGAGACCCCAAGGTCGCCCATAAACTCACCTTGTTTCCCGGGTCGAAAGTGAGCGTGAGCAGCGGCCACATCCCCGCTATCCCTGTAGCAGGGCGCGTGCCCGCTCCAGGCATTGGTGAATGGTTGGCACGGGCACGCTCCTTGTTAGAGGGAAGCAGGGGATGCGCCCACCAGCGCGCTCAGATCTGCTCGCCTTAGATGAAGGCTTAAAGGAGCTAACATGAGCGGCTCAGAGTGCGCTGATTGGATGAGAGGCTGCGCATGCGCCATAGGATCGAGGAAGGGTGAGTGCCATCGGCGACCTGGGGCAAGGAACAAAACCCAGGATTTTGACTATCTTGGGTTTGGGTCCTTTCCCCCGATCGGGGATGCCCCGCTGTGTAAAACCCCCCAGATCGCCGAACGCAACTCACCTCTTCCTTCGTCCAATCTGCCTGCTCCGAGTGCGCTGATGGCCGCGGCTCACACATGCGCCGTTGGAGCGAGAAGTAAGGTAAGTGTATGGGGCGACCTGGGGGCTTTCACACCTGATTTTGGATGCCCCGGGGGAAGGGAATCGATTGACCAGGGAATCTTACAGATTCTGGGTCGATTGCGCTGGGGTTTGTTCTAATTTAAACACAAAGCCTGGCAAAAGGGTATCGGTGGCATCCCCGGCCTCCCTGCGGTGGGCAAGCGCGCTCCTGCCCTTGGCTTATCTAATGCAAAAAGTGCTACAGAGGTGCCAAGGATGCGGCGGCTGTCGTGGGAGCCGTAGAAAATGGGAGTGACTCCCGGCAAACATGGCGAGGGGTCACAGCGGGACATGCTAAATCGGGATGCCCCAAGATCACTTGTTGGTGGTTGGTCCACTTTGAAACACACAGTAAATAACTGAAAAATAACCTGTGCACATGCACTGTGGGATCCCCGAGGAGGTAAGGACACAGGGCTTGTTTCATACAGCGGGGCATCCCAAATTAGATAGAAACCGAAACCCAGACTATCCCATCAATCCCCGATTGACAAGATATTGAACATCTCAGTGGCTTGGCCACACCACACTTCACACTCTAATGTCTCCTCCACACTCACACACTGTTATTATACATTTATAAAGCGCTGACATATACCACAGCGCTGTACATAGAAGCAGTCACATGACCTCCTGTCCCTCAGAGCTCACACTCTAATGTCTCCCCCACACTCACACACTGTTATTATACATTATATAGCGCTGACATATACCACAGCGCTGTACACAGAAGCAGTCACATGACCTCCTGTCCCTCAGAGCTCACACTCTAATGTCTCCCCAACACTCACACACTGTTATTATACATTATATAGCGCTGACATATACCACAGCGCTGTACATAGAAGCAGTCACATGACCTCCTGTCCCTCAGAGCTCCCACTCTAATGTCTCCTCCGCACTCACACACTGTTATTATACATTATATAGCGCTGACATATACCACAGCGCTGTACATAGAAATAGTCACATGACCTCCTGTCCCTCAGAGCTCACACTCTAATGTCTCCCCCACACTCACACATTGTTATTATACATTATATAGCGCTGACATATACCACAGCGCTGTACATAGAAATAGTCACATGACCTCCTGTCCCTCAGAGCTCACACTCAAATGTCTCCTCCACACTCACACACTGTTATTATACATTATATAGCGCTGACATATACCACAGCGCTGTGTATAGAAGCAGTCACATGCTTCTATGTGATATGATGGATCGGGTAGGGACAGGAAGCTCGGTGCAGGGTCTCTCTCTGGGGGGTCTGTAGATTGGAGGGGAGGATCGCTGATGACGCTGTTGCGGGATGGAGTTGCTCTGAGTCACGGGTCTGGATTTCTGTGGCCAGAGAATTAATGCGACGCCCACAGGAGCCGCATAACCTGCATAATATTTACTCCATATAAGATAAATATGTGGGTGGTGGGGGGGGCGTCCCCGGTGCATGCGTGTCTGCGGGACGCAGGATTTATAACATGTCTGCGCTAATCCCGCGCTGTCATCATTAAGTGGACAGTTATGGCTCATGTGAAGCCCACGCATGGCGGGGCGCGTTCGGCTACATGACGCAGATTGCGTATATTTTGTAACTTTGTGATTTTATTTTTTATGTCGCTGTGACATTACCGGCCTCCCCCGCACCCTATAGACATAATTACAAACTTAAATTAGGCCACGCCCCCTCATTCGGGGATGGATAAGAGATAGAATTTAATAGTTACAACAATAGAAACACTTTGAATAGGCGAATGAATCATTTATTGCTGCAGATCTGCATGTTACACCTCAAAGAGGGACAGTATGTAAATGAAGCCACACCCCCTCATTGTGGGATGTATGAAGCCACGCCCCCTCATTGTGGGATGTATGAAGCCACGCCCCATCATTGGGGGATGGATAGGAAATACATTGTAACAGTTACAACAATGGAAACACTTTGAATAGGAAAATGAATTATTAATTGCTGCAGATCTGCATGTTACACCTCAAAGAGGGACAATAGGTAAACAGACACACCCCCTCTTTAAGGAATGGACAAACCCACGCCCCTCATTGAGGGATGGATGAAGCAACGCCCCCTTATTGAGGGATGGATAGGAGATACATTGTAACAGTAACAATAGAAACACTTTGAATAGGAGAACACATTAGTTATTACAGCAGATCTGCACAACATGTAAATGAAGCCAGGTCCCCTCATTGAGGGATGATGAAGCCACGCCTCCTCATTGAGGGATGATGAAGCCACGCCCCATCATTGAGGGATGGATGAAGCCACGCCCCCTCACTGAGGGATGGATGAAGCCACGTCCCCTCATTGAGGGATGATGAAGCCACGCCCCATCATTGAGGGATGATGAAGCCACGCCCCATCATTGAGGGATGGATGAAGCCACGCCCCCTCACTGAGGGATGGATGAAGCCACGTCCCCTCACTGAGGGCTGGATAGGAGATACATTGTAACAGTTATAACAATAGAAACACTTTGAATAGGCAAATGAATCATTTATTGCTGCAGATCTGCATGTTACACCTCAAAGAGGGACAATATGTAAATGAAGCCACGCCCCCTCATTGAGGGATGAATGAAGCCACGCCCCCTCATTGAGGGATAAATGAAGCCACGCCCCCTCACTGGGGGATGGATGAAGCCACACCCCCTCATTAAGGAATGGATGAAGCCATGCCCCTTTATTGAGGGATTGATGAAGCCACGCCCCCTCATTAAGGAATGGATGAATCCACGCCCCTTTATTGAGGGATGGATGAAGCCATGCCCCTTTATTGAGGGATTGATGAAGCCACGCCCCCTCAATAAGGAATGGATGTAGCCACGCCCCCTCATTGAGGGATGGATAGGAGATACATTGTAACAGTTATAACAATAGAAACACTTTAAGTAGACAAAATGAATCATTTATTGTTGCAGATCTGCATGTTACACCTCAAAGAGGGACAATATGTATATGAAGCCACGCCTCCTCATTAAGTAATGGATGTAACCACGCCCCCTCATTGAGGGATGGATGAAGCCACACCCCCTCATTAAGTAATGGATGTAACCACGCCCCCTCATTGAGGGATGGATGAAGCCACACCCCCTCATTGAGGGATGAAGCCACACCCCCTCATTGAGGGATGAATGAAGCCACACCCCGTCATTGAGGGATGGATGAAGCCACGCCCCCTCATTGAGGGATGGATTAAGCCACGCCCCCTCATTGAGAGATGGATAGGAGATACATTATAACATAACGTTACAACAATAGAAACACTTTAAATAGGCAAATGAATCATTTATTGCTGCAGATCTGCATGTTACACCTCAAAGAGGGACAAATGAGAACAACAAGGGACAGGGGGACATGGACTCTAAAGAGGGACAGTCCCTTCAAATCAGGGACATTGGGGAGGTATCCTAAATGGCTGGTTGCGGGTATGTGCGGCAGAGACGATCGCCTATAGCGAGAGGCACACAGCAATGTGTTCCATATAAAATGCATTGCTGGTGTGTAATTATAGATGCCAGGAGCAGACTGGCCATAGGGAATATTGGGGGGGGGGGGGACAGTGAACTTTTTATATTGGAGGCTAATGTTGTACAAATAGGATTACAGAAATGTATTATACAATGCACACGTTTTATTTCACATATTTTACATTTATATTTTTTCATATATTTTACACTTGAAAGACAGAGGGGAGTGATTCATAATCCGATTTGAACTCTCTTTCTGACAGTTCATACAATGCCTCCTCCATCTGGGGCGTATTCTCATATAATCTCAGATGTAGCAAGTATGGATTTAGTGCAAACGTTTCGCTAAAACAGCTTCTTCAGCGCACACAATTCAGTCGAGTTTTTTGTGGTAAAGAAATGATTGTCGGGCAGGTTGATTCATCACTAGCGCCAGGTAGCGACAGATGAGCGTCTGTAGCGGCATTTTCAGAGCGCCCGCTAGTAGTCGCAGTGCTCGGCCGTGGGTCGCTACTTCAAAGCGACTCAGTCGCTGTGCAGTGATGTCGAATACATTGTGAGGAATCGCTATTTGACCAGTACAGCGCTGTATGGGAGCGCATGTTAGCGACTGCTCATAGCGACCGACTCACACCATATTCAGCAAAAAAACAGCCTCACAAATCTCTGGCGCTTGTTTGAAGCCCAGAGCGCAGGAGGCTGTGTGATTAAAGTCTGTTTTTCAGCATCTATCCACCAGTAACAAAGCAAAAACATATGGAATTACATTGTAACAACATTGTAACATGAACACTTTAATGGCAGACCTGTAATGTCATTTCTGAGGAAATATATAAAACATGAAAACATTGTGGAAAAACTGCTTTTTCAACGTCAGGAGAGGTCACAGAATTATTTGCGATTTTTTGGGAAAAAAAACAAAAAAAAACAAAAACCCAGTTTAAAGAGAAGAAAAGGATCGTCCATTGAAATGTATGGGAGAGCGACAGGTAGCGAGAGGTCATACCTGGCGCTGTGCAAGGCTGATCGCCGGCGCTGTTCGCTGAGGATGTGAAAATGATGAATCAGACGCTACATGGCGCTATCCCAGTCGCTAAACAGATTCTGCTTGATAAATGTGTAATTGCTGCCGTGTCCGGCGTTCACCTGTCGCTACCTCTCATTAACCAGCCGCTACCTGACGCTATCCCTTTATAAATAAGGGCCGCAGTATCATGCAAAAATAGGCATTGACATTTCTTAATCATTGACTTTGATAAAAGCTCAGTTACACTGTCTGTTGGGAAGCAGCGCTTATATTATCCAAGACTCAATCACCTGTTATTAACATGTGCCCCTCATTTAATACACTTCATCCAGTGTGAGTTATAGGTTATAATAAAAAGGAATTGTACCTGTTTCCTGCTGTAACCGTCCCTTTAAGGTGCAGCCTGTGAGGGCATAGAAGTTTTTACTCCCCTCTGTCTTTCAAGTGTAAAATATATGAAAAAATATAAATGTAAAATATGGAGAAAAAGAATGTGTGAAATAAAACGTGTGCATTGTATAATACATTACTGCAATCCTATTGTACAACATTAGCCTCCAATATAAAAAGTTCTACTATTTCACAACACGCGGGTTTCCAGGGCTCACCCACCACTCAGTCCTCATCAAAAGGCTGCACACTAATTATCAATTAATAGAATTTATTAATAAAGGATTCAAACATATATGACATACATCACGCTTAGTACATAACATGATAAAAAAACACATATTAAAAACCCAAGTGGGGAGGAACTCCAGGGCTAACCAATTTGCATATTGATAATGATCTTCCCACCAAAATTAATAATTGATGATGATCTTTACACCAACATTAATTGTTTGTAAAATATACCGATACGGGTAAGAATATAGAAATATATAATATATATATATATATATATATATATATATATATATATATATAAAAAAAAAAATATATATATATATATATATTAATACATATAAATAAATATAGCACTTAGCACTTTATCTCATAAGCGTCAGCCATTTATATATATATATATATATATATATATATATAAATTAATACATATAAATAAATATATATAAAAATTAATAATTGATGATGATCTTTACACCAACATTAATTGTTTGTAAAATATACTGATACTAAGAATATAGAAATATATAAAAAAAAAAAAAATATATATATATATATATATATATATATATATAAATATATATATATATTAAAAAAAAAAATATATATATATATATATAAAAAAGAATATATAAATAAATAAATACATATAAATAAATAAATATATATATATATATATATATATATATATATATATATATATATATAAATAAATGGCCGACGCTTATGAGATAAAGTGCTAAGCGCATGTGCAATTCTAATCCATATGGAGGCCAAGTAAACTAATCTCTCCAATCATATTCCATAATATATTGTGCACCAATTAACGAAATTAACAATTTAAATGATCAATAGCTAACAGTTGGGAGATACCCCACTACCAAAATCCCCCCAGGAGGTAATTAACAGAGTCTTATGACTGCACAACACCAAGAAATAAGATTGATATATGATTTTATTGCTCTCAAATGTTAAAAAGGTCAATTTTTTACAAGAAAGACAAACTATTAAAAAACATATACACCATGTTAAAATACATACTGCCAGGAGGGGGCGCTAATCAATCTAACTGCCTAAATATTGAAAAAAGAATGTATATACAGTGTTATAACCTCTATAAAAAACAGGAAAGTACTAATTTTTAGTAAAGTGCTAAGTGCTTATACCCACAAGTACATCAATTAATAATAGAGCTGAGTGTATACAAAAAAGGAGAATGACACTAATCAATGGTAAAAAACAGTGCAAGGTAAAGTATAACCATTACTTATCCATCCAAAAGTGCAGAGTGGCAGCAAGCGTCCCCCCCGTTTTGCGCAAGCCCACGCGTTTCGAGACGTGGGTCTCTTTCTCAAGGCAGAGTGGGTGGCAGAAGGTGCTGAGGGAGCCATTTATATATGCACCTACCCCTGCTCCACCGCCGCGCTGAATGGTAAACCGCCGGTCGGCGGACGCGCTCCGGCCGAAAGCGTGTCACGCCCGGCCAGGCGGAAGTGACGCCACTCGCGCTCCAAGCTGGAGCACTATAATGCTTTGCATATTTGCACATATCTAATTAACCATTTACAGAAATTACAATCTCATTTTTTTTATATATATACATTTGTTTGTTAGCACAGGGGCAATATATCATCCCTCCCATTATCTACATAATCCCCCCTATTTGACCCTATTCCCAACCCTTATTATTATGGGTATTTAGAGGCCGATTCATTAATAGCGCCAGATGAGCGACTGTAGCGTGATTTTTTCAGCGCCAGCCAGTATTCGCTGTGCTTGGCCGGCGTTAGCTTGATGACAGCGACTCAGTCGGTGTGCGGTAATGTTGAATACGGGCTGGGGGGTCGCTGTTTCACAGGTTCAGCGTTGTATGTGAGCGCCTGGCAACGAATGGCCAGAGCGAACGGCTAGCTTCATATTCATTAACAAATCACGCTCCGAATGTGCTGGCGCTGTCCATTCCTTGTTTAAACCCCAGAGCGCTGGCGGCGATGTGTATTAACTAGTTTTTAACCCCTAAACAACCATATTTTTGAATGTAACATTATACATGTTTTTAGAATCATTTTGTAATATGAATACATTAATCTCAGACCTGTTAGATCAATTCTGCACAAATTTTTTTTAAAATTTTTTTTTTACTTAAAAATAAATCCTAACATTGCAGAAGTGGTCTCCGAATTCTTGACATTAAAAAAAAAAAAAAAAATTAATACCAATTAATTATGATTAATTATAGATTGCTCCATTGAAATGCATTGGACATCGCCAGGGAGCGACAGCTCATACCTGGCGCTGTGAGGGAATTTGCAGCGGCGCTGTTCGGTCCAGGCGGCTTCATGATGAATGCCGCGCTAGCCGTCGCTCTCGCCGGCGCTAGCCTCATTTTGCTTGATAAATGCGTCATTGTGACCGCCGCCGGGCGTACTTGAGTCGGTAGTCGCCGTTAGCTGCCGCTACCTGGCGCTCGTCAGACACTACCTGGCGCTAGCCCGTGATAAATAAGGGCCTTATACTACAAAGGGTGGGGAGGGGGTGAAATAAGAAGAAGGGGAAGGAGAATGGATAACTAAGGCGAGGAAGGACCAAGGGGAGGGTTGAGGCAAGGAAAATTTTCAACAGTAAAAATTTTTTTAGCAAACTAGCTATATGTGATAAAACTAAAGTGCCAAGTGCTTAACATGAACTAGAGCATACTATTACACCTAAAACGTGTCCCTATGCATCTAATAAGCGTCGCCCATACACATCAATACATCTCAGAAACATATCTCCAATATAAAAGGTACAAAGTTCACTGTACCTCCCCCCCAATGCTGATTCATATAAAGGAGAACGGAGGCAATGAACCTTCCAAACCAGGTACTTAGGGGCTCTGACCAATTAGATCAGATCCCTACCCCCCAAACATGGCCATAGGGAGACCTGGGGGAATTCTCGATGCTCCTCAGTCTCCCTCTCGGACCCCTGTAGCCACATGCCAAGGGACCCCAGCCCCAATGTTATAGCTCCGGCATCATGGTTGGGAGGACCCAGCAGAGATGTCTTGGACCGGTCATGGGTTTGGTAATATCCCCGGGTTGCTGATGCCCACTGGCAAGTTCTGGTTGGACGAGAGCTAATGCATGCGGAATGATGGGGATGAACAACCGATCTACTGGTGGTGGTGGGGGGGGGAGGAGGCTTTACACATAGCAGCATCCCATATCATGCCCCCTGTATCGCAGACCGAAACCAAGGAGAGTGAAGGTCCTGGATTTTGGTCCTCTTTAAAGTGGATTTTGACTATCCTGGGTTTTCTGCGCTGCGTGAGACCCCCCCCCCCCCCCAGATCGCCAAGTGCAACTTACCTCTTCCCGGTCCTAAGGTGCATGTGCGGCAGTTCATCCAATCAGCGTCTAAGGCCAGCACCTCCGAGCGCTTTGGCGGCCGCATCCCCTGCTAACAGGGAACGTGCCTACATCGGCCATTCACAGATGACTGGTGCGGTGTGAGAAACTTACCTGGGTCTGGGGCCTGGTCCCGCGGCGCGTCCCCGCCGTCTCCGCGTCCTCTGCTGGGGCTTCAGCCTCCGTCGCCCCCTCTGCATCGGCGGCGGCTGGGGTCTCCGGCGCCTTTTCGGCCGGCACGGCACCCTCTCCCCTCCTTTCAGGGAGCGGGCGCGAGCACGTTCATCTTATGCCCTCCGGCGGCGCTGCTCCCAGGGCAAGTTTGAAAGGACCAGTCCTGGTCCTGGGCTTTTGGGTTTGATGAACCCAGCCTGACTGGCCAGGGCGGTCCAGTCCTTGGGGGCTGCTCCTATTAACAACCAGATCATAGTTGCACCAATCAGTCATTCCCCCTCCTATTGGTCAGTTCCCCTTTAAATAGGTCCCTGCCCGGTCCACCAGTGCCCGTTATAGCTATTAATAGCTTGGGTGTGCTGTTGGAATTGCGTTTTGTGTGTTTGATCCGGCTTCGTCTTTGACCACTCCTGTCCGCTGCCCGCACCGACCTTCTGCCTGTATGACCTTCCTTCTGCCTACCCCTCGGATACCGCGCCCTGTGACCACCCGGCTTTGACCCCTGCCTGCCTCCAGTAATCTCTGCCTAACCCCTTGGGTTTACGTTTTTGGCCTCTGTTGGCTAGAACTCCTGATTTGGGATACCCCGCAGTTCATCCGTCTTTACCATAAGCCAGCAATCTTTGCTGGGGGCAACCGAGTCTGGAGAAGCATAACTCGTGTCTCCAGCGAGCGGGGGCTTGACTATAGGCACAAGAGGCAGTGGAGATTGGGGATTGTTGGCTCATGCAAGAAGGGTGTCCGGCGATCCCGTCAGGGATCGCCGGACACCCTTCTTGCATGAGCCAACAAGACAAAGACAATACAAGACAAAGACAATACAAGACAAAGACAATACAAGACAAAGACAATACAAAAGCTGAGATTTTTGTCGACGCGTTTCAGACTGTCCAGTCCTTACTCAGGACATCACGATCTAGCTTCATGAGATGCGCTCTACACACCTGACTCCGAAGCCGGTCAGGTGTCATTGATTTGATTGCGGCTGAACGCTCCCTGATAACCAAGCCAAGGAAAAAAGGGAAGAGAACAGACGCACCAAATCCCTGGCGGTTAATACAAATTAAAGAAGTTATATCATGCTATTTCTAAATACAAACGGCACGGAGTAGAAGAGAACACGTGTTGATATATTCGTCAGAATAAGAGTGAAGCATTAAAATATATATATATTCTTAACAATTAATTGGTATAAAAATATATCCAGCAATATAGTTAGAGAATAATCTGCAAGTTATATAATACAATACAAACTTAATATTGATTTCATCATATACATGACAATACAAACTTCATAGTAATTCCATCAGGTAAATGCCTTGAATTTCCTATGGCGTGATCGCCTAAATCAATAAAGATATATATATCATTATTTTCAAGTAACATTATTTATCTTAGACAATCATTACATTGATATTTATAGGTCACAAAGAACCACCTTTAAAACATCAAAAAACATTTTTATGCATGTAAAGAGCATAGCCACAGACTAAATATAATGATATCTATAGGGCAGGTTCTGATTTTATACCTCAGTTAACCCAAGGCCCTTATTTAAGAAGCGATAGCGTCAGGTAGCGGCTGGTTAATGAGAGGTAGCGACAGGTGAACGCCGGACACGGCAGCAATTACACATTTATCAAGCAGAATCTGTTTAGCGACTGGGATAGCGCCATGTAGCGTATGATTCATCATTTTCACAGCCTCAGCGAACAGCGCCGGTGTTCAGCCTTGCACAGCGCCAGGTATGACCTCTCGCTACCTGTGGCTCTCCCATACATTTCAATGGATGATCCTTTTCTTCTCTTTAAACAGGGTTTTTTTTTTTTTCAAAAATCACAAATAATTCTGTGACCTCTCCTGACATTGATAAAGCTGTTTTTTTCACAATTTTTTTCATTTTTTATATATTTCTTCAGAAATGACATTACAGGTCTGCCATTAAAGTGGACCAACACCCACCCCTGATCAGGAGATCCCTCCCCAAGGGAGGTGAAACCCTCCAGAAAACCCCTAAAATCTTACCTTTGTAGGCTACAGGCAAGCGACGGATAAGCCGCCGCTACCGCCGCCTCCCGCGTGTCCCTCTAGCAGGGCGCGCTCCGGCACCGGCCGTTTGTGAATGGGCAGCGCGCGCGCGCCCTGTAAGAGGGACGCGCGGGAGGGGGCGGCGGCTTATCAGTCGCTTGTCCGTCGCCTACAAAGGTAAGATTTTATGGGTTTTAAGGTGCCCCGTGGAAGTGGACCAACATCCAGGATAGTGAAAATCCTGGGTGTTGGTCCACTTTAAAGTGTCATGTTACAATGTTGTTACAATGTAATTCCATATGTTTTCCCTTTGTTACTGGTGGATAGATGCTGAAAAACAGACTTTAATCACACCGCCTCCTGCGCTCTGGGCTTCAGAGAAGCATTTTTCAGCGCCAGAGATTTGTGAGGCTGTTTTTTTGCTGAATATGGTGTGAGTCGGTCGCTATGAGCAGTCGCTAACATGCGCTCCCATACAGCGCTGTACTGGTCAAATAGCGACTCCTCAAAATGTATTCAACATTTCCGAACCGAAGTAGCGACCCGCGGCCGAGCACTGCGACTACTAGCGGGCGCTCTGAAAATGCCGCTACAGACGCTCATCTGTCGCTACCTGGCGTTAGTGATGAATCAGCCTGGGTGACCTGGGGGGTTGCACACAGCGGGGCATCCTGATTTTGTATGCCCTGGGGCAGGGCCGGCGTCAGCATCCGGCAAGGTGGGGCAGCTGCCAGGGGTCCCCACTCTCTGGGGGGGGGCACTGACAGGGCCGGCCTTTGGGGTGTTGACCGGTGGCGGACTGGGAGGGCACGTCCACAGCTGGTGGCAACATCTCCTCGAATTGAGGGGTTCCACACAACGGGGCATCTCGATTTAGATTCCAGGGGAGGAAGTGCTGGGTTTTGATCTGCTTTTAAGCTGTTTAGACTCCGAGGTCAGGTTTAAGGGGTTTGGTGCCCTTCAAAGTAGACCAAAACTAGAGTTTTGGTCAATGTAGCCTGATCCTTAGGGAGCATCCAGCTTTGGGATGCCCCTCGGTCATGTGACGCGACTCCACCCTGCCGCCCAAGGGCCACATAAACCTGGAGCCGGCCCTGCCCCGGGGGGAGGGAATTGATTGGCCCGGGAATCTGCTCCTATATTGAAGATTCGCAGCATATCTCCACTGAATACCCAGAATGCTGAGTGGTGAATATTCTCCTGTAGCCTGGAGGGGGCGCTGTCTGCACACGAGTGGAAGCTCTCACCCACACGCAAAAAAGCTCCAGGCTGGAGATTGTCGGGTGCAGTATGTTAACTGACACAGTGACAGCGAGCATCAGGGGGACAGGAAGTCAGAGACGCATGCAGATAGATTTTTACAACTTAGCTTAAAAAAAAAAAAAAAAAGAAGCAAGAAACATGGGCCAATGATAAAAATCCATATAAATATATAAAAATGGATACACCCGACATCAAGAAATATCCAGCCAGGCATGAAAGGGAAATCATTATATAATAATAATAAGAAGAAGAAGTGACGCTGTGACGTCACGCAATGCGTTGGCAGTGAGGCGTGTTGGGGGGGGGGGCGACACTGCTGCGGCTCTGCTCTCTGATATGTAAGATTTTTCATGTTATGTGGAGTATGTCTGTACTGTTTTTCACCCGGCTGGTCCTTAATAATCTTTAATAATTTTTATATATATTTTTATAACACTGTGAGGCACATTGCACTTTATTAGGGTTGTTGCTAGGTAGATTAATAATTATATGTAGATAGGTTTGGACATTCACTGTATATGTCTTTATGGATTTTTAAGGCTTATATTCATTATATATTGTATCGATGAGTCATGAGTAGTGCACTTTATTGCCAGCCCGATAAATAGACAGAGTTTATATTATATCTGATTACTTGAAGCAGAAAATCTAGCTGCCAGCTTTCCATCCCAGTGTCCTCTTTCTTTTTTTCCCCCTCCCTCCCCACCTCTGTAATTATTTGTTATGTGTTTTTTAATGATTTTAAATTTGTCTTAATTGTGTAGTGTAAATAGATGCATTAATAAAGTTTGTATATATTTTCTGATATAAATAGTGGTGCCAATGATTTTGTGGGGGTGATTTTGTGGGGATTTGTGGGATCCCCATGTTGGATTAATTAATGTTTATATATATAGCGCCATCATTTTCCATTGCGCTTTACAAGGTTTGATTACGATTATATAATATAATAATAGAATAATAATAATGTTAATTTATATAGTGCCATTATTTTTCATTACGCTTTACAAGTTATGATTACCATTATATAATATAATAATAGAATAATAATAATAATGTTAATTTATATAGTGCCATCATTTTTCATTGCGCTTTACAAGTTATGATTACGATTATATAATATAAAAATAGAATAATAATAATAATTATAATGTTTATTTATTTAGCGCCATCATTTTCCATTGCGCTTTACAAGGTATGATTACGATTATATAATATAATAGAATAAAAATAATAATGTTTATTTATATAGTGCCATCATTTTCCATTGCACTTTACAAGGTTTGATTACGATTATGTAATATAATAATATAATAATAATAATAATAATGTTTATTTATATAGTGCCATCATTTTCCATTGCGCTGTACAAGGTATGATTCCGATTATATAATAGAATAATAATAATAATGTTTATTTATATAGTGCCATCATTTTCCATTGCTCTTTACAAGGTTTGATTATGATTATATAATATAATAATAATAATAATGTTTATATATATAGCGCCATCATTTTCCATTGCGCTTTACAAGTTATGATTACGATTATATAATATAAAAATAGAATAATAATAATAATTATAATGTTTATTTATTTAGCGCCATCATTTTCCATTGCGCTTTACAAGGTATGATTACGATTATATAATATAATAGAATAATAATAATAATGTTTATTTATATAGTGCCATCATTTTCCATTGCTCTTTACAAGGTTTGATTATGATTATATAATATAATAATAATAATAATAATGTTTATATATATATATATATATATATATATATATATATAGTGCCATCATTTTCCATTGCCCTTTGCAAAGTATGATTACGATTATATAATATAATAGAATAATAATAATAATGTTTATTTATATAGTGCCATCATTTTCCATTGCTCTTTACAAGGTTTGATTATGATTATATAATATAATAGAATAATAATAATAATAATAATGTTTATTTATAGAGTGCCATCATTTTCCATTGCACTTTACAAGGTTTGATTATGATTATATAATATAATAGAATAATAATAATAATAATAATGTTTATTTATAGAGTGCCATCATTTTCCATTGCACTTTACAAGGTATGATTACTATTATATAATATAATAATAGAATAATAATAATGTTTATTTATATAGTGCCATCATTTTCCATTGTGCTTTACAAGGTATGATTATGATTAAATATTAATAATAATAATATAATATATATATATATATATATATATATATATATATATATATATAGCGCCATCATCTTCCGTAGCGCTTTCCAAGGTATAGACAAGGTAAAACATATAGTATACGCCCCTGCAAGCTTACAGAAATCATGGGTGATGTCACCCCGATACACTGAAACCTGTCACCCCTGGAATTTATTCCTACCATGAAAAGTTAGACCACAAGCTTAGCGGGAGTGTTATTCAGTTCATATGTGTAAGTGACCCTCCTCATCAGCCGACGTGTTTAGCTCCTGGAACTTCAGGCAATATTAACCCTCACCCCCCAGCCCTCCAACCCACCCTGACGCTGGGGCAGGACGGGGGGGAGGGGGGGTTACAAAGAAAATACCCTTACCTTAACCCAGGGGCCCACGCCACCATCCACACTCGAAATCAAATTAATTCTGTTTATTAAAGAATAGTACATACTACACAAATGGACATATAATTAATTTGATTTCGAGTGTGCGGCCACTTGTGTGGATGGTGGAGTGGGTTAGCCCTGGATTCCCACTGTCAATAAGGAATTACCTGTTAATATTATTTAGGCTGTGCATATTCATATTGGAGTGTAACCCAGGGGCCCCGTGCTGCTCCTCCGGCACCTGTCCCTGGGCACCACCATCTTTGAAGTAAAACACAGAGCCGCATCCCCAGCGCGGACCTGGGGGAGTGGCGCATTCTTGTTTCGCCAGCGGCGGCCATGGGAGACCAGGAGGCGCGGCACAGGCCCGTGGGTTAAAAAGGAACGGCACACCTGATTTTTACTTTTCCGGGTGTTGTTCCGCTCAGTGGGGGCATCCAGAATTGGGATGCCCCGCTGTGTGTAACCCCTCCCCTAAGTTGCCCCATTCACTCACTTCCTGTCGCTCCCACAGCGCGCTCATTGGCTGAACCAATCAGAGCAGTCGCTTTCACTCGGCGCCCCCTGGATGGCTAAATAGATGAGTGGCGCCGAAGATTGCGCCGCCAGCCGCATCCCCCGCTCATCTCCTACCCGTTGCATGCCTGTGCCGCCCATCCAGAAAGGCCGGATGCAGACGCGCACGCGGCTAGAGGTGAACGTGGCGCAGAGACGCGCCGAAGGCTCCGGGACAAGGTGAGTGAAACGGGGCTTCTGGGGGGGTTTAACACAGCGGGGCATCCCAATTCGGGATTACCCCAAATAGTGGAAGACGGACGTCTAAAAGACTCCAGGGCCTCCGATGTTCCTCTTCAGGTAAGGTTTTTTTATTTCCTTGTAACCCCCCCGTCCTGCCTAGGAGGCTGATTCATTAATAGCGACAGATAGCGACTGTTGAGCGACTGTAGCGGTATTTTGACAGCGACCGCTAGTAGTCGCTGTGCTTGGCCATTGTTCGGTGGATGATAGCGACCGGCACCCACCATATTCATTAAAAAATCAGCCTTTAAAATTCCTAGCGCTGTGAAATACATGTTTAAATCCCAGAGCGCAGTAGGCGATGTGTTAAAAGTAGTTTTTTAACCCCCTAACCACCCCAAAAAAATGGAATGATTTTGAAATAATATTCAAACCTGAATAGTTTAAAATCAGACCTGTAATATCAATTCTGCAAAAAAAAAAAATTTTTTTTGAAAAATCCCCAAAAAATACATTTTCAAAGGAAGAAGTGTTCACAGATTTTTTTTTTTAATTTACAAAAAATATATATATATATATATTAATAAAATAATTATTAATTAAAATACATTCTGCCATTGAAATGCATTGGAGAGCGCCAGGTAGCGACAGGTCATACCTGTCGCTGTTCAAGAATGTTCGCTGGCGCTGTGGGATGAGGCTGGGATAATGATGATGAATGAGTTGCTAGGTGGCGCTATCTCAGTCGCTAAGCAGGATCGGCTTGATAAATGTGTGATTGCGGAGGGGAGCCGGCGTTTTAGTTGCGGTACCTGGCTTTACTGGCCGGCTCCCCAGTCGCTATCTGTCGCTATTCCTTGATAAATAAGGCCCTAAATGTCAGAGTAGGCTGGCAGAGCAGGGGGCAGGGGTTAATACTGACTTTAGTTCTGCTTTAGCTTTTTCCCGTGATGCGGTTGAGGAGACTCTGCCTCTTCCTGAACACTTACTCCTGACATTTGAAGGGACGCACTTTCACGCTGGTTGTTCCACTGACACTTCCCCCGAAATAATTACTCACGCCATAACAACTCGCCGATGCTTGTCGTGCCAGAACCACGATACTGATCGCTTGTTGTCTTAAAGAGGACCAAAACCCACCCTGGAGTCTATGATCCTTGCTTCCCCTGGGGCATCCAGATTCCCTACTGTATAAAACCACCCAGGTCACCCATTAACCTCACTCCCCGCCCTGCTAAAGGAATACTAACTCCCTGCTAACTTTAGCAGGGCGCACACCCGCCAGGCGTTTGTAAATGGACGCTCCATGTTAGAGGGTAGTAGGGACGTGTCCGCCAGCGCACTCAGGTCCGCTCATCAAGTCCTATGATCCTTAGGGCCTTATTTATCAAGGAATAGCGACAGATAGCGACAGATAGCGACTGGGGAGCCGGCCAGTAAAGCCAGGTACCGCAACGAGAACGCCGGCTCCCCTCCACAATCACACATTTATCAAGCCGATACTGCTTAGCAACCGGGAGGCCGATTCATTAATAGCGCCAGGTAGCGACAGATGAGCGCCAGTAGCGTGATTTTCACAGCGCCAGCTAGTATTCGCTGCGCTTGGCCGGGGTTTGCTTGTTGACAGCGACTCAGTCGGTGTGCGGTAATGTTGAATACGGGGTTAGGGGTCGCTGTTTCACAGGTTCCGCGTTGTATGGGTGCGCCTGACAGCGAATGGCCAGAGCGAACGGCTTGCTGCAGATTCATTAACAAATCACGCTCAAAAATTTCTCGCGCCGTGAATTCCTTGTTTAAACCCCAGAGCGCTGGCGGCGATGTGTGTAAAGTAGTTTTTAACCCCCAAACAACCATTTTTTTTTAATGTAAAAATTATACAAGTTTTTCTAAACATTTTGTAATATGAATACATGAATATCAGACCTGTAATATCAATTCTGCACAATTTATTTATTTATTTTTTTTTTTACTTAAAAAAAATTCCTAACATTGCAGAAGTGGTCACAGAATTTTTGACATTAAAAAAAAAAAAAACATTAATAGCAATTAATTATGATTATTTAAGGATTGCTCCATTGAAATGCATTGGACAACGCCAGGGAGCGCCAGGTCATACCTGTCGCTGTGATGGGATTAGCAGCGGCGCTGTTCGTTGCAGTCGGCTACATGATGAATCCCGCGCTAGCTGAAGCTCTCGCCGGCGCTAGCCTCATTTAGCGTGATAAATGCGTCATTGTGACCGCCGCCGGCCGTACTTGATTCGGTAGCCGCCGTTAGCTGGCGGTACCTGGCGCTCGTCAGACACTACCTGGCGCTAGCCCTTGATAAATAAGGCCGTGAGATAGCGCCACCTAGCAACTCATTCATCATCATTATCCCAGCCTCATCCCACAGCGCCAGCGAACATCCTTGAACAGCGACAGGTATGACCTCTCGCTACCTGGCGCTCTCCAATGCATTTCAATGGCAGAATGTATTTTAATTAATAATTATTTTTTAATATATATATATATATTTTTTTTTACATTTCAAAAAAAAAAAATCTGTGAACGCTTCTTCCTTTGAAAATGTATTTTTTTGGGATTTTTAAATTTTTTTTTTTTTTTTGCAGAATTGATATTACAGGTCTGATTTTAAACTATTCAGGTTTGAATATTATTTCAAAATCATTCCATTTTTTTTTTTGGGTGGTTAGGGGGTTAAAAAACTACTTTTAACACATCGCCTACTGCGCTCTGGGATTTAAACATGCATTTCACAGCGCTAGGAATTTTTAAGGCTGATTTTTTAATGAATATGGTGGGTGCCGGTCGCTACGTCCAGTCGCTATCATGCGATCCCATACAACAGCGAACCTGTCAAATAGCGACTCAGCATCTTGTATTCAACATTACGGCACACCGACTGAGTCGCTATCATCCACCGAACAATGGCCAAGCACAGCGACTACTAGCGGTCGCTGTCAAAATACCGCTACAGTCGCTCAACAGTCGCTATCTGTCGCTATTAATGAATCAGCCTCCCAGATGAGTGGACAGGAGCGAATCCAAGCGCGCTGATTGGACAGGGGGCCGCACATGTGCCACAGGCAACCTGGGGGGTTTCACACAGCAGGGGCATCTACGATCGGGGTGCCCGGGGGCCAAAACCCAGGATAGTCAAAATCACAGTTTTTTTGGTCCACTTTAATTCACCATTACACTGATGACCCAGCGCAAATGATACACCGACGCTTGTTCCAGAACCACAAGCCTGATGCTTGTCGTCTTAAAACAAAACCTGAGAATTTGACTTTCCTGAATTTTGTTCCGTTCCCCTAAAATATTCCAGAGCCGCAAGCTGGCTTTCCCCTGGGGCCCCCCAAAGCGGGATGTGAACCCCCTAGAATGCCGCTACTAACTCACCTCTTAATTGTTCCTACAGAGCATGTGCGGGCTTGCATCCAATGAGAGCCATCCGCAGTGACGGGGAGGCCGATTCATTAACAGCGGCAGGTAGCGACAGTTGAGCGACTGTAGCGGCATTTTCGGAGCGCCCGCTAGTAGTCGCTGTGCTTGGTAGTTGATAGCGACTCAGTCGGTTTGCCGTAATGTTGAATATTGGGTGAGGAGTCGCTATTTGACAGGTTCCACGCTGTATGGGAGCGCATGATAGCGACTGGTCAGAGCGACCGTCTCCCACCATATTCATTAACAAATCACGCTCAAAAAATTCTGGCGCTGTGAAATGCATGTTTAAACCCCAGAGCGCTGGCGGCGATGGTTTAAAAGTAGTTTTTTAACCCCCAAACAACCATATTTTTGGAAACCCAAAAAAAACAAGTTTTTTAAATAATTTAGTAATATGAATACATTAATATCAGACCTGTAATATCAATTCTGTACTATTTTTTTTTCTTTTTTTTTACCTTAAAAAAATTATTTAAAATGGCAGAAGTGGTCACAGAATTTTTGACATTTAAAAAAAAAAAAATTAATAACAATTAATTATGAATATTTAAAGATTGTTCCATTGAAATGCATTGGAGAGCGCCAGGTAGCGAGAGGTCATACCTGTCGCTGTTCAAGGTCGGACGCTGGCGCTGTGGGGCTGCAATAATGATGAATGAGTCGCTATATGGCGCTATCTCAGTCGCTAAGCAGGATTGGCTTGATAAATGTGTGATTGTGGTGGGGAGCCGGCGTTCTCTTGGCGGGGCCCGTCATTATCGGCCGCTCACCAGTCGCTACCTGTCGCTATTCCTTCATAAATAAGGGCCTATGTCAATGACCTCCTGCCCCAGCCTCTCTGAATGGAAGAGGAGCCCGAGGAATTGGTGAATGACCAGCAGCGTTCTGGGGGGTTCACACAGGGGGGACATTCCATTTTGGGATGCCCCAGGGGAAAGCCAGAGGCCAGCACTGCAATCATTTATATTCCAGGGCAGGTTTTGTTCCGCTTTCATGCAAGATTACACTGATACTTGTAGAATCACACACTGATGCCCCAGGAGGATGATAAATCGGATGCTTTTCAGGCCATGGAAGTTAACCACCGACACTTGCCCCAGAATAATGATACCCCGATACTCCATAACTTAATGCTTGCTCAGCTGTCACTTGCTCCCTTGGCACAGATAACCCTACCTGGAGCTGCACTTCCAACAGGTGGGTGTGGCCTCTGTACAAGAGGAGGCGGAGCTCTGTACATGGGCACATGTGCAGGCTTCACATACCAGGTTTACAGGAGGTCAGCCTGTGCTGCGTGATGGGGTGACAGGTAAGCAGGGAGTGTCGTGCCCCCTGATCTGAGGTCTGTGTGAAAGTCCACGGTTTTCATTCACTTTGAAAACAGAAAAGATTCCTGGCGCGGGCAGCGAGCACCTGTGTGTACGATTGTGCACAAGTGTGTGTGTGTGTGTGTGTGTGTGTGTGTGTGTGTGTGTGTGTGTGTGTGTATGAGCTGCTTATGGGGGGGGAAAGAGCGTCCTCCATTTCCAGAGGAAATAAGATTTGTGCGCCGCTGCCAAAATAAATGTTCCAGCTCCATTAACGCTCTTGCAGAGGGACCCACTTCAAGAGTGCGCTGCCCCGCGGCCCATTGCGTCTCCTGCTGGCACGGCCGGCTCGAGGTGCATTAGCCACTCCGCTGGCCCCTCTCGCGCCGGAGGAAACGCAGAAATGACTGCGGCATCGGCCTCCGGTAATTATAGAGTTAATGTAATGGAACACAAAGTATCCGAGCTTTCCTCAGTGTTCCCAAAAATCTTAATTGTTTCCCTCGTGATCGGACGTTTCCTGTAACCCCTCGGCGACCGCGGCGCATGCAGTTACACCTAAGAAAATCTTGGAGACGGGGGCACAGATCTGCACCCCTGAATCAGTCCTCATACAGCCCAATGGCATACCGACGGCCGTTGCCTCGGGACAATGGCACAACGACATCCGGTGCCCCAGCACAATGGCACACAGACGTCGCACCGCCCCGGGACAATGGCGCACAGATGCCTAGTGCACCGGGACAATGGCACCCCGACTACTGTTGCCCCAGGACAATTGCCGCCGACACCTGTTGCCCCAGGACAAAGGCACAATGACGCCTGTTGCCCCAGGACAAAGGCACACCAATGCCTGTTGCCCAAGGAAAATGGCACACCGATGCCCGTTGGCCCGGGACAATGGCACACTGACACCTGTTGCCCCTGGGCAATGTCACACTGATGCCTTTTGCATTGGGACAATGGCACAATGACCACCATTGCCCCAAGACAATGGCACACTAATGCCTTTTGCATTGGGACAATGGCACACTGATGCCTGTTGCCCTGGAACAGGGGCACTGGTGAGAGAGGGAGGGGCACCGGTGGGTAGCTAGCTACAGGGGGTTCACAGGTATCAGCCACACCAGGTCCCTGCGCCCCCAGAGAATGCCTATTAGTCCTCATACAGCCCTGCAGGGGGAAAATGGGACACCAACGCCCGTTGCCCCTGGACAATGGCACACTGATGCCCATTGCGCTGGGACAATGGCACATTGATACCTGTTGCCCCGGGACAACGGCACACCAACAATTGTTGTCCTGGGACAATGGCACAGCAACGTCCGTTTCCCTGGGACAATGACACCTTGACGTCTGTTGCCCTGGAATAATGGCACCCTGATGCCCATTGCCCCAGGACAATGGCACCCCGACTCCTGTTGCCCCAGACAATGGCACGCCGACACCTGTTGCTCCAGGACAATGGCACGCCGACACCTGTTGCTCCAGGACAATGGCACACCAATGCCTGTTGCCCTGGGACAATGGCACACCATTGCCCCAGGACAATGCACATCGACACCCGTTGCCCCTTGACAATGTCACACTGATGCCTTTTGTGTTGGGACAATGGCACACTGATGCCTTTTGCGTTGGGACAATGGCACACTGATGCCCATTGCGCTGGGACAATGGCACATTGATACCTGTTGCCCCAGAACAATGGCACACTGATGCCCATTGCCCTGGGACAATGGCACATTGATACCTGTTGCCCCGGGACAACGGCACACCAACAATTGTTGTCCTGGGACAATGGCACAACAACGTCCGTTTCCCTGGGACAATGACACCCTGACGTCTGTTGCCCTGGAATAATGGAACCCTGATGCCCATTGCCCCAGACAATGGCACGCCGACACCTGTTGCTCCAGGACAATGGCACACCATTGCCCCAGGACAATGCACATCGACACCCGTTGCCCCTTGACAATGTCACACTGATGCCTTTTGCGTTGGGACAATGGCACACTGATGCCTGTTGCCCTGGGACAGGGGAACTGGTGAGAGAGGGGGGGCACCGGTGGGAAGAAGGTAGCTAGCTACAGGGGTTCACAGGTATCAGCCACACCAGGTCCTATGTGGTCAGATGAATCCTCCAGGTCTGAACTGTTTCCTTATTTACTCGGAAAGTGCAGGCAAACCTAAAAAACAATACTCACCTATTCTCCCCTGCAGCTGTTTCCTATATATTATCTGAATATCTTTTACTTACCTATTCCCAAAACTGGGTCTTGCATTATATCTGGGCCAAGCAACTACTCCTGCATTTTCAAAAAAGCTAATTCTTGGAGACCCAGCTCTGCAATTGAGGGGGCATGCTAGGCAATACCTCGGAGTGCTCCTTCACACAAGGCAGGATGTCATGAGACACAATCACTGGATCAGGCCTAGATCTGAGGGGAAGAAGCGGTGAGTATTTCAGGTTTTTTAAGTTTGTCCAGACTGGGCCTTTAACAGGTGGATCTACTTTTTAAACCTCTCACAAGTTAGGATGAAAATAAAGTCACATGGCACATCCACCTTGTAAAATGATTTCCTTAGTTACAGGGACACCTAGCCATCGTGAATGGGATGTGCAAAGCAGTCCCAAAGGGGTGGGAAAAACCCACAGAGCAAGGCTGAAAAATGTGACTGTGCCAGAGCGCCATATTAGTCTGGCGTAAAGTGCGGGAGCCGGTCCCTGGAGGGGGGGCTGAACTGCCGCCGGCAGCACAAACATGGCATCCTCCAATGCTTGGACATCCGCCTTATAAAAAGGAAGTAAAGGTGTGACCGATAACCAAGTGGCAGCCTTGCACACTTGGACACTTGGTCTACAGAAGCCGGGTGCCGGAAGGCCCGGAATGCACCCACAGCTCTAATGGAGTGGGCCCCTCACCGCTCGCAGAATAGGCCTGAGACACAGCGTGCCCGGACCAGTGACTAATGGTGGGTTGGGTTGGCTATCAGCCCCTTCTTGGGACCTGTAGGCGCCACAAACAAGGCATCCGTTCTACGCAAGAATGTCGTGGCTGCTTTAAACACTCGCTACATTGATCCCTTGAATGTACAGGATTCGCATAGGAAGAAGGAAGGATGATGTCCTCATTCAAATGTCAAAAAGCTGAGACCACCTTGGGCAAGAAGTCCCTCCGCAAATGTAGGACGACCCTGTCACTATAAAAAATAAAAAGGAGGGCTTGCAAGACAGCGCCACCAGCTCAGAAACTCTGAACACTGAGGTGATGGCCACCAAAAACATCACCTTAGAGGCCGCCGCCATTAGCTCAGATGGAGGCCTCTGTAAAGCCGAAAGGACCAGATTGAGGCGTCTTCTGCTGCGGCAAGCGAGTACGCTTTCTGGCAGTGGCTTGACTAATTCATCACGCTGCTCTCCAAATGGGCGACCACCCACAAAGGGTGAGGCAGCCATGGTCCTCTGAGATACAGCATCCGCCGGCCACTGCTTCAGCCATAGGGCCCGCCGCAAAGCCACACCACCGCAAAGGGTAAGGCAGCCATGGTCCTCTTAGACGCAGCATCCGCCGGTCACTGCTTCAGCCATAGGACGCCGCAAAGCCACACCACCCACAAAGGGTAAGACAGCCATGGTCCTCTTAGACGCAGCATCCGCCAACCACTGCTTCAGCCGTAGGGCCCACCGCAAAGCCACACCACCCACAAAGGGTAAGGCAGCCATGGTCCTCTTAGATGCAGCATCCGCCGGCCACTGGTTCAGCCATAGGGCCCGCCGCAAAGCCACACCACCGCAAAGGGTAAGACAGCCATGGTCCTCTTAGACGCAGCATCCGCCAACCACTGCTTCAGCCGTAGGGCCCACCGCAAAGCCACACCACCCACAAAGGGTAAGGCAGCCATGGTCCTCTTAGATGCAGCATCCGCCGGCCACTGGTTCAGCCGTAGGGCCCACCACAAAGCCACACGACCTACAGAAGGCATGCCTCCCAACTTTTGAAAGCCTTAAAGAGGGACACGAGAACACACTTTTAAACATTAAAGCCAAGCCCGACCTCACTCCTGACCACGCCCCAGTCACGCCCCTAAAGGGAAACACCACCTAACAATTAAATAATAATAATAGAGACAAGGCCTCCGCAAACATATTACAGTGAAGGGCTATAGTGAGTGGGACATCACTACATTGCAGCCAGTGAGGGGCATCCCTCCAATACAGCCAGTGAGGGGCATCCCTCCAATACAACCAGTGAGGGGCATCCTTCCAATACAACCAGTGAGGGGCATCCCTCCAATACAACCAGTGAGGGGCATCCCTCCATTACAGCCAGTGAGGGGCATCCCTCCATTACAGCCAGTGAGGGGCATCCCTCCAATACAACCAGTGAGGGGCATCCCTCCAATACAACCAGTGAGGGGCATCCCTCCAATACAACCAGTGAGGGGCATCCCTCCAATACAACCAGTGAGGGGCATCCCTCCAATACAACCAGAGAGGGGCATCCATCCAATACAACCAGTGAGGGGCATCCCTCCAATACAACCAGTGAGGGGCATCCCTCCAATACAACCAGTGAGGGGCATCCCTCCAATACAACCAGTGAGGGGGCATCCCTCATTGCAGCCAGCTGGGGGCATCCCTCATTGCAGCCAGTTGGGGGCATCCCTCCAATACAACCAGTGAGGGGCATCCCTCCAATACAACCAGTGAGGGGCATCCCTCCAATACAACCAGTGAGGGGGCATCCCTCATTGCAGCCAGTTGGGGGCATCCCTCCAATACAACCAGTGAGGGGCATCCCTCCAATACAACCAGTGAGGGGCATCCCTCCAATACAACCAGTGAGGGGCATCCCTCCAATGCAACCAGTGAGGGGCATCCCTCCAATACAACCAGTGAGGGCCATCCCTCCAATACAACCAGTGAGGGGCATCCCTCCAATACAACCAGTGAGGGGCATCCCTCCAATACAACCAGTGAGGGGCATCCCTCCAATACAACCAGTGAGGGGCATCCCTCCAATGCAACCAGTGAGGGGCATCCCTCCAATACAACCAGTGAGGGGCATCCCTCCAATACAACCAGTGAGGGGCATCCCTCCAATACAACCAGTGAGGGGCATCCCTCCAATACAACCAGTGAGGGGGCATCCCTCATTGCAGCCAGTTGGGGGCATCCCTCATTGCAGCCAGCTGGGGGCATCCCTCATTGCAGCCAGTTGGGGGCATCCCTCCAATACAACCAGTGAGGGGCATCCCTCCAATACAACCAGTGAGGGGCATCCCTCCAATACAACCAGTGAGGGGCATCCCTCCAATACAACCAGTGAGGGGCATCCCTCCAATACAACCAGTGAGGGGGCATCCCTCATTGCAGCCAGTTGAAGGCATCCCTCATTGCAGCCAGTTGGGGGCATCCCTCCAATACAACCAGTGAGGGGCATCCCTCCAATACAACCAGTGAGGGGCATCCCTCCAATACAACCAGTGAGGGGGCATCCCTCATTGCAGCCAGTTGGGGACATCCCTCATTGCAGCCAGCTGGGGGCATCCCTCATTGCAGCCAGTTGGGGGCATCCCTCCAATACAACCAGTGAGGGGCATCCCTCCAATACAACCAGTGAGGGGCATCCCTCCAATACAACCAGTGAGGGGCATCCATCCAATACAACCAGTGAGGGGCATCCCTCATTGCAGCCAGCTGGGGGCATCTCTCATTGCAACCAGTTGGGGGCATCCCTCATTGCAGCCAGTTGGGGGCATCCCTCATTGCAGCCAGTTGGGGGCATCCCTCATTGCAGCCAGTTGGGGGCATCCCTCATTGCAGCCAGCTGGGGGCATCTCTCATTGCAACCAGTTGGGGGCATCCCTCATTGCAGCCAGTTGGGGGCATCCCTCATTGCAGCCAGTTGGGGGCATCCCTCATTGCAGCCAGTTGGGGGCATCCCTCATTGCAGCCAGTTGGGGGCATCCCTCATTGCATTGGCGACACAGACACATATATACACACACACCTATACATACCTCCCAACTTTTTAGGGTAGAAAAGAGGGACAATAGGTAACTTAGGCCATGCCCCCTCATTGAGGGATGGATGAAGCCACGCCCCCTCATTGAGAGATGGATGAAGCCACGCCCCCTCATTGAGGAATGGATAGGAGATACATTGTAACAATTACAACAATAGAAACACTTTGAATAGGGAAATGAATCATTTATTGCTGCAGATCTGCATGTTACACCTCAAAGAGGGGCAATATGCAAATGATACCACGCCCCTTATTGTGAGATGACTGAAGCCACGCCCCTCATTGAAGAATGGATAGGAGATACATTGTAACTGTTACTACAATAGAAACACTTTGAATAAGTAAATAATCATTTATTGCTGCAGATCTGCATGTTACACCTCAAAGAGGGACAAATGAGAACAACCAGGGACAGGGGCACATGGGCTCAAAAGAGGGACAGTCCCTCCAAATCAGGGACACTTAGGACGTATGGCTGCCTGTGCTAATGATTTCCACCCCCACTATTAGATATCACGCTGTGAGACCTGCTGGCCATGCTGAGCATTGTAGTTCCACACCTTGACTTCACTGTGCACTGCAATGGCTGCCCGTGCCGGCTTCCTGCGCTGCGAGCAGAGACTCCCCAGGGCAAGCCACAAGAGCAATAAATTTCCCTTTATATCCTCCTCATCCGGTGCTCCCAGCTCATCAATGCTCGGCGCTGACAGCCGGGCCCCAAACTGCCGCAAGGGACACGACCCTGTACAGTATATAGCAGCGTCATCATCCATGGCGCAGTACAAAGTGATAGGAGTAGTAGTGATGCTGGATGTGGCTGTTCTATGGCAGGAGAGCCCGGCTCATCCACTCACACACAATACACATTGCTGGCCATTTATCTATGATAGGAGTAGTAGTGATGCTGGATGTTGCTGGCCATTTATCTATGATAGGAGTAGTAGTGATGCTGGGTGTTGCTGGCCATTTATCTATGATAGGAGTAGTAGTGATGCTGGATGTTGCTGGCCATTTATCTATGATAGGAGTAGTAGTGATGCTGGATGTTGCTGGCCATTTATCTATGATAGGAGTAGTAGTGATGCTGGATGTTCTATGGCAGGAGAGCCCGGCTCATCCACTCACACACAATACAGTAATATCTGCATGTAACTCTTAGGGGGCCCCATTCTCCTGGTGGGCCCCAGGCACCCCACGCCCGACCCTGCCCTGAGGAAGTCTCCTCTCCCGGCGCCGGGGTCACGGAGCCGCCATGACAGTGTGAGAAAAGGCAGAAGGATTCGGAGGAACAAGTGGAAAGTTTTGATGTAGCGCAGGAAGCGTCGAGAGCGCGGCGCGGATCCCGGGGTCAGCAGGAACTCAGGAATCGCACCGTTCAATCATGTCTCCTCAGCCCGGTGCGACGCTGAAACGCTTCCTCCATCCTTCTTCCTGCAGCAGCACATTAAATGGAAATAAAACAGGGAGCCGAGCGTGACAGATCCGCTCCCCGATCCATCAGCGCCGCGTCCCTGCATCCGGACACAAATCCATCCCGCGTGTCTGATAGAGTGTCAGCTCTGAGGGACAGGGCGTCATGTGACTGCTTCAATGTACAGCGCTGTGGTATATGTCAGCGCTATATAATGTATAGTAACAGTGTGTGAGTGCGGGGGGAGACATTAGAGTGTGAGCTCTGAGGGACAGGAGGTCATGTGACTGCTTCTATGTACAGCGCTGTGGTATATGTCAGTGCTATATAATGTATAATAACAGTGTGTGAGTGTGGGGGAGACATTAGAGTGTGAGCTCTGAGGGACAGGAGGTCATGTGACTGCTTCTATGTACAGCGCTGTGGTATATGTCGGCGCTTTATAATGTATAATAACAGTGTGAGTGCGGAGGAGACATTAGAGTGTGAGCTCTGAGGGACAGGAGGTCATGTGACTATTGACACTGTGACATATGAGGACATTGCAGTGACATCACAGCGCTGGGACGCGGACGCGGACGGGGCAGAGGGGAATGTCTCCGGGGACACCAAGTTTTGGCCCTTCTGTCCCATGCCCTCCATCACTCCCTATCATCCCGAGATTGAGGAAGGAATGCGCGCGTCACGCCGCATAACCGACGCTGAGAATTCCTCCCTCGTACAGGAGCTTGCACTCTAATGCACCATACACATTTATTATACATTGATGTAGCGCCAACATAGTCCATA
>CM051241.1:5517047-5644547 GCA_027917425.1 Gastrophryne carolinensis
CAGGAAGAGAGGCATTCTGGGAAGGATCATCATCAATGAGCGATCCTTATCTGATGAATGATACACCATAGAGAGATACCAGGGAATCCCCAGCTAAGGTCCCTACTCTCCCCTGTATCTGCTGTGTTACACTATAGTGATACACTGTCATCATGTGACTCTGGAGGAGAGCGAGCAGTGTAACAATCCAGACACAGCCAGAGCTCTCCCCTGTATCTGCTGTGTTACACTATAGTGATACACTGTCATCATGTGACTCTGGAAGAGAGCGAGCGCTGTAACAATCCAGACACAGCCAGAGCTCTCCCCTGTATCTGCTGTGTTACACTATAGTGATACACTGTCATCATGTGACTCTGGGAGGAGAGCGAGCGGTGTAACAATCCAGACACAGCCAGAGCTCTCCCCTGTATCTGCTGTGTTACACTATAGTGATACACTGTCATCATGTGACTCTGGAGGAGAGCGAGCAGTGTAACAATCCAGACACAGCCAGAGCTCTCCCCTGTATCTGCTGTGTTACACTATAGTGATACACTGTCATCATGTGACTCTGGAGGAGAGCGAGCAGTGTAACAATCCAGACACAGCCAGAGCTCTCCCCTGTATCTGCTGTGTTACACTATAGTGATACACTGTCATCATGTGACTCTGGAAGAGAGCGAGCGCTGTAACAATCCAGACACAGCCAGAGCTCTCCCCTGTATCTGCTGTGTTACACTATAGTGATACACTGTCATCATGTGACTCTGGGGGAGAGCGAGCGGTGTAACAATCCAGACACAGCCAGAGCTCTCCCCTGTATCTGCTGTGTTACACTATAGTGATACACTGTCATCATGTGACTCTGGGGGGAGAGCGAGCGCTGTAACAATCCAGACACAGCCAGAGCTCTCCCCTGTATCTGCTGTGTTACACTATAGTGATACACTGTCATCATGTGACTCTGGAGGAGAGCGAGCGCTGTAACAATCCAGACACAGCCAGAGCTCTCCCCTGTATCTGCTGTGTTACACTATAGTGATACACTGTCATCATGTGACTCTGGGGGGAGAGCGAGCGGGGTAACAATCCAGACACAGCCAGAGCTCTCCCCTGTATCTGCTGTGTTACACTATAGTGATACACTGTCATCATGTGACTCTGGAGGAGGAGAGCGAGCACTGTAACAATCCAGACACAGCCAGAGCTCTCCCCTGTATCTGCTGTGTTACACTATAGTGATACACTGTCATCATGTGACTCTGGGGGGAGAGCGAGCGCTGTAACAATCCAGACACAGCCAGAGCTCTCCCCTGTATCTGCTGTGTTACACTATAGTGATACACTGTCATCATGTGACTCTGGGGGGAGAGCGAGCAGTGTAACACTCCAGACACAGCCAGAGCTCTCCCCTGTATCTGCTGTGTTACACTATAGTGATACACTGTCATCATGTGACTCTGGAGGAGAGCGAGCACTGTAACAATCCAGACACAGCCAGAGCTCTCCCCTGTATCTGCTGTGTTACACTATAGTGATACACTGTCATCATGTGACTCTGGGGGAGAGCGAGCGCTGTAACAATCCAGACACAGCCAGAGCTCTCCCCTGTATCTGCTGTGTTACACTATAGTGATACACTGTCATCATGTGACTCTGGAGGAGAGCGAGCAGTGTAACAATCCAGACACAGCCAGAGCTCTCCCCTGTATCTGCTGTGTTACACTATAGTGATACACTGTCATCATGTGACTCTGGGGGAGAGCGAGCGGTGTAACAATCCAGACAGAGCCAGAGCTCTCCCCTGTATCTGCTGTGTTACACTATAGTGATACACTGTCATCATGTGACTCTGGGGGAGAGCGAGCGGTGTAACAATCCAGACAGAGCCAGAGCTCTCCCGTGTATCTGCTGTGTTACACTATAGTGATACACTGTCATCATGTGACTCTGGGGGAGAGCGAGCGGTGTAACAATCCAGACACAGCCAGAGCTCTCCCCTGTATCTGCTGTGTTACACTATAGTGATACACTGTCATCATGTGACTCTGGAGGAGAGCGAGCGGTGTAACAATCCAGACACAGCCAGAGCTCTCCCCTGTATCTGCTGTGTTACACTATAGTGATACACTGTCATCATGTGACTCTGGGAGGAGAGCGAGTGGTGTAACAATCCAGACACAGCCAGAGCTCTCCCCTGTATCTGCTGTGTTACACTATAGTGATACACTGTCATCATGTGACTCTGGAGGAGAGCGAGCGCTGTAACAATCCAGACACAGCCAGAGCTCTCCCCTGTATCTGCTGTGTTACACTATAGTGATACACTGTCATCATGTGACTCTGGGAGGAGAGCGAGCGCTGTAACAATCCAGACACAGCCAGAGCTCTCCCCTGTATCTGCTGTGTTACACTATAGTGATACACTGTCATCATGTGACTCTGGAGGAGAGCGAGCGGTGTAACAATCCAGACACAGCCAGAGCTCTCCTCTGTATCTGCTGTGTTACACTATAGTGATACACTGTCATCATGTGACTCTGGGGGGAGAGCGAGCGGTGTAACAATCCAGACACAGCCAGAGCTCTCCCCTGTATCTGCTGTGTTACACTATAGTGATACACTGTCATCATGTGACTCTGGAGGAGAGCGAGCGGTGTAACACTCCAGACACAGCCAGAGCTCTCCCCTGTATCTGCTGTGTTACACTATAGTGATACACTGTCATCATGTGACTCTGGAGGGAGAGCGAGCGGTGTAACACTCCAGACACAGCCAGAGCTCTCCCCTGTATCTGCTGTGTTACACTATAGTGATACACTGTCATCATGTGACTCTGGAGGAGGAGAGCGAGCGCTGTAACAATCCAGACACAGCCAGAGCTCTCCCCTGTATCTGCTGTGTTACACTATAGTGATACACTGTCATCATGTGACTCTGGGGGGAGAGCGAGCGCTGTAACAATCCAGACACAGCCAGAGCTCTCCCCTGTATCTGCTGTGTTACACTATAGTGATACACTGTCATCATGTGACTCTGGGGGAGAGCGAGCGCTGTAACAATCCAGACACAGCCAGAGCTCTCCCCTGTATCTGCTGTGTTACACTATAGTGATACACTGTCATCATGTGACTCTGGAGGAGAGCGAGTGGTGTAACAATCCAGACACAGCCAGAGCTCTCCCCTGTATCTGCTGTGTTACACTATAGTGATACACTGTCATCATGTGACTCTGGAGGAGAGCGAGCGCTGTAACAATCCAGACACAGCCAGAGCTCTCCCCTGTATCTGCTGTGTTACACTATAGTGATACACTGTCATCATGTGACTCTGGGGGAGAGCGAGCGCTGTAACAATCCAGACACAGCCAGAGCTCTCCCCTGTATCTGCTGTGTTACACTATAGTGATACACTGTCATCATGTGACTCTGGAGGAGAGCGAGTGGTGTAACAATCCAGACACAGCCAGAGCTCTCCCCTGTATCTGCTGTGTTACACTATAGTGATACACTGTCATCATGTGACTCTGGAGGGAGAGCGAGCGGTGTAACAATCCAGACACAGCCAGAGCTCTCCCCTGTATCTGCTGTGTTACACTATAGTGATACACTGTCATCATGTGACTCTGGAGGAGAGCGAGTGGTGTAACAATCCAGACACAGCCAGAGCTCTCCCCTGTATCTGCTGTGTTACACTATAGTGATACACTGTCATCATGTGACTCTGGAGGAGAGCGAGCGCTGTAACAATCCAGACACAGCCAGAGCTCTCCCCTGTATCTGCTGTGTTACACTATAGTGATACACTGTCATCATGTGACTCTGGAGGAGAGCGAGCGCTGTAACAATCCAGACACAGCCAGAGCTCTCCCCTGTATCTGCTGTGTTACACTATAGTGATACACTGTCATCATGTGACTCTGGAGGAGGAGAGCGAGCGCTGTAACAATCCAGACACAGCCAGAGCTCTCCCCTGTATCTGCTGTGTTACACTATAGTGATACACTGTCATCATGTGACTCTGGGTGGAGAGCGAGCGGTGTAACAATCCAGACACAGCCAGAGCTCTCCCCTGTATCTGCTGTGTTACACTATAGTGATACACTGTCATCATGTGACTCTGGGGGGAGAGCGAGCGCTGTAACAATCCAGACACAGCCAGAGCTCTCCCCTGTATCTGCTGTGTTACACTATAGTGATACACTGTCATCATGTGACTCTGGGGGAGAGCGAGCGGTGTAACAATCCAGACACAGCCAGAGCTCTCCCCTGTATCTGCTGTGTTACACTATAGTGATACACTGTCATCATGTGACTCTGGGGGGAGAGCGAGCGGTGTAACACTCCAGACACAGCCAGAGCTCTCCCCTGTATCTGCTGTGTTACACTATAGTGATACACTGTCATCATGTGACTCTGGAGGAGAGCGAGCGCTGTAACAATCCAGACACAGCCAGAGCTCTCCCCTGTATCTGCTGTGTTACACTATAGTGATACACTGTCATCATGTGACTCTGGAGGAGAGCGAGCGGTGTAACAATCCAGACACAGCCAGAGCTCTCCCCTGTATCTGCTGTGTTACACTATAGTGATACACTGTCATCATGTGACTCTGGAGGAGAGCGAGCGCTGTAACAATCCAGACACAGCCAGAGCTCTCCCCTGTATCTGCTGTGTTACACTATAGTGATACACTGTCATCATGTGACTCTGGGGGAGAGCGAGCGGTGTAACAATCCAGACACAGCCAGAGCTCTCCCCTGTATCTGCTGTGTTACACTATAGTGATACACTGTCATCATGTGACTCTGGAGGAGAGCGAGCGCTGTAACAATCCAGACACAGCCAGAGCTCTCCCCTGTATCTGCTGTGTTACACTATAGTGATACACTGTCATCATGTGACTCTGGAGGAGAGCGAGCGGTGTAACAATCCAGACACAGCCAGAGCTCTCCCCTGTATCTGCTGTGTTACACTATAGTGATACACTGTCATCATGTGACTCTGGAGGAGAGCGAGAAGTGTAACAATCCAGACACAGCCAGAGCTCTCCCCTGTATCTGCTGTGTTACACTATAGTGATACACTGTCATCATGTGACTCTGGGGGAGAGCGAGCAGTGTAACAATCCAGACACAGCCAGAGCTCTCCCCTGTATCTGCTGTGTTACACTATAGTGATACACTGTCATCATGTGACTCTGGAGGAGAGCGAGTGGTGTAACAATCCAGACACAGCCAGAGCTCTCCCCTGTATCTGCTGTGTTACACTATAGTGATACACTGTCATCATGTGACTCTGGAGGGAGAGCGAGCGGTGTAACAATCCAGACACAGCCAGAGCTCTCCCCTGTATCTGCTGTGTTACACTATAGTGATACACTGTCATCATGTGACTCTGGAGGAGAGCGAGTGGTGTAACAATCCAGACACAGCCAGAGCTCTCCCCTGTATCTGCTGTGTTACACTATAGTGATACACTGTCATCATGTGACTCTGGAGGAGAGCGAGCGCTGTAACAATCCAGACACAGCCAGAGCTCTCCCCTGTATCTGCTGTGTTACACTATAGTGATACACTGTCATCATGTGACTCTGGAGGAGAGCGAGCGGTGTAACAATCCAGACACAGCCAGAGCTCTCCCCTGTATCTGCTGTGTTACACTATAGTGATACACTGTCATCATGTGACTCTGGGGGAGAGCGAGCGCTGTAACAATCCAGACACAGCCAGAGCTCTCCCCTGTATCTGCTGTGTTACACTATAGTGATACACTGTCATCATGTGACTCTGGAGGAGAGCGAGCAGTGTAACACTCCAGACACAGCCAGAGCTCTCCCCTGTATCTGCTGTGTTACACTATAGTGATACACTGTCATCATGTGACTCTGGGGGAGAGCGAGCGGTGTAACAATCCAGACACAGCCAGAGCTCTGCCCTGTATCTGCTGTGTTACACTATAGTGATACACTGTCATCATGTGACTCTGGGGGGAGAGCGAGCGCTGTAACAATCCAGACACAGCCAGAGCTCTCCCCTGTATCTGCTGTGTTACACTATAGTGATACACTGTCATCATGTGACTCTGGAGGAGAGCGAGCGCTGTAACAATCCAGACACAGCCAGAGCTCTCCCCTGTATCTGCTGTGTTACACTATAGTGATACACTGTCATCATGTGACTCTGGAGGAGAACGAGCGCTGTAACAATCCAGACACAGCCAGAGCTCTCCCCTGTATCTGCTGTGTTACACTATAGTGATACACTGTCATCATGTGACTCTGGGGGGAGAGCGAGCGCTGTAACAATCCAGACACAGCCAGAGCTCTCCCCTGTATCTGCTGTGTTACACTATAGTGATACACTGTCATCATGTGACTCTGGAGGAGAGCGAGCGCTGTAACAATCCAGACACAGCCAGAGCTCTCCCCTGTATCTGCTGTGTTACACTATAGTGATACACTGTCATCATGTGACTCTGGAGGAGAGCGAGCGGTGTAACAATCCAGACACAGCCAGAGCTCTCCCCTGTATCTGCTGTGTTACACTATAGTGATACACTGTCATCATGTGACTCTGGAGGAGAGCGAGAAGTGTAACAATCCAGACACAGCCAGAGCTCTCCCCTGTATCTGCTGTGTTACACTATAGTGATACACTGTCATCATGTGACTCTGGGGGAGAGCGAGCAGTGTAACAATCCAGACACAGCCAGAGCTCTCCCCTGTATCTGCTGTGTTACACTATAGTGATACACTGTGATCATGTGACTCTGGGGGGAGAGCGTGCGGTGTAACAATCCAGACACAGCCAGAGCTCTCCCCTGTATCTGCTGTGTTACACTATAGTGATACACTGTCATCATGTGACTCTGGGGGGAGAGCGAGCGGTGTAACAATCCAGACACAGCCAGAGCTCTCCCCTGTATCTGCTGTGTTACACTATAGTGATACACTGTCATCATGTGACTCTGGAGGAGAGCGTGCGGTGTAACAATCCAGACACAGCCAGAGCTCTCCCCTGTATCTGCTGTGTTACACTATAGTGATACACTGTCATCATGTGACTCTGGAGGGAGAGCGAGCGGTGTAACACTCCAGACACAGCCAGAGCTCTCCCCTGTATCTGCTGTGTTACACTATAGTGATACACTGTCATCATGTGACTCTGGAGGAGAGCGAGCGGTGTAACAATCCAGACACAGCCAGAGCTCTCCCCTGTATCTGCTGTGTTACACTATAGTGATACACTGTCATCATGTGACTCTGGAGGAGAGCGAGCGGTGTAACAATCCAGACACAGCCAGAGCTCTCCCCTGTATCTGCTGTGTTACACTATAGTGATACACTGTCATCATGTGACTCTGGAGGAGAGCGAGCGCTGTAACAATCCAGACACAGCCAGAGCTCTCCCCTGTATCTGCTGTGTTACACTATAGTGATACACTGTCATCATGTGACTCTGGAGGAGAGCGAGCGGTGTAACAATCCAGACACAGCCAGAGCTCTCCCCTGTATCTGCTGTGTTACACTATAGTGATACACTGTCATCATGTGACTCTGGGGGGAGAGCGAGCGCTGTAACAATCCAGACACAGCCAGAGCTTTCCCCTGTATCTGCTGTGTTACACTATAGTGATACACTGTCATCATGTGACTCTGGGGGAGAGCGAGCGCTGTAACAATCCAGACACAGCCAGAGCTCTCCCCTGTATCTGCTGTGTTACACTATAGTGATACACTGTCATCATGTGACTCTGGGGGAGAGCGAGCGGTGTAACAATCCAGACACAGCCAGAGCTCTCCCCTGTATCTGCTGTGTTACACTATAGTGATACACTGTCATCATGTGACTCTGGGGGAGAGCGAGCGGTGTAACAATCCAGACACAGCCAGAGCTCTCCCCTGTATCTGCTGTGTTACACTATAGTGATACACTGTCATCATGTGACTCTGGAGGAGAGCGAGCGGTGTAACAATCCAGACACAGCCAGAGCTCTCCCCTGTATCTGCTGTGTTACACTATAGTGATACACTGTCATCATGTGACTCTGGGGGAGAGCGAGCAGTGTAACAATCCAGACACAGACAGAGCTCTCCCCTGTATCTGCTGTGTTACACTATAGTGATACACTGTCATCATGTGACTCTGGAGGAGAGCGAGCGCTGTAACAATCCAGACACAGCCAGAGCTCTCCCCTGTATCTGCTGTGTTACACTATAGTGATACACTGTCATCATGTGACTGGGGGGAGAGCGAGCGGTGTAACAATCCAGACACAGCCAGAGCTCTCCCCTGTATCTGCTGTGTTACACTATAGTGATACACTGTCATCATGTGACTCTGGGGGGAGAGCGAGCGGTGTAACAATCCAGACACAGCCAGAGCTCTCCCCTGTATCTGCTGTGTTACACTTTAGTGATACACTGTCATCATGTGACTCTGGAGGAGAGCGAGCGGTGTAACAATCCAGACACAGCCAGAGCTCTCCCCTGTATCTGCTGTGTTACACTATAGTGATACACTGTCATCATGTGACTCTGGAGGAGAGCGAGCGGTGTAACAATCCAGACACAGCCAGAGCTCTCCCCTGTATCTGCTGTGTTACACTATAGTGATACACTGTCATCATGTGACTCTGGAGGAGAGCGTGCGGTGTAACAATCCAGACACAGCCAGAGCTCTCCCCTGTATCTGCTGTGTTACACTATAGTGATACACTGTCATCATGTGACTCTGGAGGAGAGCGAGCGCTGTAACAATCCAGACACAGCCAGAGCTCTCCCCTGTATCTGCTGTGTTACACTATAGTGATACACTGTCATCATGTGACTCTGGAGGAGAGCGTGCGGTGTAACAATCCAGACACAGCCAGAGCTCTCCCCTGTATCTGCTGTGTTACACTATAGTGATACACTGTCATCATGTGACTCTGGAGGAGAGCGAGCGGTGTAACAATCCAGACACAGCCAGAGCTCTCCCCTGTATCTGCTGTGTTACACTATAGTGATACACTGTCATCATGTGACTCTGGAGGAGAGCGAGCGGTGTAACAATCCAGACACAGCCAGAGCTCTCCCCTGTATCTGCTGTGTTACACTATAGTGATACACTGTCATCATGTGACTCTGGAGGAGAGCGAGCAGTGTAACAATCCAGACACAGCCAGAGCTCTCCCCTGTATCTGCTGTGTTACACTATAGTGATACACTGTCATCATGTGACTCTGGAGGAGAGCGAGCAGTGTAACACTCCAGACACAGCCAGAGCTCTCCCCTGTATCTGCTGTGTTACACTATAGTGATACACTGTCATCATGTGACTCTGGGGGAGAGCGAGCGCTGTAACACTCCAGACACAGCCAGAGCTCTCCCCTGTATCTGCTGTGTTACACTATAGTGATACACTGTCATCATGTGACTCTGGAGGAGAGCGAGCAGTGTAACACTCCAGACACAGCCAGAGCTCTCCCCTGTATCTGCTGTGTTACACTATAGTGATACACTGTCATCATGTGACTCTGGAGGAGAGCGAGCAGTGTAACACTCCAGACACAGCCAGAGCTCTCCCCTGTATCTGCTGTGTTACACTATAGTGATACACTGTCATCATGTGACTCTGGGGGGAGAGCGAGCGGTGTAACAATCCAGACACAGCCAGAGCTCTCCCCTGTATCTGCTGTGTTACACTATAGTGATACACTGTCATCATGTGACTCTGGGGGAGAGCGAGCGGTGTAACAATCCAGACACAGCCAGAGCTCTCCCCTGTATCTGCTGTGTTACACTATAGTGATACACTGTCATCATGTGACTCTGGGGGAGAGCGAGCGCTGTAACACTCGAGACACAGCCAGAGCTCTCCCCTGTATCTGCTGTGTTACACTATAGTGATACACTGTCATCATGTGACTCTGGGGGGAGAGCGAGCGGTGTAACAATCCAGACACAGCCAGAGCTCTCCCCTGTATCTGCTGTGTTACACTATAGTGATACACTGTCATCATGTGACTCTGGGGGAGAGCGAGCGGTGTAACAATCCAGACACAGCCAGAGCTCTCCCCTGTATCTGCTGTGTTACACTATAGTGATACACTGTCATTAGAGATGAGCGAACTTTTGAAAAATTCGATTCGGCTGATTCGCCGAATTTTCCGACAAAAATCGTTTCGACCCGAATAAATTCGCGACGAATCGCTATTAAAAACGGCTATTTCTGAGCCTCCTAGAGCCTCAATAGGGTTGTAAACCATTCTGCCTTGCTGTAACACGCACAGGATGCGTGCTGGGTTAGTTAAATAATACTTTGAATAAATATCACATGCAGATCAGAGGCATCGCTAATAGAATCGCAGAGCGGCACAATTGCAGAGAGTTGAAGTGGCATCACTATGAGGGGCAGGAGTCCAAACATTGCTTGAAAGAGACACTGGAGTTGACAGCAGGAGCCCAAAAATTGACTGACACACCCTGGAGTTGGCAGCAGCAGCAGCAGCAGGAACCTAGAAATTGGCTGGAAGGCACCCTGAAGTTGGCAGCAGCAGGAGCCCAAACATTGCTTGAAAGACACCCTGGAGTTGGCAGCAGCAGCAGCAGGAGGCCAAAAATTGGCTGAGAGAGACACTGGAGTTGGCAGCAGGAGCCCAAAAATTGGATGAATCACACCCTGGAGTTGCAAGCAGCAGCAGCAGGAGCCCAAACATTACTTTAAAGAGACACTGGAGTTGACAGCAGGAGCCCAAAAATTGGATGAATCACACCCTGGAGTTGCAAGCAGCAGTAGCAGGAGCCCAAACATTACTTTAAAGAAACACTGGAGTTGGCAGCAGGAGCCCAAAAATTGGATGAATCACACCCTGGAGTTGCAAGCAGCAGCAGCAGGAGCCCAAACATTACTTTAAAGAGACACTGAAGTTGGCAGCAGGAGCCCAAAAATTGGATGAATCACACCCTGGAGTTGCAAGCAGCATCAGCAGGAGCCCAAACATTACTTTAAAGAGACACTGGAGTTGGCAGCAGGAGCCCAAAAATTGGATGAATCACACCCTGGAGTTGCAAGCAGCAGCAGCAGGAGCCCAAACATTACTTTAAAGAGACACTGGAGTTGGCAGCAGCAGGAGCCCAAAAATTGACTGACACACCCTGGAGTTGGCAGCAGCAGCAGGAACCTAGAAATTGGCTGGAAGGCACCCTGAAGTTGGCAGCAGCAGGAGCACATACATTAGCTGGAAGGCACACCCTGGAGTTGGCAGCAGCATAAGCAGGAGCCCAAACATTGCTTGAAAGACACCCTGATTTGGCAGCAGCAGCAGGAGGCCAAAAATTTGCTGAGAGAGACACTGGAGTTGGCCCGGCCCCGGCTGGCTCCAGGCCTTACAATTGTGCCCCCATGCTGACTGCCAACCATGCTGCTAACACCTTGCTGCCTGAGCTGCTGACTCCGGGGCAACCTGCGCCCCTCTTCTCCTGATGATGACAATGAAGCCCCTTCATCACCCGGCTCCCAAGTGCGATCGGCTTCATCATCATCATCACCGAGTTGTGGCTGAACGTCACTGATGTTCTCGGTTTCCTCAACAGTGTCTGGCGCAGAAGCTGGAAATCTCGCAACACCCACGACACTGTCCACATCACTATTTGTCTGCCGAGCTACAGAAGCCACCTCCATTTCTTGGCTGGGCAGTAGCTGCTGACTGTCCTCTATCTGATCTTCCTCCTCACTAAAAAGAGTGGAGCTGAACCCAAAGCATAGGATACGTCGCTGGGGGAGGGAACGGCGTAGGCCAGAGGCAATGGGAGGACAGGGACTGCTCTCGGGGCATGCCAACTCAGGGTTGTGTCAGAGGAACCTACTGACCCTAGACTGGGGGTCTCAGATAGAACTTGTGATGATGTTGATGGGCGCGTTAACCAATCTACCACGGCAGATGCGTTACTGGTGGAGACACAACCGCTAGCAGATACTGGCAGATCAGGTCTCTCACCGTGACTCCTGCTGCCACTCGCCCCTAGTTTGCTGCGACCTCTGCCTGCTGAATCTTGGCCTCTGCCACTCCTCTTTGAACATCCTGGCACTTGTCTGCCTGACATTTTTATGTATTTGCTTATTTAGTATAAACAGATAGGGTGCAAGGTGCAGCTTTGGGGTGCCCTGCAGCCTGGTTTATTAAAAGCAGTCAAAAACAAGTGCAAACTGAAGTAGCTTAATAAAGCAGCTGATGCTGATCAACGCTTATGTTGTATAACAGGTAGGGTGCAAGGTGCAGCTTTGGGGTGCCCTGCAGCCTGGTTTATTAAAAGCAGTCAAAAACAAGTGCAAACTGAAGTAGCTTAATAAAGCAGCTGATGCTGATCAACGCTTATGTTGTATAACAGATAGGGTTCAAGGTGCAGCTTTGGGGTGCCCTGCGGCCTGGTTTATTAAAAGCAGTCAAAAACAAGTGCAAACTGAAGTAGCTTAATAAAGCAGCTGATGCTGATCAACGCTTATGTTGTATAACAGGTAGGGTGCAAGGTGCAGCTTTGGGGTGCCCTGCGGCCTGGTTTATTAAAAGCAGTCAAAAACAAGTGCAAACTGAAGCAGCTTAATAAAGCAGCTGATGCTGATCAACGCTTATGTTGTATAACAGATAGGGTTAAAATAGCATGTGCCTTGGGATGCCCGTGTGGCCTGGTATATTTCAATCTGAACAAAAAGTAACACTAATCCAAGTATGAGAAATGCTTTTGCTTAACAGATAGGGTTAATATAGCATGTGCCTTGGGATGCCCGTGTGGCCTGGTATATTTCAAGCTGAACAAAAAGTAACAATAATCCAAGTATGAGAAATGCTTTTGTTTAACAGATAGGGTTAATATAGCATGTGCCTTGGGATGCCCGTGTGGCCTGGTATATTTCAAGCTGAACAAAAAGTAACAATAATCCAAGTATGAGAAATGCTTGTGCTTAACAAATAGGGTTAAATAGCATGTGCCTTGGGATGCCAGTGTGGCGTAATGTATTTTAAGCTGAGCAGAAACTTTTAACACTAATCCAAGTATGAGAAATAATTTTGACCTTCTTTACAGCGCCATACTTTGAAAAAAAAACCTTAATTTCATGCCGATCAATCCAAAGGTCAATGCCCCCAACAAAAATAGTGTTCGGCATAAGTTTTCCTTCTGGAAGGACGTAACCTTTAGTTTACATGGTTGTGGTAGGTTATATTACAAATTGGGATACCCCAGGCAGCAGTGTCATTGAAAGAGACAGATTGTAATGCAGACCATACGCAAGCAGAGAAACTCAGGCTGCAACAGGCCTCTTTAGTTTACATGGTTGGGGTAGGTTATCTTACAAATTGGGATACCCCACTGTATATGAAACCGAATATAATGCACACCCAAAAGTGGACAATCAGCCTCCAAGAGGCCTGCTTAGTTTAAATAAGAGAGCTGCTTAGCTTAAATAAGAGAGCTGCTTAGTGTAAATAAGAGAGGTAGGTTATGTTATGTTACAGAATGGGATACCCCCAAGCAGGCTTTAGAACAGTATATATGCACAGCAACAGTGGATAAGCAGCCTGCAACAGGCCAAATTACTTTAAATAAGTGTGCAGCTTAGTGAAGATCAAGAGGGGTGTGGTATGTTATAGAGTGGGATACCCCCAAGCAGGCTTTAGAACAGTATATATGCACAGTAAAAGTGTCTAAGCAGGCTGCAACAGGCCAAATTTCTTTAAATAAGTGTGCAGCTTAGAGGAAATACAGAGGCTAATGGGATGTTACAGAATGGGATGCCCCCACAGCAGACTTGAGATCAGTATATATGCACAGCAACAGTGGATAAGCAGGCTCCAACAGGCCAAATTACTTTAAATAAGTGTGCAGCTTAGAGGAAATACAGAGGCTAATGGGATGTTACAAAATGGGATGCCCCCACAGCAGACTTGAGATCAGTATATATGCACAGTAAAAGTGTCTAAGCAGGCTGCAACAGGCCAAATTACTTTAAATTAGTGTGCAGCTTAGAGGAAATACAGAGGCTAATGGGATGTTACAAATTGGGATGCCCCACAGCAGACCTGAGATCAGTATATATGCACAGTAAAAGTGTCTAAGCAGGCTGCAACAGGCCAAACTACTTTAAATAAGTGTGCAGCTTAGTGAAGATCAAGAGGGGTATGGTATGTTATAGAGTGGGATACCCCCAAGCAGGCTTTAGAACAGTATATATGCACAGCAACAGTGGATAAGCAGGCTCCAACAGGCCAAATTACTTTAAATAAGTGTGCAGCTTAGAGGAAATACAGAGGCTAATGGGATGTTACAGAATGGGATGCCCCCACAGCAGACCTGAGATCAGTATATATGCACAGAAACAGTGGATAAGCAGGCTGCAACAGGCCAAATTACTTTAAATAAGTTTGCAGCTTAGAGTAAATACAGAGGCTAATGGGATGTTACAGAATGGGATGCCCCACAGCAGACTTGAGATCAGTATATATGCACAGCAACAGTGTCTAAGCAGGCTCATACAGGCCAAATTACTTTAAATAAGTTTGCAGCTTAGAGTAAATACAGAGGCTAATGTGATGTTACAGAATGGGATGCCCCCACAGCAGACCTGAGATCAGTATATATGCACAGTAAAAGTGGATAAGCAGGCTCATACAGGCCAAATTACTTTAAATAAGTTTGCAGCTTAGAGTAAATACAGAGGCTAATGTGATGTTACAGAATGGGATGCCCCCACAGCAGACCTGAGATCAGTATATATGCACAGTAAAAGTGGATAAGCAGGCTCATACAGGCCAAATTACTTTAAATAAGTTTGCAGCTTAGAGTAAATACAGAGGCTAATGAGATTTTACAAAATGGTAATGTTCCCACAGCAGACTTGAGATCAGTTCAGTATATATGCACAGTAAAAGTGTATAAGCAGCCTGAAAATGCTAACAAAGCCAGTCAGCCAGCCAGTAACACTCAGGCTGGATGAAAAAAAAAAAATCTCCCTGTGACTGCCTCCGATTTTTCCTAACTTTCCCTGCTTCTCGCTGACTTCCTGCCTGTCTCCTGCCTGCCCCTGGCTCTCTGTCTCTCCCTGACTACAGCAGTGTCCTGTCTCTCACGAATGTAATAGAGAAATGAACAAAAGCAAGATGTCCGCCGCCTTAAATAGCGCTGTGACGTCACCGGGCTTGCTGGCTGCTGATAGGCTGCATGTGACTGCCCCAGCATGCACTGGAGCGGGGTAGATGTCTGGACATGTCCCGTCCGCCATCTTAGAATGCCTGTAATGTAAATGAATGGATGTTAAAGAAGAACTTCGAGCGATTGAAGCATTCGATCCGAATCGAATTTTTCATGAAATTCGTATCGAATCCAGGTTCGTCCGGATCGATTCGCTCATCCCTAACTGTCATCATGTGACTCTGGAGGAGACCGAGAGCAGTAACAATACAGACACAGCCAGAGCTCTCCCCTGTATCTGCTGTGTTACACTGTATGTGATATACTGTCATCATGTGACTCTGGAGGAGAGCGAGCGCTGTAACAATCCAGACACAGCCAGAGCTCTCCCCTGTATCTGCTGTGTTACACTATAGTGATACACTGTCATCATGTGACTCTGGAGGAGAGCGAGCGGTGTAACAATCCAGACACAGCCAGGGCTTTCCCCTGTATCTGCTGTGTTACACTGTATGTCTAGAGTTCCCCTTTAATGCAGACCTGTTAGTGCTTGGTTTTGCAGCCACTATTCCTGGGCCCGGCTTATGATCTGTGATTTGTTTCTCATTAGCACTCGCCTCGGGGCACTATGTGGGGTGTGGGGGGGGGGTTGTTAATTGCAGGGCTCTGCTGGGCTGTCAGCGAGTACAAGCATCTGGACGAGGTGTGAATTTAAAGGGCGGCTTCAGTAGGTGATTTTCTTTTCAGTCCGGGCAGGGGATGGCGAGCGGGAGGTAAGTGCCCCGGGGCGTCTCTCCCTGACACCCGGTGACCCTCACCAATGCCCGGGTCAGTCTCGCCGCCAATGATTGAACACATTATGAAGTGGCTGGGATAGGGCGCAATGGGCTGTGCCCCGGTAATTAGCTTGGCGCTTTTATAGCGCAATACCTTAACGGGTGAACGCCGTGCCACGGGGCACAGGGGGGTCCTCTGGGCCATTTAAATATTTCCAGCTGTAGAGGTGGAGAGTTCTAGCATTAAACATTTAAAGGAATTAACAGAGCTACATAACAAGAGGTTAAATATGTAACATCTTAACAGCCACTGAAAACCAAGAATACATAATGTTGTTGATTGTTATAATAATAATATAAAAATATAATATAATGTGATTAACGTGATATTATTTTTAATAATAAAAATATCATTATTGTGTCTTTATATTATTATTATGTAATTATTATTATTATTGTGTCTTTATATTATTATGATGTAATTATTATAATATTATTATTTTTGTGTCTTTTTATTATATTATTATTATTATTATTATTATTATGTCTTTATATTATTATTATATAATTATTATTATTATTGTGTCTTTATATTATTATATAATTATTATTTTTATTGTGTCTTTATATTATTAAATTATTATTATTATTATTGTCTCTTTATATTATTATGTAATTATTATTATATTATTATTATTATTATTATTGTGTCTTTATATTATTATTATGTAATTATTATATTATTATTATGTTTGTGTCTTTATATTATATAATTATTATATTAATAAATATTATTATTATTATTTAATTTGTCTTTATATTATTATATAATTATTATTATTATTGTCTCTTTATATTATTATATAATTATTATTATTATTATTATTGTCTCTTTATATTATTATATAATTATTATTTTTATTGTGTCTTTATATTATTATTTTTTGTGTTATTTTTATTTTTATTATTTTTATTATTATTATTATTATATTATAATTATATAAATATGATTATAATTGTATAATTATATAAATATAAATATTATTATTTTAAATTATTATAATGTTTTTTAGAGATTATTATTAATATTTTAATTGATTTTTTTTTTAGATAATGATAATAATGTGGTTTTATATTATGATTATTATTATGGTTATATGATATTATGATAATTATTAAGATTACTAGGATTATAATTATAATATATTATATAAATATTCTTATTATTATTATTATTGTTAACTTACAATTATAATAATAATAATACTTTATTTATTATATTTATTTAAATTATTATTATTATTATTAGCAACAATATTTGAAAAAAAAAAGTCTAACTACAGTGGATCAAATCTATTGCACAGAGATATGTTACAGTATATATTGAACGGCTGATAGAAAGGACAGGAAAGGATGATGAGCTTAAAATCTACTACGGTGTGGGCAGTGGCAGACTGACGCCAAAATTCAGCCCTGGATGTTACCAGCCCCTGGCTAATCCAAGCCATCCTTGATGAGCCCTCCCCCCCCCCCCCAACCATGATGCCGATGCTATAGTATTGGGGCCTGGAGATCCCTGCCTTTTGGGTACAGGGGGGCTGAGAGGGAGACTAAGGGGCAAGGATTGAATGCAGCATCTCACCTGGCCCCGAAGCAGTGCAGCCCACCAGGCATTGTCCCGGGTCTCCCTATGACCAGTCCACCCCCCACCAATAAGGGAAGATACAGGAGGAGAAGAGCTTACACTCTATTAGGGAATAAGTGAGGATACAGAAGGAGAAGAGCTTACACTCTATTAGGGTATAAGGGAGGATACAGGAGGAGAAGAGCTTACACTCTATTAGGGTATAAGGGAGGATACAGGAGGAGAAGAGCTTACACTCTATTAGGGTATAAGGGAGGATACAGGAGGAGAAGAGCTTACACTCTATTAGGGTATAAGGGAGGATACAGAAGGAGAAGAGCTTACACTCTATTAGGGTATAAGGGAGGATACAGGAGGAGAAGAGCTTACACTCTATTAGGGTATAAGGGAGGATACAGGAGGAGAAGAGCTTACACTCTATTAGGGTATAAGGGAGGATACAGGAGGAGAAGAGCTTACACTCTATTAGGGTATAAGGGAGGATACAGGAGGAGAAGAGCTTACACTCTATTAGGGTATAAGGGAGGATACAGGAGGAGAAGAGCTTACACTCTATTAGGGTATAAGGGAGGATACAGGAGGAGAAGAGCTTACACTCTATTAGGGTATAAGGGAGGATACAGGAGGAGAAGAGCTTACACTCTATTCATGTATAAGGAAGGATACAGGAGGAGAAGAGCTTACACTCTATTGGGGTATAAGGGAGGATACAGGAGGAGAAGAGCTTACACTCTATTAGGGTATAAGGGAGGATAGAGAAGGAGAAGAGCTTACACTCTATTAGGGTATAAGGGAGGATACAGGAGGAGAAGAGCTTACACTCTATTAGGGTATAAGGGAGGATATAGGAGGAGAAGAGCTTACACTCTATTATGGTATAAGGGAGGATACAGGAGGAGAATGGATTACACTCTATTAGGGTATAAGGGAGGATACAGGAGGAGAAGAGCTTACACTCTATTATGGTATAAGGGAGGATACAGGAGGAGAAGAGCTTACACTCTATTAGGGTATAAGGGAGGATACAGGAGGAGAAGAGCTTACAATCTATTAGGGTATAAGGGAGGATACAGGAGGAGAAGAGCTTACACTCTATTGGGGTATAAGGGAGGATACAGGAGGAGAAGAGCTTACACTCTATTGGGGTATAAGGGAGGATACAGGAGGAGAAGAGCTTACACTCTATTAGGGTATAAGGGAGGATATAGGAGGAGAAGAGCTTACACTCTATTATGGTATAAGGGAGGATACAGGAGGAGAATGGATTACACTCTATTAGGGTATAAGGGAGGATACAGGAGGAGAAGAGCTTACACTCTATTATGGTATAAGGGAGGATACAGGAGGAGAAGAGCTTACACTCTATTAGGGTATAAGGGAGGATACAGGAGGAGAAGAGCTTACACTCTATTAGGGTATAAGGGAGGATACAGGAGGAGAAGAGCTTACACTCTATTAGGGTATAAGGGAGGATACAGGAGGAGAAGAGCTTACACTCTATTAGGGTATAAGGGAGGATACAGGAGGAGAAGAGCTTACACTCTATTAGGGTATAAGGGAGGATACAGGAGGAGAAGAGCTTACACTCTATTAGGGTATAAGGGAGGATACAGGAGGAGAAGAGCTTACACTCTATTAGGGTATAAGGGAGGATACAGGAGGAGAAGAGCTTACACTCTATTAGGGTATAAGGGAGGATTCAGGAGGAGAAGAGCTTACACTCTATTAGGGTATAAGGGAGGATACAGGAGGAGAAGAGCTTACACTCTATTAGGGTATAAGGGAGGATACAGGAGGAGAAGAGCTTACACTCTATTAGGGTATAAGGGAGGATACAGGAGGAGAAGAGCTTACACTCTATTAGGGTATAAGGGAGGATACAGGAGGAGAAGAGCTTACACTCTATTAGGGTATAAGGGAGGATACAGGAGGAGAAGAGCTTACACTCTATTAGGGTATAAGGGAGGATACAGAAGGAGAAGAGCTTACACCCCATTAGGGTATAAGGGAGGATACAGGAGGAGAAGAGCTTACACTCTATTAGGGTATAAGGGAGGATTCAGGAGGAGAAGAGCTTACACTCTATTAGGGTATAAGGGAGGATTCAGGAGGAGAAGAGCTTACACTCTATTAGGGTATAAGGGAGGATTCAGGAGGAGAAGAGCTTACACTCTATTATGGAGGAGCTTTCCATCCTCTATCTTTCTATTGCTTATTAGAGTTCAGAAATATTTCTCATTCAGTTTGAATGTCTATGTGACGTCTATATGTCTCAGGAGAAATGAGAGCAGTGCGGCGGATCTCCTATCTGTGAAAATAATGCATTTCCAGAAGCTGGAAAACGAATTTGCCACAAGTGCTAGAAGCTCCCGATTTACTTGTATTTCAGCCCCCGGTGGTGTCATGGCGGGGTCGTGCAGGAAGACCCAGTTATAGCCGCGGCTGGTTGCGTGCGTTCGCAGGCAGGAAAAGCTTCCGTCCAATGACGTCGCTGATCCAGTAACAAACTGCGTTGCCTAGCAACAAGATGACAGTGACCTTCGCTGCAACCCCGGCGCATGGGAAGCCGGGGACCAACACGCTATCATGGAAGAAATGGCTCCTAATATTCAGAGAATAAATTAAATATTAAAAATAAATCAAAATCATATATAAATGGATAAGCGGCGTTATCTGTGATGTCACCACTCTCTAGTGATTGGATAGGAGGCATTCTCTGTGATGTCACCACTCTCTAGTGATTGGATAGGAGGCATTCTCAGTGATGTCACCGCTCTCTAGTAATCGGATAGGAGGCATTCTCAGTGATGTCACCACTCTCTAATGATTGGATAGGCGGCATTCTCAGTGATGTCACCGCTCTCTAGTGATTGGATAGGCGGCATTCTCAGTGATGTCACCACTCTCTAATGATTGGATAGGCGGCGTTCTCTGTAATGTCACTGCTCTCTAGTGATTGGATAGGCGGCATTCTCAGTGATGTCACCGCTCTCTAGTGATTGGATAGGAGGCATTCTCAGTGATGTCACCGCTCTCTAGTGATTGGATAGGCGGCGTTCTCTGGGATGTCACCGCTCTCTAGTGATTGGATAGGCGGCATTCTCAGTGATGTCACCGCTCTCTAGTGATTGGATAGGAGGCATTCTCAGTGATGTCACCGCTCTCTAGTGATTGGATAGGAGGCATTCTCAGTGATGTCACCGCTCTCTAGTGATTGGATAGGCGGCGTTCTCTGTGATGTCACCGCTCTCTAGTGATTGGATAGGCGGCATTCTCAGTGATGTCACCGCTCTCTAATGATTGGATAGGAGGCATTCTCTGTGATGTTACCGCTCTCTAGTGATTGGATAGGAGGCATTCTCTGTAATGTCACCGCTCTCTAGTGATTGGATGGGAGGCATTCTCAGTGATGTCACCGCTCTCTAATGATTGGATAGGCGGCGTTCTCTTTAATGTCACCGCTCTCTAGTGATTGGATAGGCGGCATTCTCAGTGATGTCACCGCTCTCTAATGATTGGATAGGAGGCATTCTCAGTGATGTCACCGCTCTCTAGTGATTGGATAGGCGACGTTCTCTGTGATGTCACCGCTCTCTAGTGATTGGATAGGCGGCATTCTCAGTGATGTCACCGCTCTCTAGTGATTGGATAGGAGGCATTCTCTGTGATGTCACCGCTCTCTAGTGATTGGATAGGAGGCATTCTCAGTGATGTCACTGCTCTCTAGTGATTGGATAGGCGGCATTCTCAGTGATGTCACCGCTCTCTAGTGATCGGATAGGCAGCATTCTCAGTGATGTCACCGCTCTCTAGTGATCGGATAGGCAGCATTCTCAGTGATGTCACCGCTCTCTAGTGATTGGATAGGAGGCATTCTCAGTGATGTCATCACTCTCTAGTGATCGGATAGGAGGCATTCTCAGTGGTCTCTAGTTAATAAATGATCAATAAATATTTCTACGCTCCAACATGGCGACCTCTGGTCATGCGACGCCTCCTGGAAACAATTCGCGCTATAGAAAGTTCAGCGACACGGAAGGAGAGAATCGCCGCTCTCGCAAAATGACGCACATCTCCTAATTGTCGCCGTCCCTCCTTAAAGTGGCAGCATTCAGAAAATGTTTCCCACGTCAACAGAAGCCCCTTCGGCTTAATTTATGGGAGCGCGACTCGGGCCATTCAAGAAGCGTCCGCGGCGGATCCATGGCAGGGGCGTGCACCTCTTCCCCAACACATTTAAATGTCACGATTCTAAGTGGGCTTTTCCTCGTCCGGCGCGGCCGAGAGATTCCCTGCGAACAAAAGGAAACAAAAATAGTCCGGGGGCATCCTGGATGTTGCGGCAACAGAGGGACGCGCGGCATGCGGGAGCGTTCGCCAGGTCGTGACCGATGGCTCTGGTTAGTTCTAGGAGTTATCCGGGTGGAGCTGCTCTATCCAGAACCGGGGAGGGCAAAGGTGGATTAGAGGTCGCAGCGCCCGGGGTCGTTTTATAATAAAGATGGATTAAAAAATTTAAGCAGAACAAAGCCCAGAGCAGCCGGAGTGGCAGAATCCCCCCATAACGTGCCGCGTGGCAGAATCCCCCCATAACATGCTGAGTGGCAGAATCCCTCCATAACATGCTGAGTGGCAGAATCCCCCCATAACACGCTGAGTGGCAGAATCCCCCCATAACACGCTGAGTGGCAGAATCCCCCCATAACATGCCGAGTGGCAGAATCCCCCCATAACATGCTGAGTGGCAGAATCCTCCCATAACAGGCTGAGTGGCAGAATCCCTCCATAACATGCTGAGTGGCAGAATCCCCCCATAACATGCTGAGTGGCAGAATCCCCCCATAACATGCTGAGTGGCAGAATCCCTCCATAACATGCTGAGTGGCAGAATCCCCCCATAACATGCTGAGTGGCAGAATCCCTCCATAACATGCTGAGTGGCAGAATCCCCCCATAACATGCTGAGTGGCAGAATCCCTCCATAACATGCTGAGTGGCAGAATCCCCCCATAACATGCTGAGTGGCAGAATCCCTCCATAACATGCTGAGTGGCAGAATCCCCCCATAACATGCTGAGTGGCAGAATCCCTCCATAACATGCTGAGTGGCAGAATCCCTCCATAACATGCTGAGTGGCAGAATCCCCCCATAACACGCTGAGTGGCAGAATCCCCCCATAACATGCTGAGTGGCAGAATCCCCCCATAACATGCTGAGTGGCAGAATCCCTCCATAACATGCTGAGTGGCAGAATCCCCCCATAACACGCTGAGTGGCAGAATCCCCCCATAACACGCTGAGTGGCAGAATCCCCCCATAACATGCTGAGTGGCAGAATCCCTCCATAACATGCTGAGTGGCAGAATCCCCCCATAACACGCTGAGTGGCAGAATCCCCCCATAACATGCTGAGTGGCAGAATCCTCCCATAACATGCTGAGTGGCAGAATCCCCCCATAACACGCTGAGTGGCAGAATCCCCCCATAACATGCGGAGTGGCAGAATCCCCCCATAACTTGCTGAGTGGCAGAATCCTCCCATAACATGCTGAGTGGCAGAATCCCCCCAGTACAGGCTGAGTGGCAGAATCCTCCCATAACACGCTGAGTGGCAGAATCCCCCCATAACATGCTGAGTGGCAGAATCCCCCCATAACATGCTGAGTGGCAGAATCCTCCCATAACAGGCTGAGTGGCAGAATCCCCCCATAATATGCCGAGTGGCAGAATCCTCCCATAACATGCTGAGTGGCAGAATCCCCCCATAACAGGCTGAGTGGCAGAATCCCCCCATAACATGCTGAGTGGCAGAATCCCTCCATAACATGCTGAGTGGCAGAATCCCCCCATAACAGGCTGAGTGGCAGAATCCCCCCATAACAGGCTGAGTGGCAGAATCCCCCCAGTACAGGCTGAGTGGCAGAATCCCTCCATAACATGCTGAGTGGCAGAATCCTCCCATAACATGCCGAGTGGCAGAATCCCCCCATAACAGGCTGAGTGGCAGAATCCCCCCATAACAGGCTGAGTGGCAGAATCCTCCCATAACATGCTGAGTGGCAGAATCCTCCCATAACAGGCTGAGTGGCAGAATCCTCCCATAACATGCTGAGTGGCAGAATCCCCCCATAACCGGCTTAGTGGCAGAATCCCCCCATAACATGCTGAGTGGCAGAATCCCCCCATAACCGGCTGAGTGGCAGAATCCCCCCATAACATGCTGAGTGGCAGAATCCCCCCATAACACGCTGAGTGGCAGAATCCCCCTATAACATGATGAGTGGCAGAATACCCCCATAACATGCTGAGTGGCAGAATCCCCCCATAACCGGCTTAGTGGCAGAATCCCCCCATAACATGCTGAGTGGCAGAATCCCCCCATAACCGGCTGAGTGGCAGAATCCCCCCATAACATGCTGAGTGGCAGAATCCCCCCATAACACGCTGAGTGGCAGAATCCCCCTATAACATGATGAGTGGCAGAATACCCCCATAACATGCTGAGTGGCAGAATCCCCCCATAACCGGCTTAGTGGCAGAATCCCCCCATAACATGCTGAGTGGCAGAATCCCCCCATAACCGGCTGAGTGGCAGAATCCCCCCATAACATGCTGAGTGGCAGAATCCTCCCATAACATGCTGAGTGGCAGAATCCCCCCATAACCGGCTTAGTGGCAGAATCCCCCCATAACATGCTGAGTGCAGAATCCCCCCATAACCGGCTGAGTGGCAGAATCCCCCCATAACATGCTGAGTGGCAGAATCCCCCCCATAACACGCTGAGTGGCAGAATCCCCCTATAACATGATGAGTGGCAGAATACCCCCATAACATGCTGAGTGTCAGAATCCCCCCATAACATGCTGAGTGTCAGAATCTCCCAATAACATGCTGAGTGTCAGAATCCCCCCATAACATGCTGAGTGTCAGAATCCCCCCATAACATGCTGAGTGGCAGAATCCCCCCATAACATGCTGAGTGTCAGAATCCCCCCATAACATGCTGAGTGTCAGAATCCCCCCATAACATGCTGAGTGGCAGAATCCCCCCATAACATGCTGAGTGGCAGAATCCCCCCATAACAGGCTGAGTGGCAGAATCCTCCCATAACATGCTGAGTGGCAGAATCCCCCCATAACATGCCGAGTGGCAGAATCCCCCCATAACATGCTGAGTGGCAGAATCCCCCCATAACATGCTGAGTGTCAGAATCCCCCCATAACATGCTGAGTGTCAGAATCCCCCCATAACAGGCTGAGTGGCAGAATCCCCCCATAACAGGCTGAGTGGCAGAATCCCTCCCATAACATGCTGAGTGGCAGAATCCCCCCCATAACATGCTGAGTGGCAGAATCCCCCCATAACATGCTGAGTGGCAGAATCCCCCCATAACATGCTGAGTGGCAGAATCCCCCCAACCTGGGCAGAATCCATAACATGCTGAGTGTCAGAATCTCCCAATAACATGCTGAGTGGCAGAATCCCCCCCATAACATACTGAGTGGCAGAATCCCCCCCATAACATGCTGAGTGGCAGAATCCCCCCATAACATGCTGAGTGGCAGAATCCCCCCATAACATGCTGAGTGGCAGAATCCCCCCATAACAGGCTGAGTGGCAGAATCCCCCCATAACAGGCTGAGTGGCAGAATCCTCCCATAACATGCTGAGTGGCAGAATCCCCCCATAACATGCTGAGTGGCAGAATCCCTCCATAACATACTGAGTGGCAGAATCCCCCCATAACATGCTGAGTGGCAGAATCCCCCCATAACATGCTGAGTGGCAGAATCCCCCCATAACATGCTGAGTGGCAGAATCCCCCCATAACATGCTGAGTGGCAGAATCCCCCCATAACATGCTGAGTGGCAGAATCCCCCCATAACATGCTGAGTGGCAGAATCCCCCCATAACATGCTGAGTGGCAGAATCCCCCCATAACATGCTGAGTGGCAGAATCCCCCCATAACATGCTGAGTGGCAGAATCCCCCCATAACATGCTGAGTGGCAGAATCCCCCCATAACATGCTGAGTGACAGAATCCCCCCATAACATGCTGAGTGGCAGAATCCCCCCATAACATGCTGAGTGGCAGAATCCCCCCATAACATGCTGAGTGGCAGAATCCCCCCATAACATGCTGAGTGGCAGAATCCCCCCATAACATGCTGAGTGGCAGAATTCCCCCATAACATGCTGAGTGGCAGAATCACCCCATAACATGCTGAGTGGTAGAATCCCCCCATAACATGCTGAGTGGCAGAATTCCCCCATAACATGCTGAGTGGCAGAATCCCCCCATAACATGCTGAGTGGCAGAATCCTCCCATAACATGCTGAGTGGCAGAATCCCCCCATAACATGCTGAGTGGCAGAATCCCCCCATAACATGCTGAGTGGCAGAATCCCTCCATAACATGCTGAGTGGCAGAATACCCCCATAACAGGCTGAGTGGCAGAATCCCTCCATAACATGCTGAGTGGCAGAATCCCCCCATAACATGCTGAGTGGCAGAATCCCTCCATAACATGCTGAGTGGCAGAATCCCTCCATAACATGCTGAGTGGCAGAATCCCTCCATAACATGCTGAGTGGCAGAATCCCCCCATAACATGCTGAGTGGCAGAATCCCCCCATAACATGCTGAGTGGCAGAATCCCCCCATAACATGCTGAGTGGCAGAATCCCCCCATAACAGGCTGAGTGGCAGAATCCCTCCATAACATGCTGAGTGGCAGAATCCCCCCATAACATGCTGAGTGGCAGAATACCCCCATAACAGGCTGAGTGGCAGAATCCCTCCATAACATGCTGAGTGGCAGAATCCCCCCATAACATGCTGAGTGGCAGAATCCCCCCATAACATGCTGAGTGGCAGAATCCCCCCATAACATGCTGAGTGGCAGAATCCCTCCATAACATGCTGAGTGGCAGAATCCCTCCATAACATGCTGAGTGGCAGAATCCCTCCATAACATGCTGAGTGGCAGAATCCCCCCATAACATGCTGAGTGGCAGAATCCCCCCATAACATGCTGAGTGACAGAATCCCCCCATAACAAGCTGAGTGGCAGAATCCCCCCATAACATGCTGAGTGGCAGATTCCCCCCATAACATGCTGAGTGGCAGAATCCCCCCATAACATGCTGAGTGACAGAATCCCCCCATAACAAGCTGAGTGGCAGAATCCCCCCATAACATGCTGAGTGGCAGAATCCCTCCATAACAAGCTGAGTGGCAGAATCCCCCCATAACATGCTGAGTGGCAGAATCCCCCCATAACATGCTGAGTGGCAGAATCCCCCATAACAAGCTGAGTGGCAGAATCCTCCCATAACAGGCTGAGTGACAGAATCCCCCCATAACATGCTGAGTGGCAGAATCCCCCCATAACATGCTGAGTGGCAGAATCCTCCCATAACATGCTGAGTGGCAGAATCCCCCCATAACATGCTGAGTGGCAGAATCCCTCCATAACATGCTGAGTGGCAGAATCCCCCCATAACATGCTGAGTGGCAGAATCCCCCCATAACATGCTGAGTGACAGAATCCCCCCATAACAAGCTGAGTGGCAGAATCCCCCCATAACATGCTGAGTGGCAGATTCCCCCCATAACATGCTGAGTGGCAGAATCCCCCCATAACATGCTGAGTGACAGAATCCCCCCATAACAAGCTGAGTGGCAGAATCCCCCCATAACATGCTGAGTGGCAGAATCCCTCCATAACAAGCTGAGTGGCAGAATCCCCCCATAACATGCTGAGTGGCAGAATCCCCCCATAACATGCTGAGTGGCAGAATCCCCCATAACAAGCTGAGTGGCAGAATCCTCCCATAACAGGCTGAGTGACAGAATCCCCCCATAACATGCTGAGTGGCAGAATCCCCCCATAACATGCTGAGTGGCAGAATCCTCCCATAACATGCTGAGTGGCAGAATCCCCCCATAACATGCTGAGTGGCAGAATCCCTCCATAACATGCTGAGTGGCAGAATCCTCCCATAACATGCTGAGTGGCAGAATCCTCCCATAACATGCTGAGTGGCAGAATCCTCCCATAACATGCTGAGTGGCAGAATCCCTCCATAACATGCTGAGTGGCAGAATCCTCCCATAACATGCTGAGTGGCAGAATCCCCCCATAACATGCTGAGTGGCAGAATCCTCCCATAACATGCTGAGTGGCAGAATCCCTCCATAACATGCTGAGTGGCAGAATCCTCCCATAACATGCTGAGTGGCAGAATCCCCCCATAACATGCTGAGTGGCAGAATCCTCCCATAACATGCTGAGTGGCAGAATCCCCCCATAACATGCTGAGTGGCAGAATCCTCCCATAACAGGCTGAGTGGCAGAATCCTCCCATAACATGCTGAGTGGCAGAATCCTCCCATAACATGCTGAGTGGCAGAATCCCTCCATAACATGCTGAGTGACAGAATCCCTCCATAACATGCTGAGTGACAGAATCCCCCCATAACATGCTGAGTGGCAGAATCCCCCCATAACACGCTGAGTGGCAGAATCCCCCCATAACATGCTGAGTGGCAGAATCCCCCATAACATGCTGAGTGACAGAATCCCCCCATAACAAGCTGAGTGGCAGAATCCCCCCATAACATGCTGAGTGACAGAATCCCCCCATAACAAGCTGAGTGGCAGATTCCCCCCATAACATGCAGAGTGGCAGAATCCCCCCATAACATGCTGAGTGACAGAATCCCCCCATAACAAGCTGAGTGGCAGAATCCCCCCATAACATGCTGAGTGGCAGATTCCCCCCATAACATGCAGAGTGGCAGAATCCCCCCATAACATGCTGAGTGACAGAATCCCCCCATAACAAGCTGAGTGGCAGAATCCCCCCATAACATGCTGAGTGGCAGATTCCCCCCATAACATGCTGAGTGGCAGAATCCCCCCATAACATGCTGAGTGGCAGAATCCCCCCATAACAGGCTGAGTGGCAGAATCCCCCCATAACATGCTGAGTGGCAGAATCCCCCCATAACATGCTGAGTGGCAGAATCCCTCCATAACAAGCTGAGTGGCAGAATCCCCCCATAACATGCTGAGTGACAGAATCCCCCCATAACAAGCTGAGTGGCAGAATCCCCCCATAACATGCTGAGTGGCAGATTCCCCCCATAACATGCTGAGTGGCAGAATCCCCCCATAACAAGCTGAGTGGCAGAATCCCCCCATAACATGCTGAGTGGCAGAATCCCCCCATAACATGCTGAGTGGCAGAATCCCCCATAACATGCTGAGTGGCAGAATCCCCCCATAACATGCTGAGTGGCAGAATCCCCCCATAACATGCTGAGTGGCAGAATCCCCCCATAACATGCTGAGTGGCAGAATCCCCCCATAACATGCTGAGTGGCAGAATCCCCCCATAACATGCTGAGTGGCAGAATCCCCCCATAACATGCTGAGTGGCAGAATCCCCCCATAACATGCTGAGTGGCAGAATCCCCCCATAACATGCTGAGTGGCAGAATCCCCCCATAACAGGCTGAGTGGCAGAATCCTCCCATAACAGGCTGAGTGGCAGATTCCCCCCATAACATGCTGAGTGGCAGAATCCCCCCATAACAGGCTGAGTGGCAGAATCCCCCCATAACATGCTGAGTGGCAGAATCACCCCATAACATGCTGAGTGGCAGAATCCCCCCATAACATGCTGAGTGGCAGAATCACCCCATAACATGCTGAGTGGCAGAATCCCCCCATAACATGCTGAGTGGCAGAATCACCCCATAACATGCTGAGTGGCAGAATCACCCCATAACATGCTGAGTGGCAGAATCCCCCCATAACAGGCTGAGTGGCAGAATCCCCCCATAACATGCTGAGTGGCAGAATCACCCCATAACAGGCTGAGTGGCAGAATCCCCCCCATAACAGGCTGAGTGGCAGATTCCCCCCATAACATGCTGAGTGGCAGAATCCCCCCATAACATGCTGAGTGGCAGAATCACCCCATAACAGGCTGAGTGGCAGAATCCCCCCCATAACAGGCTGAGTGGCAGATTCCCCCCATAACATGCTGAGTGGCAGAATCCCCCCATAACAGGCTGAGTGGCAGAATCCCCCCATAACATGCTGAGTGGCAGAATCACCCCATAACATGCTGAGTGGTAGAATCCCCCCATAACATGCTGAGTGGCAGAATCCCCCCATAACATGCTGAGTGGCAGAATCCCCCCATAACATGCTGAGTGGCAGAATCCCCCCATAACATGCTGAGTGGTAGATTCCCCCCATAACATGCTGAGTGGCAGAATCCCCCCATAACATGCTGAGTGGCAGAATCCTCCCATAACAAGCTGAGTGGCAGAATCCCCCCATAACATGCTGAGTGGCAGAATCCCCCCATAACAAGCTGAGTGGCAGAATCCCCCCATAACATGCTGAGGGGCAGAATCCCCCCATAACAAACTGAGGGGCAGAATCCCCCCATAACAGGCTGAGTGGCAGAATCCCCCCATAACATGCTGAGTGACAGAATCCCCCCATAACACGCTGAGTGGCAGAATCCCCCCATAACATGCTGAGTGGCAGAATCCCCCCATAACATGCTGAGGGGCAGAATCCCCCCATAACATGCTGAGTGGCAGAATCCCCCCATAAGAGGCTGAGTGGCAGAATCCCTCCATAACATGCTGAGTGGCAGAATCCCCCCATAACAGGCCCCCCGGAATTTTGATATCTTATGTTATAATTTTTTATATATATATTATATATATAATATATTATATATATTATTGTTTCCTCTTCATGCAGCAATGAGAATATAACTGGGAGTAAAATCTCACCGGCCGCGCTGCAGACTCAGCATCACCACCCATCCAGCACTCAGGACATTTCCTCCATATGGTGGGTGCTGTACGCTGACCTCTGACCCCCAGCAGCACAGGGGCCCCTGCCACAGGGAGATTAGTGGCTCTGACCTCCCGGCGCGTATGGGGCGTCCATATTTCATCTTGTCATGTCGGGGATTTAGGGCCGCCCAGGATGCTCTGTGCAGGTGGAATCGGCATAGCGGGACTCTGTGCCTATATATATATATATATATATATATATATATATATATATATATATACACACTGGATCAGTCTGGCTCACAGGGCTACCAGCGAAAGCCTTCGACAGGAGGTCATGTGACTGCTTCTATGTACAGCGCTGTGGTATATGTCAGCGCTATATAAATGTATAATAACAGTGTGTGAGTGTGGAGGAGACATTAGAGTGTGAGCTCTGAGGGAGAGGAGGTCATGTGACTGCTTCTATGTACAGCTCTATGGTATATGTCGGCCATCTTTTTTTCAGGAGACGCACTGCGGCAGTTTGCTGTTAATGAGTAAATCCCTCTTGTTATCCATGGAGCAGGGATAGGGATCACCGTTGATCCTTTGTGGTGTGAAGGTGGTGTTTGCCTTGAAGGGGTTAAGCCCCTCTCCCCTGTCTGGTCATCCTGGTGTCATGGCTCCTGTCAGGAGGATTAGGGGCCCAGGGCCCTGCAGCGCTCAGGGGTCCTGTTATCGGAGGGGGGATGATTTAGCGGGTGACCCTGCTCAGTCTCAGGCGGCTGTTCTCAGGATGGGGGGGGGTCTGTCCGGGCCCCATAGACAGCTGCTGCCGGGGCCAGATCCTCTCCAGACTCCTGTAACACGTCCTGACAATAACAGGTCCTTCTCCTGCTTCACAGCCGCCGCCGCCACCGGAGACATCTGCCAGAGAATCTGCCGTAAAACTGCGCCGCCGACTGTGGCGCCAATAGTGTGTGCTCACCTGCCGCCTCTGCCAGGAAACACTGCGGAGTGCCCCTTGTTACAGAAGGAGAAGAGCTTACAATCTATTAGGGTATAAGAGAGGATACAGGAGGAGAAGAGCTTACACTCTATTAGGGTATAAGGGAGGATACAGAAGGAGAAGAGCTTACACTCTATTAGGGTATAAGGGAGGATACAGGAGGAGAAGAGCTTACACTCTATTAGGGTATAAGGGAGGATACAGGAGGAGAAGAGCTTACACTCTATTAGGGTATAAGGGAGGATACAGGAGGAGAGGAGCTTACACTCTATTAGGGTATAAGGGAGGATACAGGAGGAGAAGAGCTTACACTCTATTAGGGTATAAGGGAGGATACAGGAGGAGAAGAGCTTACACTCTATTAGGGTATAAGGGAGGATACAGGAGAAGAGCTTACACTCTATTAGGGTATAAGGGAGGATACAGGAGGAGAAGAGCTTACACTCTATTAGGGTATAAGGGAAGATACAGGAGGAGAAGAGCTTACACTCTATTAGGTATAAGGGGGGATACAGGAGGAGAAGAGCTTACACTCTATTAGGGTATAAGGGAAGATACAGGAGGAGAAGAGCTTACACTCTATTAGGGTATAAGGGAGGATACAGGAGGAGAAGAGCTTACACTCTATTAGGGTATAAGGGAAGATACAGGAGGAGAAGAGCTTACACTCTATTAGGGTATAAGGGAGGATACAGAAGGAAAAGAGCTTACTGGTTACTTACTTGCTATGCTGGGAATAGATGGAAGGAGCAGAGCATGCTGGAAATAGATGGAAGGCTGAAAGGAGCAGAGCATGCTGGGAATAGATGGAAGGCTGGAAGGAGCAGAGCATGCTGGGAATAGATGGAAGGCTGGAAGGAGCAGAGCATGCTGGGAATAGATGGAAGGCTGGAAGGAGCAGAGCATGCTGGGAATAGATGGAAGGCTGGAAGGAGCAGAGCATGCTGGGAATAGATGGAAGGCTGGAAGGAGCAGTGCATGCTGGGAATAGATGGAAGGCTGGAAGGAGCAGAGCATGCTGGGAATAGATGGAAGGCTGGAAGGAGCAGAGCATGCTGGGAATAGATAGAAGGCTGAAAGGAGCAGTGCATGCTGGGAATAGATGGATGGCTGGAAGGAGCAGAGCATGCTGGGAATAGATGGAAGGCTGGAAGGAGCAGAGCATGCTGGGAATAGATGGAAGGCTGGAAGGAGCAGTGCATGCTGGGAATAGATGGAAGGCTGGAAGGAGCAGTGCATGCTGAGAATAGATGGAAGGCTCGAAAGAGCAGTGCATGCTGGGAATAGATGGAAGGCTGGAAGTAGCAGTGCATGCTGAGAATAGATGGAAGGCTCGAAAGAGCAGTGCATGCTGGGAATAGATGGAAGGCTGGAAGGAGCAGAGCATCCTGGGAATAGATGGAAGGAGCAGAGCATGCTGGGAGGAGCAGAGCGTGCTGGGAATAGATGGAAGGCTGGAAGGAGCAGTGCATGCTGGGAATAGATGGAAGGCTGGAAGGAGCAGAGCATGCTGGGAATAGATGGAAGGCTGGAAGGAGCAGTGCATGCTGGGAATAGATGGAAGGCTGGAAGGAGCAGTGCATGCTGAGAATAGATGGAAGGCTCGAAAGAGCAGTGCATGCTGGGAATAGATGGAAGGCTGGAAGTAGCAGTGCATGCTGAGAATAGATGGAAGGCTCGAAAGAGCAGTGCATGCTGGGAATAGATAGAAGGCTGGAAGGAGCAGAGCATCCTGGGAATAGATGGAAAGAGCAGAGCATGCTGGGAATAGATAGAAGGCTGAAAGGAGCAGTGCATGCTGGGAATAGATGGATGGCTGGAAGGAGCAGAGCATGCTGGGAATAGATGGAAGGCTGGAAGGAGCAGAGCATGCTGGGAATAGATGGAAGGCTGGAAGGAGCAGTGCATGCTGGGAATAGATGGAAGGCTGGAAGGAGCAGTGCATGCTGAGAATAGATGGAAGGCTCGAAAGAGCAGTGCATGCTGGGAATAGATGGAAGGCTGGAAGTAGCAGTGCATGCTGAGAATAGATGGAAGGCTCGAAAGAGCAGTGCATGCTGGGAATAGATGGAAGGCTGGAAGGAGCAGAGCATCCTGGGAATAGATGGAAGGAGCAGAGCATGCTGGGAGGAGCAGAGCGTGCTGGGAATAGATGGAAGGCTGGAAGGAGCAGAGCATGCTGGGAATAGATGGACGGCTGGAAGGAGCAGAGCATGCTGGGAATAGATGAAAGGCTGGAAGGAGCAGAGCATGCTGGGAATAGATGGAATGCTGGAAGGAGCAGGGCATGCTGGGAATAGATGGATGGCTGGAAGGAGCAGAACATGCTGGGAATAGATGGAATGCTGGAAGGAGCAGGGCATGCTGGGAATAGATAGAAGGCTGGAAGGAGCAGAGCATGCTGGGAATAGATGGATGGCTGGAAGGAGCAGAGCATGCTGGGAATAGTTGGAAGGAGCAGAGCATGCTGGGAATAGATAGAAGGCTGGAAGGAGCAGAGCATGCTGGGAATAGATAGAAGGCTGGAAGGAGCAGAGCATGCTGGGAATAGATGGATGGCTGGAAGGAGCAGAGCATGTTGGGAATAGTTGGAAGGAGCAGAGCATGCTGGGAATAGATAGAAGGCTGGAAGGAGCAGAGCATGCTGGGAATAGATAGAAGGCTGAAAGGAGCAGAGCATGCTGGGAATAGATGGAAGGCTGGAAGGAGCAGTGCATGCTGGGAATAGTTGTAAGGAGCAGAGCATGCTGGGAATAGATGGAAGGCTGGAAGGAGCAGAGCATGCTGGCAATAGATAGAAGGCTGGAAGGAGCAGAGCATGCTGGGAATAGATGGAATGCTGGAAGGAGCAGAGCATGCTGGGAATAGATAGAAGGCTGGAAGGAGCAGAGCATGCTGGGAATAGATGGAAGGCTGGAAGGAGCAGTGCATGCTGGGAATAGTTGGAAGGAGCAGAGCATGCTGGGAATAGATGGAAGGCTGGAAGGAGCAGAGCATGCTGGCAATAGATAGAAGGCTGGAAGGAGCAGAGCATGCTGGAAATGGATGGAAGGCTGGAAGGAGCAGAGCATGCTGGGAATAGATGGAAGGCTGGAAGGAGCAGTGCATGCTGGGAATAGTTGGAAGGAGCAGAGCATGCTGGGAATAGATGGAAGGCTGGAAGGAGCAGAGCATGCTGGCAATAGATAGAAGGCTGGAAGGAGCAGAGCATGCTGGAAATGGATGGAAGGCTGGAAGGAGCAGAGCATGCTGGGAATAGATGGAAGGCTGGAAGGAGCAGAGCATGCTGGGAATAGATGGAAGGCTGGAAGGAGCAGAGCATGCTGGGAATAGATGGAAGGCTGGAAGAAGCAGAGCATGCTGGGAATAGATGGAAGGCTGGAAGGAGCAGTGCATGCTGGCAATAGTTGGAAGGAGCAGTGCATGCTGGGAATGGATGGAAGGCTGGAAGAGGGAGCAGTGCATGCTGGGAATGGATGGAAGGTTGAAAGAGGGAGCAGTGCATGCTGGGAATAGATGGAAGGCTGGAAGGAGCAGAGCATGCTGGGAATAGATGGAATGCTGGAAGGAGCAGGGCATGCTGGGAATAGATGGATGGCTGGAAGGAGCAGAACATGCTGGGAATAGATGGAAGGCTGGAAGGAGCAGAGCATGCTGGGAATAGATGGAATGCTGGAAGGAGCAGGGCATGCTGGGAATAGATGGATGGCTGGAAGGAGCAGAGCATGCTGGGAATAGTTGGAAGGAGCAGAGCATGCTGGGAATAGATAGAAGGCTGGAAGGAGCAGAGCATGCTGGGAATAGATAGAAGGCTGGAAGGAGCAGAGCATGCTGGGAATAGATGGATGGCTGGAAGGAGCAGAGCATGCTGGGAATAGTTGGAAGGAGCAGAGCATGCTGGGAATAGATAGAAGGCTGGAAGGAGCAGAGCATGCTGGGAATAGATAGAAGGCTGGAAGGAGCAGAGCATGCTGGGAATAGATGGATGGCTGGAAGGAGCAGAGCATGCTGGGAATAGTTGGAAGGAGCAGAGCATGCTGGGAATAGATAGAAGGCTGGAAGGAGCAGAGCATGCTGGGAATAGATAGAAGGCTGAAAGGAGCAGAGCATGCTGGGAATAGATGGAAGGCTGGAAGGAGCAGTGCATGCTGGGAATAGTTGGAAGGAGCAGAGCATGCTGGGAATAGATGGAAGGCTGGAAGGAGCAGAGCATGCTGGCAATAGATAGAAGGCTGGAAGGAGCAGAGCATGCTGGAAATGGATGGAAGGCTGGAAGGAGCAGAGCATGCTGGGAATAGATGGAAGGCTGGAAGGAGCAGAGCATGCTGGGAATAGATGGAAGGCTGGAAGGAGCAGAGCATGCTGGGGATAGATGGAAGGCTGGAAGGAGCAGAGCATGCTGGGAATAGATGGAAGGCTGGAAGGAGCAGTGCATGCTGGCAATAGTTGGCAGGAGCAGTGCATGCTGGGAATGGATGGAAGGCTGGAAGAGGGAGCAGTGCATGCTGGGAATAGATGGAAGGTTGGAAGAGGGAGCAGTGCATGCTGGGAATAGATGGAAGGCTGGAAGAGGGAGCAGTGCATGCTGGGAATAGATAGACGGCTGGAAGAAGGAGCAGTGCATGCTGGGTATAGATGGAAGGCTGGAAGAAGGAGCAGTGCATGCTGGGAATAGATAGAAGGCTGGAAGAGGGAGCAGTGCATGCTGGGAATAGATGGAAGGTTGGAAGAGGAAGCAGTGCATGCTGGGAATAGATGGAAGGCTGGAAGAGGGAGCAGTGCATGCTGGGAATAGATGGAAGGCTGGAAGAGGGAGCAGTGCATGCTGGGAATAGATAGAAGGCTGGAAGAGGGAGCAGTGCATGCTGGGAATAGATAGAAGGCTGGAAGAGGGAGCAGTGCATGCTGGGAATAGATAGAAGGCTGGAAGAGGGAGCAGTGCATGCTGGGAATAGATAGAAGGCTGGAAGAGGGAGCAGTGCATGCTGGGAATAGATAGAAGGCTGGAAGAAGGAGCAGTGCATGCTGGGAATAGATGGAAGGCTGGAAGAAGGAGCAGTGCATGCAGGGAATAGATAGAAGGCTGGAAGAGGGAGCAGTGCATGATGGGAATAGATAGAAGGCTGGAAGGAGCAGAGCATGCTGGGAATAGATGGAAGGCTGGAAGGAGCAGAGCATGCTGGGAATAGATGGAAGGCTGGAAGGAGCAGAGCATGCTGGGAATAGATGGAAGGCTGGAAGGAGCAGAGCATGCTGGGAATAGATGGAAGGCTGGAAGGAGCAGTGCATGCTGGCAATAGTTGGAAGGAGCAGTGCATGCTGGGAATGGATGGAAGGCTGGAAGAGGGAGCAGTGCATGCTGGGAATAGATGGAAGGTTGAAAGAGGGAGCAGTGCATGCTGGGAATAGATGGAAGGCTGGAAGGAGCAGAGCATGCTGGGAATAGATGGAAGGCTGGAAGGAGCAGGGCATGCTGGGAATAGATGGATGGCTGGAAGGAGCAGAACATGCTGGGAATAGATGGAAGGCTGGAAGGAGCAGAGCATGCTGGGAATAGATGGAATGCTGGAAGGAGCAGGGCATGCTGGAAATAGATAGAAGGCTGGAAGGAGCAGAGCATGCTGGGAATAGATGGATGGCTGGAAGGAGCAGAGCATGCTGGGAATAGTTGGAAGGAGCAGAGCATGCTGGGAATAGATAGAAGGCTGGAAGGAGCAGAGCATGCTGGGAATAGATAGAAGGCTGGAAGGAGCAGAGCATGCTGGGAATAGATAGAAGGCTGGAAGGAGCAGAGCATGCTGGGAATAGATGGATGGCTGGAAGGAGCAGAGCATGCTGGGAATAGTTGGAAGGAGCAGAGCATGCTGGGAATAGATAGAAGGCTGGAAGGAGCAGAGCATGCTGGGAATAGATAGAAGGCTGAAAGGAGCAGAGCATGCTGGGAATAGATGGAAGGCTGGAAGGAGCAGAGCATGCTGGGAATAGTTGGAAGGAGCAGAGCATGCTGGGAATAGATAGAAGGCTGGAAGGAGCAGAGCATGCTGGCAATAGATAGAAGGCTGGAAGGAGCAGAGCATGCTGGGAATAGATGGATGGCTGGAAGGAGCAGAGCATGCTGGGAATAGTTGGAAGGAGCAGAGCATGCTGGGAATAGATAGAAGGCTGGAAGGAGCAGAGCATGCTGGGAATAGATAGAAGGCTGGAAGGAGCAGAGCATGCTGGGAATAGATAGAAGGCTGGAAGGAGCAGAGCATGCTGGGAATAGATGGATGGCTGGAAGGAGCAGAGCATGCTGGGAATAGTTGGAAGGAGCAGAGCATGCTGGGAATAGATAGAAGGCTGGAAGGAGCAGAGCATGCTGGGAATAGATAGAAGGCTGAAAGGAGCAGAGCATGCTGGGAATAGATGGAAGGCTGGAAGGAGCAGTGCATGCTGGGAATAGTTGGAAGGAGCAGAGCATGCTTGGAATAGATGGAAGGCTGGAAGGAGCAGAGCATGCTGGCAATAGATAGAAGGCTGGAAGGAGCAGAGCATGCTGGGAATAGATGGAATGCTGGAAGGAGCAGAGCATGCTGGGAATAGATAGAAGGCTGGAAGGAGCAGTGCATGCTGGGAATAGTTGGAAGGAGCAGAGCATGCTGGGAATAGATGGAAGGCTGGAAGGAGCAGAGCATGCTGGAAATGGATGGAAGGCTGGAAGGAGCAGAGCATGCTGGGAATAGATGGAAGGCTGGAAGGAGCAGAGCATGCTGGGAATAGATGGAAGGCTGGAAGGAGGAGAGCATGCTGGGAATAGATGGAAGGCTGGAAGGAGCAGAGCATGCTGGGAATAGATGGAAGGCTGGAAGGAGCAGAGCATGCTGTTAATAGATGGAAGGCTGGAAGGAGCAGTGCATGCTGGCAATAGTTGGAAGGAGCAGTGCATGCTGGGAATGGATGGAAGGCTGGAAGAGGGAGCAGTGCATGCTGGGAATAGATGGAAGGTTGGAAGAGGGAGCAGTGCATGCTGGGAATAGATGGATGGCTGGAAGAGGGAGCAGTGCATGCTGGGAATAGATAGACGGCTGGAAGAAGGAGCAGTGCATGCTGGGTATAGATGGAAGGCTGGAAGAAGGAGCAGTGCATGCTGGGAATAGATAGAAGGCTGGAAGAGGGAGCAGTGCATGCTGGGAATAGATGGAAGGTTGGAAGAGGAAGCAGTGCATGCTGGGAATAGATGGAAGGCTGGAAGAGGGAGCAGTGCATGCTGGGAATAGATAGAAGGCTGGAAGAGGGAGCAGTGCATGCTGGGAATAGATAGAAGGCTGGAAGAAGGAGCAGTGCATGCTGGGAATAGATGGAAGGCTGGAAGAAGGAGCAGTGCATGCAGGGAATAGATAGAAGGCTGGAAGAGGGAGCAGTGCATGATGGGAATAGATAGAAGGCTGGAAGAAGGAGCAGTGCATGCAGGGAATAGATAGAAGGCTGGAAGAGGGAGCAGTGCATGCTGGGAATAGATAGAAGGCTGGAAGAGGGAGCAGTGCATGCTGGGAATAGACAAAAGGCTGGAAGAGGGAGCAGTGCATGTTGGGAATAGATGGAAGGCTGGAAGAGGGAGCAGTGCATGCTGGGTATAGATAGAAGGCTGGAAGAAGGAGCAGTGCATGCTGGGTAGGTGAAGATAACGGTATAACTGAATTGGAGCGCAGGCTGTATCAGATTAGACCTTTAAATCAGATTAGGTTAATCCAGCCCCGATCACTGTCATTATATTTGCCGCAGTGGGAGGGGCCAACCGCAATCCCGGATTTCGTTTCCCATCATCCCCTGACAGATGCAAAGCGACAGCAAAACTTTCCCCCGCGATAAATAAAAGCGTCCCCGCGAGCCGCCATCGCCATAATCCAATCACCCCACAGCGATAAGATTATGCGAAGATTCGATTTCCCCGCCGAGCGCCGCCATGTGAGTGACCCCGCGTCACCCGACAGCCAATCCCTGCCTGGGAGAAATCCAGGGCCGGCTTCTATTTCTGATGGGAGACATGTAACCCTTCCTATAAAGATGTCAGCTGAGAATAAACCTGCGCACCCCCCCCCCCCCCCCCCGCCTCTATGTTTAATGGAACGTGCCAAGAGCGCCGGGGGAGGTGAGAACCGAGGTCATAGGAACTAAAAGGGGCTCTCTACCCCCCGACTGTATATTCTGTATCCTCCTATATACATGAATAGAGTGTAAGCTCTTCTCCTCCTGTATCCTCCCTTATATCCTAATAGAGTGTAAGCTCTTCTCCTCCTGTATCCTCCCTTATACCCTAATAGAGTGTAAGCTCTTCTCCTGTATCCTCCCTTATACCCTAATAGGGTGTAAGCTCTTCTCCTGTATCCTCCCTTATACCCTAATAGAGTGTAAGCTCTTCTCCTCCTGTATCCTCCCTTATACCCTAATAGAGTGTAAGCTCTTCTCCTGTATCCTCCCTTATACCCTAATAGAGTGTAAGCTCTTCTCCTCCTGTATCCCCCTTATACCCTAATAGAGTGTAAGCTCTTCTCCTCCTGTATCCTCCCTTATACCCTAATAGAGTGTAAGCTCTTCTCCTCCTGTATCCTCCCTTATACCCTAATAGAGTGTAAGCTCTTCTTCTCCTGTATCCTCCCTTATACCCTAATAGAGTGTAAGCTCTTCTCCTCCTGTATCCTCCCTTATACCCTAATAGAGTGTAAGCTCTTCTCCTCCTGTACCCTCCCTTATACCCTAATAGAGTGTAAGCTCTTCTCCTCCTGTATCCTCCCTTATACCATAATAGAGTGTAAGCTCTTCTCCTCCTGTATCCTCCCTTATACCCTAATAGAGTGTAAGCTCTTCTCCTCCTGTATCCTCCCTTATATCCTAATAGAGTGTAAGCTCTTCTCCTCCTGTATCCTCCCTTATATCCTAATAGAGTGTAAGCTCTTCTCCTGTATCCTCCCTTATACCCTAATAGAGTGTAAGCTCTTCTCCTGTATCCTCCCTTATACCCTAATAGAGTGTAAGCTCTTCTCCTCCTGTATCCTCCCTTATATCCTAATAGTGTGTAAGCTCTTCTCCTCCTGTATCCTCCCTTATACCCTAATAGAGTGTAAGCTCTTCTTCTCCTGTATCCTCCCTTATACCCTAATAGAGTGTAAGCTCTTCTCCTGTATCCTCCCTTATACCCTAATAGAGTGTAAGCTCTTCTTCTCCTGTATCCTCCCTTATACCCTAATAGAGTGTAAGCTCTTCTCCTGTATCCTCCCTTATACCCTAATAGAGTGTAAGCTCTTCTCCTCCTGTATCCTCCCTTATATCCTAATAGAGTGTAAGCTCTTCTCCTCCTGTATCCTCCCTTATATCCTAATAGAGTGTAAGCTCTTCTCCTGTATCCTCCCTTATACCCTAATAGAGTGTAAGCTCTTCTCCTGTATCCTCCCTTATACCCTAATAGAGTGTAAGCTCTTCTTCTCCTGTATCCTCCCTTATACCCTAATAGAGTGTAAGCTCTTCTCCTCCTGTATCTTCCCTTATACCCTAATAGAGTGTAAGCTCTTCTCCTGTATCCTCCCTTATACCCTAATAGAGTGTAAGCTCCTCTCCTCCTGTATCCTCCCTTATACATGAATAGAGTGTAAGCTCTTCTCCTCCTGTATCCTCCCTTATACCCTAATAGAGTGTAAGCTCTTCTCCTGTATCCTCCCTTATACCCTAATAGAGTGTAAGCTCTTCTCCTGTATCCTCCCTTATACCCTAATAGAGTGTAAGCTCTTCTCCCCCTGTATCCTCCCTTATACCCTAATAGAGTGTAAGCTCTTCTCCTCCTGTATCCTCCCTTATACCCTAATAGAGTGTAAGCTCTTCTCCTCCTGTATCCTCCCTTATACCCTAATAGAGTGTAAGCTCTTCTCCTCCTGTATCCTCCCTTATACATGAATAGAGTGTAAGCTCTTCTCCTCCTGTATCCTCCCTTATACCCTAATAGAGTGTAAGCTCTTCTCCTCCTGTATCCCCCCTTATACCCTAATGGAGTGTAAGCTCTTCTCCTCCTGTATCCTCCCTTATACCCTAATAGAGTGTAAGCTCTTCTCCTCCTGTATCCTCCCTTATACCCTAATAGAGTGTAAGCTCTTCTCCTGTATCCTCCCTTATACCCTAATAGAGTGTAAGCTCTTCTCCTCCTGTATCCTCCCTTATACCCTAATAGAGTGTAAGCTCTTCTCCTCCTGTATCCTCCCTTATACCCTAATAGAGTGTAAGCTCTTCTCCTTCTGTATCCTCCCTTATACCCTAATAGATTGTAAGCTGTTCTCCTCCTGTATCCTCCCTTATACCCTAATAGAGTGTAAGCTCTTCTCCTCCTGTATCCTCCCTTATACCCTAATAGAGTGTAAGCTCTTCTCCTGTATCCTCCCTTATACCCTAATAGATTGTAAGCTCTTCTCCTTCTTGTTATGCCGCAAGGCTATCCTGAGTTTAGATCCACTTTAAATCCATTGCCTAGGCTGTAGATAGCAGGAGGTGCTCGTCTCCCTATGTTTCGGGGTCACAGTCGATTTACAATCGTCCCGTTCAAGTCAGGGGACACCGGCGCAGTGTAAACAGTGTCAGCGCCTGAGTCGTTCTCTCGCCGCGGAGCGTCCATGTTTAGGCTGAACTCGTCGCTCCCAGCTTGGGTGGTCGCGGGGCAGAGGATCCCTCCTGCACGGCGGTGTCACGGTGGCTGAGACGTCGCAGGTTTAACACCGCCGCCGACTGATCATCATTTTAACACCAGACTCCTCGGCGCTCCCGAGGTTACGCCGGGATAGGCGCGCTCCCTCCCCGAGCCAAGCCACATTATATAAATTACCCGCAGATGAAGTGTCAGCTCTGTGGTCTACAAAAATAAAAATGCCTCGAACTGCCCTAAACCTGAGAGCGGACGTACCATAGACTCCTGAGATCCTGATTTGGGATGCCCCACTGTCTTAGACAACCTTTATTTGCATGCGCAGGGCTCCTCGTGCCCCTACATCCGATGCACGCCCCCCCTCCATGGCCGCGGGTGGAACTGACCAGCAGGAGTTTCCCTGGCAATCCAGACATCAATTCTGATTGGCGGAGAGTGTGCGCATGTGCCTTGGGAGTACGGAACGGTTTCAGAGATTCTGTAGGACTGAAACACAGGAGGGTTTTAATGAGGGATTGCTCTTAGACAGCTAAAAGGCCCCTTATCCCCCACCTTTATCAGAGATTTGGTCCACCTTCCCTAACACTGGTACGTAGGACCACGAGGGATTGAAGAAGGTACACTGTCACTTTAAGGCAGAGCAGAATGCCCTGTGAGAACAATATGTTACGGCGGGGTTCCCCTTTAATCCACCAATCCTGTCCTGCCCCTCATCAGTCATCAGTGGGTTTTAGCTGGGCCCCAAGGATAATGTCCTCTGGTGGGCCCCAAGATGCTCCTGTCAAACCCAGTTATGATAAATAGTACTAGTATTCTAAATAATCGTAGTTATAGTGTATATTACAATAATAGTTGTATTAGTATATAATATAAATGATAGTCATATTAGTGTATAATATTCTAAATAATAGTCGTATTAGTGAATAATATTCTAAATAATAGTCGTATTCGTGTATAATATTCTAAACAATAGTTGTATTAGTATATAATATTCTAAATAATATTATAAATAGTAGTATTATTATATGATTATAAATAGTCGTAGTAGTATTAGTATAAAATATTATAAATAATAGTCGTATTTGTGTAAAATATTATGAATAATAGTCATATTAGCGTGTAATATTCTAAATAATAGTCGTCCCCTTTAATCCACCAATCCTGTCCTGCCCCTCATCAGTCATTCCAGACATCCCTTGGGTTTTAGCTGGGCCCCAAGGATAATGTCCTCTGGTGGGCCCCAAGATGCTGCTGTCAAGCCCAGTTATAATAAATAGTACTAGTATTCTAAATTATCGTAGTTATAGTGTATATTACAATAATAGTTGTATTAGTATATAATATAAATGATAGTCATATTAGTGTATAATATTCTAAATAATAGTCGTATTAGTGAATAATATTCTAAGTAATAGTCGTATTAGTATATAATATTCTAAACAATAGTTGTATTAGTATATAATATTCTAAATAATATTATAAATAGTAGTATTAGTATATGATTATAAATAGTCGTAGTAGTATTAGTATAAAATATTATAAATACCGTAATAGTCATATTTGTGTAAAATATTATGAATAATAGTAATATTAGTGTGTAATATTCTAAATAGTCGAATTTGTGTAAAATATTATGAATAATAGTCATATTAGTGTGTAATATTCTAAATAATTCTCGTATTAGTGTATAATATTCTAAACAATAGTTGTATTAGTATATAATATTCTAAATAATACTATAAATAGTAGTATTAGTATATGATTATAAATAGTCGTAGTAGTAGTAGTATAAAATATTCTAAATAATAGTCGTATTTGTGTAAAATATTATGAATAATAGTCATATTAGTGTGTAATAATCTAAATAATAGTCGTATTAGTATATAATAATATTATAAATAATAGTAGTATTAATACATAATATTATAAGTAATAGTCGTATTAGTATATAATATTATAAATAATAGTAGTATTAATATATAATATTATATATAAATAGTCGTATTAGTATATAATATTATAAATAATAGTCGTATTAATATATAATATTATAAATAATAGTAGTATTATAAATATATATTATAAATTATAGTAGTATTAGTATATAATATTATAAATAGTAGAATTAGTATATGATACTATGAATAATAGTGGTATTAGAATAAAATATTCTAGCAGCCAATCTGTGTGCTCAGGAGGTCCATTCAGCTTTTATTAGCGAGTTAGTTACGATGTCAGAGTGGCCGGCACAGGCTGGCCGCACCCCCTCATCTCAGCTGTGACAAATACTCACCCTCATAGCTGGGGTTTCACACAGCAGGATATCCCAAATCGGGATGCCCCAGGAATAGGGAATCAGCTGGCCCTGGACTCCATTGAATGTCTGACAATCATGTGACTCCTGGGGACCAATCGGGCTTGTCCCATCAAACCTGGATGGTGGTGGTCACATGACTGGCTGCCACATAAGTGAATAAGAACTTTGATTCCTCTGTAAAATATATATAACCAGTCTCTATCCAATATTCAGAGTATATTTTTAAAGAGGAACCAAACCCGGAATTATCCCTGGTTTTCTATCTTGCCCTCAGGATGTCCCAAATTGGGATGCCCCAGAAATAGGGAATTGACTGGCCCTGGACTCCATTAAATGTCAATCATACGACTCCTGGGGACCAATTGGATTTGCCCCATAAAACCCGAATAGTTGGTGGTGGTCACATGATTGATGATGCATCTATGCAATATTCAGAGTAGGGATATAAAGCGGAACGAAAATCGGAATTATGATTATCCCTGGTTTTAGATCTTTGGGATTTGGGATCCCCCAGATCACCAATACAAACTCACTTTCCCCCGGGCCTACGGCACATGCGCGGCCTCTCGTCCAATCACAGCCACTTGCAGCGCATATTTAACGCTTGGCAAATGGCTCAGTTTCTGGCAATCGGGAGCTTAAGTGGCCGCATGCCCTGCAGGGGGCGCCCTCCCACCCCAGCCTATCTGTACTGCAGGGTTGCACACACACTGCCCAGGGATATGATAGAGGGAGCCAGAAAGGTAAGCTTTCCTGAGACCCGGGGGAAGATTCACACAGCTTCCCAAATCAGGAAAGGCCAGCCCTGGAATCTCTATGATTGCAAGCTCTTCTCCTCCTGTATCCTCCCTTATACCCTAATAGAGTGTAAGCTCTTCTCCTCCTGTATCCTCCCTTATACCCTAATAGAGTGTAAGCTCTTCTCCATCTGTATCCTCCCTTATACCCTAATAGAGTGTAAGCTCTTCTCCTCCTGTATCCTCCCTTATACCCTAATAGAGTGTAAGCTCTTCTCCTCCTGTATCCTCCCTTATACCCTAATAGAGTGTAAGCTCTTATCCTCCTGTATCCTCCCTTATATCCTAATAGAGTGTAAGCTCTTCTCCTCATGTATCCTCCCTTATACCCTAATAGAGTGTAAGCTCTTCTCCTCCTGTATCCTCCCTTATACCCTAATAGAGTGTAAGCTCTTCTCCTCCTGTATCCTCCCTTATATCCTAATAGAGTGTAAGCTCTTCTCCTCATGTATCCTCCCTTATACCCTAATAGAGTGTAAGCTCTTCTCCTCCTGTATCCTCCCTTATACCCTAATAGAGTGTAAGCTCTTCTCCTCCTGTATCCTCCCTTATACCCTAATAGATTGTAAGCTCTTCTCCTGTGTCCTCCCTTATACCCTAATAGAGTGTAAGCTCTTCCCCTCCTGTATCCTCCCTTATACCCTAATAGAGTGTAAGCTCTTCTCCTCCTGTATCCTCCCTTATACCCTAATAGAGTGTAAGCTCTTCTCCTCCTGTATCCTCCCTTATACCCTAATAGAGTGTAAGCTCTTCTCCTTCTGTATCCTCCCTTATACCCTAATAGAGTGTAAGCTCTTCTCCTCCTGTATCCTCCCTTATACCCTAATAGAATGTAAGCTCTTCTCCTCCTGTATCCTCCCTTATACCCTAATAGATCGTTAAGGTGGGAGGAGGTGTGTGAGTGAGCTCTGCAGGTGCTGTGAATGTCTGGCTCTAGCCCAGGGCCTGGCTGCCTTGGGTGGGGTCGCTCCCCAGGTGAGCTCCAGGCTTCTGGGTCTGAATCTGGAGTCCATGTTAGAGACCCTCTGGCTACTGAATATGCTGCTGACCGGCTGACCGCGGTGGATTACAATGAAGGTGGAAGAGTCTTTATGGAAGAAAGTTACAGTAAAGTAAGTGAAGCTGGAATGGAAGTGGTGGATAATAATGATGGCCGTGTAGCAGTGTCTGTGTGCAGCATGTAATGGAGGGAGGGCGGCAGCCCCAGCAAAGTGACTGTGCTGATCCAGGCAGGGAGATCCAACAACCTGTTGTGATGGACACTCAGCAGCCAGCTCAGGCCGGCAGTGGGAAGCAGCACAAGCTGAGGAGGACATCTTTGGAAAGACTGACAATGCAGGAAAACCTGCAGCAGAATGTGTGTGTGAGCCGAGAGTCCCGGGCCCTGCGATCCAAGACCCAGCCGGCCGCCGGTGACCCCATAACTGGGGGGAAATCTGCTAAATCTGCCACTGGACATAAATCTGAGAAGTTATCAGACAATGTAAATGCTGAGCTGGGGGCAAATGGCCACAAGTCTCCCAGGACTGAGGCAGCAGAGACATTCAAAGACCCAGCAGGAAAGCCAAGGCGCAAGGCAAGTCTTAAAGAGACAGAGCGCGCACCAGAACTGCAGCTTGCAGACAAGAGCCTCGATTCAGAGAGACAAAAAAACTTCCGTTTTAGTGCCGATCTGTTTTTTTTTGTGAAATGTTTCCATTCTCGTATGAGCGTACGAGCGATTCTATGCATGCATTGAAAACCTTCTGTAAAGATCTGTTTTTTTTTGTGAAATGTTTCCATTCTCGTATGAGCGTACGAGCGATTCTATGCATGCATTGAAAACCTTCTGTAAAGTTTCCGTCCGTTCGTACGGCAGATTACGAATTACGAGGATGTCATTTTCCATCCAGACTTTTCCGTTTCATTTTGACATGTTACAACGTAGGCTTTCGTTTTTGCCCTTTTCCCATCGTATCCTGCAACGAATCCTTTACGTTTCCCGTTCGATTCTGTTTTCCTTTTTCAATAAATATTCGTCCAGACGGAAATCCTTACGATCTTGCGCCTGCGCACTACAAACTTAACTCATTAAAGTGCTCGCCTACATATTTGCCACCCTCACTTCTACTACAATGTTTAGCTGAATCACTTAGCACTGTCCTCCATCTTCCCTTTTTGACCCTTAAAGCTCACCCAAACCACTTCTTGGTTATGTTCTTCTTCCATTTTAGCCCCCTAAAACTTACCCAAATCACTTCTCGGTCGTGTGAATATTCATCTTTAAATATTTCTGGGCCCATTAGTTTTGTGTTAATGTATTTTGTAAATGAAATGACAATGTAACATTTTTTTTTATTCCATCATAAAATATAAAATTGTTAAAAATTTAGAAAATTTCAAATTTTAACAACTATAAAAAACAAAATACATAGCAATGGCAGGCCACTGAACATTAATCTTCATCTGTGGTCCCCAATGAGTTGCGCAGCTCCTGCATCTCGCCCACCAACTGAAGGACCCTGACACTCAGTTGTGCCACTCTGCCACGTGTGGTCCCTGTTAAAAAACGTAAATTAAAATATTGGTATAACCTTGTTGGGTTCATACTGCAGTGCCCCCCCCCCCCCCGTATGGTCCAAACACCTAAATCTGGACTTCAAAAGCCAGAGGGCCCTCGCCACCACGGGCCGGGTTTGGTATAGTGCCCGATTAGAGAACCCCTGGCCCGCATTCTGCAGGCAAAGAACGGGCATCAGGAGCAAGGGCGAGTGGCACATCTTGCGGTTCCTGCAACCAAATATAAAATAATTACACAAAGCAAAGGTAACCGACTAAAACAATAACTCCTACAACAAATTAAGATTCAAGTTCAACAATTCAAATATAGCAATGGACTCTGTTTCACAAGGCGCCTGCCCCCAGCCTGAGAATGGATGTGATGCAGCCAATGACACTATAGAAGTTGGAGAGACCCCCCAAATTGAAATCCCGGGGCATAGTGACACCTCTGAACTGTCCCCCACATTGTCGGAAATCGATCGAGGAAACAAGCAAGCAAGTCGCAATGCATTGCAATCTGTTTGGGACAATGAGCAGCCTGCGGTCCCCGATAGTAATGGGACTGAATCGTCTGCATGTACTAATAAAGTTTTTCCTCCCAAAGGTGTTCAGCCACAGGTAGCGGGTCCCCCGCAATCCAGACTCCGCATTGATAATACTGGCAATGCATCTGGCCACGCGCTTCCTCAGAATGCCTGGAGCCGCGGTGCCCCATCTTTTAGCCCTGGCTTACATTACACCGGTCAGGCATTTAAGAGGAGGAACGTGGTAAGATTTAAGAATAAGGGGGCAAAGGAAGATCTGCCAGACAGGAGACATGTGATCCGGGAGCTCCTGTGTAACCAGATGGGGTTCACACCCGCAGATATATTGGCCGTCATAAACCTCCCGGACAGGCAGGGCTACGATATAAGCTTCAAGCTCATGTCCAGCTTGGACAGATTCTGGGCAAGTGTGACAAAGTTTAGGGGCGCTGAGGGATGGGACCAGTTTATCCTTATTCCGGTATCAAAGCCGGGCACTGTGAGCGTTAACATCTTGTTCTGGAATGAGTCCGTCCCCCCGCAGGATATTGTGATATGGCTGAGGAGACATTGTGATATGGTGTTTGACCTGACAAAGTGTCTTGATGATGATGGGATCTGGACGGGAGACTGGAGGGTGCTGGTGAAGCTCAGGCAGCACAGTAATGTAACTTTACATTTGCCCAACTCCTTCTTTATTGGCCGCGAGAGGGGGGTGTGCTTCTATGCCGGTCAGCCACGCTTGTGCTTTAAGTGTGGAAAGGCCGGTCATGTGGCCGGAGTGTGCACTGTAGTGAAGTGTAACCTGTGCGGGGAGATTGGTCACACCAGCGCCATGTGTACAAATGTCCGGTGTAACTTGTGTGGTCAGATGGGTCATTACCATAAGGACTGCTCGGAGGCCTTCCATAACCTCTATAGCCAGGCTGCGGAGGAGCTGGTGGCAACAGGTGAGGTTACAGAGGAGGAGGCTCTGATGACTGGGCAGATAGTAACAAGGCCAGGGTCTGAGACAACTGAGATAAGAGATCAGACAGATGTAACCCCACAGCCTGTGGCCACCATCCCACGGCCAGCACCGGAGCAAGCTGATAGCCCATCTTCCCCTGTAGCCCCTTCCCCTGCTATGGCCCATTGCTCTGCTCCAGCCTCTTCTGCAGATAGTAAAGCCCCTGGTGATAAGAGAAAGAAGAAAAAAGACAAGTCCACCCGCAGACCAGAGGGCGCATGGTCCTTAGTCCAAAAGCCAGGGAAAAAGCCCAAGGGCAGAACAGATACAACAGTGACAGTTACATCCAACCGATATAACATACTGTCTGAGTCAGGTGCAGATATTTCTGGGCACGATACTATGGAGCTGGAGCAAGAGTTAAAGCGTATAGCCAGAGAATGTGACTCGGGGTCAGAGGAGGACCCACCGACTAAGAAAAAGTCACCAGCAGCTATAGACCCTATAGACTCTGATATGGAAGTGACTGGCAGGCAGGGCGACTCTGATGATTCAGATCTATGATGGTGTTTAATGTGTTACTGCTCTACATAATGATGGCACCTAACCCCTGATCTGTAACCTGATGTATCTTCACTGATTAACCATTAAGAGTATAGACGAGATAGATAATGTATAGTATGTAGTATTCTGCTGTGTTATGTTTATTGTATACAAGCATACGTTATCTTTATATTATGTATTAATGCTGATTAGCTGAGTTTTGTTTGTTTTTTTACCAATAAAAATTCCCTTATACACTAATAGAGTGTAAGCTCTTCTCCTCCTGTATCCTCCCTTATACCCTAATAGAGTGTAAGCTCTTCTCCTCCTGTATCCTCCCTTATATCTCAATAGAGTGTAAGCAGATCAGGAAAGGCCAGCCCTGGAATATCTTAGATTGCAACACCAACCCTTTTGGGTTTTGTTCTGCTTTAAAGAGAACCACCACCTGGGAATTTCTCTCTCTCGGGTTGGGAATCCCGATTTGGGAAAAAGAGGCGCAGGTAGAGGCTCTCCGAGAGGCGTATCAGGGCGGCCAGCAGGGAAAGTTGCGCCGTTTTGTTCCCTGACCGGCTCCGCAGCACCTCCAGCCAAGCAGGCCTCCCTCCATCCCTCCAGGCCGAGGCAGCAGCAGCAGCTCCAGGAACGGCGCCAGGAATTCCGGCAGCGCAGGAGCGCGCCGCCAAGTCCGAATTAAGCAGTAGGCGTTATGTGCTAACCCTCTGGCATATTGTGCAGACACCGTGTCAGCCGAGGAATTTATTAAAAAGCTTTTCATGACGACAAATTGAGTCCAACGTGAAGGGGCTCAACACCCTCTGCCTTACATGGGCAACAGCAAACAGATTGCGCAAGAGACACGCCCCCGCCGCTAAACAGGCCCCGAGGATTATGGGAGGCCTCTGCGTGACTTGCGAGTCAGCTGACACAAAGCAGACGCCTCTGGCTAAAGGGGAACTCCGGCACATATCCGGGGAAGCCCAATAGAGTGTAAGCTCTTCTCCTCCTGTATCCTCCCTTATACCCTAATAGAGTGTAAGCTCTTCTCCTCCTGTATCCCCCCTTATACCCTAATAGAGTGTAAGCTCTTCTCCTCCTGTATCCCCCCTTATACCCTAATAGAGTGTAAGCTCTTCTCCTTCTGTATCCTCCCTTATACCCTAATAGAGTGTAAGCTCTTCTCCTCCTGTATCCTCCCTTATACCCTAATAGAGTGTAAGCTCTTCTCCTCCTGTATCCTCCCTTATACCCTAATAGAGTGTAAGCTCTTCTCCCTCTGTATCCTCCCTAATACCCTAATAGATTGTAAGCTCTTCTCCTCCTGTATCCTCCCTTATACCCTAATAGAGTGTAAGCTCTTCTCCTCCTGTATCCTCCCTTATACCCTAATAGAGTGTAAGCTCTTCTTCTCCTGTATCCTCCCTTATACCCTAATAGAGTGTAAGCTCTTCTCCTCCTGTATCCTCCCTTATACCCTAATAGAGTGTAAGCTCTTCTCCTCCTGTATCCTCCCTTATACCCTAATAGAGTGTAAGCTCTTCTCCTTCTGTATCCTCTCTTATACCCTAATAGAGTGTAAGCTCTTCTCCTTCTGTATCCTCCCTTATACCCTAATAGAGTGTAAGCTCTTCTCTTCCTGTATCCTCCCTTATACCCTAATAGAGTGTAAGCTCTTCTCCTTCTGTATCCTCCCTTATACTCTAATAGAGTGTAAGCTCTTCTCCTCCTGTATCGTATAGATATGAGATAGATGGATAGATAGATAGCGGGGTGCATAGATAGCGGGGTGCATAGGGAGAGAGATATAGAAGGATAAATCGAAGCATAGGGAGGATAGAGGGAATAAAATAGATGGATAAACAAACAAATGTATAAACAGATAAATATATGGGTGGTAAGATAAAAATAAAGGAGATATAGAACAGAAGATAGAACAGCGCTTTATCCCGGGCATAGGGTTGCTCCCATGCCTCGCCTATGTGAATGGCTGGGCGCCCGAGCATCCCTCAGCTGCAGGGATGCCAGAGATGCGGGTGTGGTCCAACGAAAAGGTGAGCTCACACAGTGAATTCGGGATGCCCCATGGGCACTTCATCTTTTAGACTCCAGGGCCGGTCATGGAGCTGATGGGTCTTCTTTAAAGGTGAAAGGATGCCCATTTGGGATGCCACAGAATTGCCTGTAATGGTTCCTCACTACGAAACACCTGCACGCCCCCCCGAGACATCCCCAGCACTTCTCCATCCTATTCCCCCACTCCTTAAAGTGGACCTCCACTCTGAATAAGAGCCTATCTTGTATGTTTCCCACACCCTGTACATACAGATTGCTCACATTAATCCGGACCTCCACTCTGAATAAGAGCCTATCTTGTATGTTTCCCACACCCTGTACATACAGATTGCTCACATTAATCCGGACCCTCACCCTGAATAAGAGCCTATCTTATATGTTTCCCACACCCTGTACATACAGATTGCTCACATTAATCCGGACCCTCACCCTGAATAAGAGCCTATCTTATATGTTTCCCACACCCTGTACATACAGATTGCTCACATTAATCCGGACCCTCACCCTGAATAAGAGCCTATCTTATATGTTTCCCACACCCTGTACATACAGATTGCTCACATTAATCCAGACCCTCACCCTGAATAAGAGTCTATCTTATATGTTTCCCACACCCTGTACATACAGATTGCTCACATTAATCCGGACCTTCACCCTGAATAAGAGCCTATCTTATATGTTTCCCACACCCTGTACATATAGATTGCTCACATTAATCCGGACCCTCACCCTGAATAAGAATCTATCTTATATGTTTCCCACACCCTGTACATACAGATTGCTCACATTAATCCGGACCCTCACCCTGAATAAGAGCCTATCTTATATGTTTCCCACACCCTGTACATATAGATTGCCCACATTAAAAGTCATCCTACCTGCATCTATTGCATGTTATGAGCCTTTAAACATCCTCATGGAGCATCAGGCAGCCTGCAAACAGGAAGTGTCTTCTGACTGTGCTGCTCTGCATTCTGGGATTGCTGACCTTTTATTGACCCCAGCTCTGCTCTGTCTGTGCAAAGCACAGCTATAACCCCGCCCCCTGCACTTTTTCCTGCTCTCCTCTCCTCAGTATGTGATGCTTCTGAGTCAAGATGGTGGCGCCCGTATCCTAGAGTCCTGAACAGAGTTGCAGCCCAGTGGGGAAAAGAATAATAAGTAAGTGACTAAAAGCTTAAAATATATTAATTTTAGATGCTGGGGGATAGTTTTTTAAAGGTTTGGGCTTTTTGTGCTGAAGGTCCGGCTGAAGGTGTATCTGAATGGCCGGAGGCAGGTGCGCGCACACGCACGGAATGGCCATCAGGAGGCGCCCTTGTTAATCCTTTTGTTCCGAACAGAATGAATCTTTGGCTAAATCTATTCTGATTGGACGAGAGCTCGCGCAAGCGTTGGGGTTGGGAAATGGGGTTTCATCCACATGGGGTGAGATTCCTGGGTTTTTGCCCACTTTAAATCTGGCCAGGCTGGGGGGGGGGGGGGGGGCATCAGCTGCCAGAGCCGACAGCCGAGAAACGGAGGAGCCCTCCCAAATAAGGGAAGTATTCGACCTATAAAATGAGAGGACACTGACCCCTTAATAATCTAATATTAGTCTAATTATGCTAATGAGGCGTTTTATTTTTCCACTTCTAATACCCAAATGCCGCCACTACTAATACTAGTAAGACGGCCATTTCTCCTGCCTCTTTGCAGTCATTACTACGTATGTATTACTATGTATTATGTAGTACTATTATGTATTATTATGTATCATGTAGTACTATTATGTTGTACTATTATGTATTATGTAGTACTATTATGTATTATTATGTATTATGTAGTACTATTACTATGTATTATTATGTATCATGTAGTACTATTATGTTGTACTATTATGTATTATGTAGTACTATTACTATGTATTATGTATTGTTATGTATCATGTAGTACTATTATGTATTATTATGTATTATGTAGTACTATTACTATGTATTATTATGTATCATGTAGTACTATTATGTTGTACTATTATGTATTATGTAGTACTATTATGCATTATTATGTATTATGTAGTACTATTATGTATTATTATGTATTATGTAGTACTATTACTATGTATTATGTATTATTATGTATCATGTAGTACTATTACTATGTATTATGTATTATTATGTATCATGTAGTACTATTATGCATTATTATGTATTATGTAGTACTATGTACCTGTAGCGGTCACACACAGGGGCGCACAGGCAGGTTACACAAGGAGCAGATGCTGCTGTTACAACAGCTACAAGCAGGGGCGGACTGGACATAACGAGACTAGGGACAATACCCGGTGGGCCACACTAGTTTGGAGCCACGTGGGCTACTCCTTGTTACACCCACAATCAGTTGTTGCATCCCCCCCGGCACCTGGGCCCACTCTACCACCCGAGCCATAAATCCTGGCCCATGTTCTGCCTCTCTGCATATCTAGCCAGCCTGTGCCACATCTAGCCAAGCCATATCTAGCCTGCCTGTGCCATATCTAGCCTGCCTGTGCCACATCTAGCCAGCCTGTGCCATATCTAGCAAGCCTGTGCCATATCTAGCCAGCCTGTGCCATATCTAGCAAGCCTGTGCCACATCTAGCCAGCCTGTGCCACATCTAGCAAGCCTGTGCCACATCTAGCCAGCCTGTGCCGCATCTAGCCAGCCTGTGCCACATCTAGCCAGCCTGTGCCATATCTAGCCAGCCTGTGCCATATCTAGCAAGCCTGTGCCACATCTAGCCAGCCTGTGCCGCATCTAGCCAGCCTGTGCCACATCTAGCCAGCCTATGCCACATCTAGCCAGCCTGTGCCACATCTAGCCAGCCTGTGCCACATCTAGCCAGCCTGTGCCACATCTAGCCAGCCTGTGCCACATCTAGCCAGCCTGTGCCACATCTAGCCAGCCTGTGCCGCATCTAGCCAGCCTGTGCCATATCTAGCCAGCCTGTGCCATATCTAGCAAGCCTGTGCCACATCTAGCCAGCCTGTGCCGCATCTAGCCAGCCATGCCATATCTAGCCAGCCTGTGCCACATCTAGCAAGCCTGTGCCACATCTAGCCAGCCTGTGCCATATCTAGCAAGCCTGTGCCACATCTAGCAAGCCTGTGCCACATCTAGCCAGCCTGTGCCGCATCTAGCCAGCCTGTGCCACATCTAGCCAGCCTGTGCCATATCTAGCAAGCCTGTGCCACATCTAGCCAGCCTGTGCCGCATCTAGCCAGCCTGTGCCACATCTAGCCATGCCATGCAATATATAGACAGCCACATCTAGCCAGCCTGTGCCATATCTAGCCAGCCTGTGCCACATCTAGCCAGCCTGTGCCACATCTAGCCAGCCTGTGCCACATCTAGCCAGCCTGTGCCACATCTAGCCAGCCTGTGCCACATCTAGCCAGCCTGTGCCATATCTAGCCAGCCTGTGCCATATCTAGCCAGCCTGTGCCACATCTAGCCAGCCTGTGCCACATCTAGCCAGCCTGTGCCACATCTAGCCAGCCTGTGCCACATCTAGCCAGCCTGTGCCACATCTAGCCAGCCTGTGCCACATCTAGCCTGCCTGTGCCATATCTAGCCAGCCTGTGCCACATCTAGCCAGCCTGTGCCACATCTAGCCAGCCTGTGCCACATCTAGCCAGCCTGTGCCACATCTAGCCAGCCTGTGCCACATCTAGCCAGCCTGTGCCACATCTAGCCAGTCTGTGCCACATCTAGCCAATCTATGCCACATCTAGCCAGCCTGTGCCACACCTAGCCAGCCTGTGCCACATCTAGCCATGCCATGCAATATATAGACAGCCACATCTAGCCAGCCTGTGCCACATCTAGCCAGCCTGTGCCACATCTAGCCAGCCTGTGCCACATCTAGCCAGCCTGTGCCACATCTAGCCAGCCTGTGCCACATCTAGCCAGCCTGTGCCACATCTAGCCAGCCTGTGCCACATCTAGCCAGCCTGTGCCACATCTAGCCAGCCTGTGCCATATCTAGCCAGCCTGTGCCATATCTAGCCAGCCTGTGCCATATCTAGCCAGCCTGTGCCATATCTAGCCTGCCTGTGCCATATCTAGCCTGCCTGTGCCATATCTAGCCAATCTATGCCATATCTAGCCAGCCTGTGCCATATCTAGCCAGCCTGTGCCATATCTAGCCAGCCTGTGCCACATCTAGCCAGCCTGTGCCACATCTAGCCAGCCTGTGCCGCATCTAGCCAGCCTGTGCCATATCTAGCCTGCCTGTGCCATATCTAGCCTGCCTGTGCCATATCTAGCCTGCCTGTGCCATATCTAGCCAGCCTGTGCCATATCTAGCCTGCCTGTGCCATATCTAGCCAGCCTGTGCCACATCTAGCCAGCCTGTGCCACATCTAGCCAGCCTGTGCCACATCTAGCCAGCCTGTGCCATATCTAGCCAGCCTGTGCCATATCTAGCCAGCCTGTGCCACATCTAGCCAGCCTGTGCCACATCTAGCCAGCCTGTGCCACATCTAGCCAGCCTGTGCCACATCTAGCCAGCCTGTGCCACATCTAGCCAGCCTGTGCCACATCTAGCCAGCCTGTGCCATATCTAGCCAGCCTGTGCCATATCTAGCCATGCCATGCAATATATAGAAAGCCATATCATATCTAGCCATGCCATATCTTATATACACATACACACTAAATAGGCTGTCCAGCCCGGGAAAATCCTCCTGCTCTGACCTATATAATTTATTACTGCCAATATCACTGCCCACATTGCTACAGTAACAATGGAGCAACAATTCCCACTCCAGACATATCCACCATGTATGTGCTCACTGCCAACAGCTTCTGACGTACAAAGGCCCAGCTTTCCCTCAGGTAACACAGGCAGTGCAAACAGGTGCAGCACATTAAAGAAAATGTCTTAGCTCATCCAAGGCAATACCTCCCAAGTGTCCCTGATTTGGAGGGATTGTCCCTCTTTTGAGTCCATGCCCCCCTGTCCCTCGTCGTTCTCACTTGTCCCTCTTTGAACTGTTACAATGTATCTCCTATTCATCAATCAATCAATCAATCAATAAGGGGAGTGGCTTCAGCAATCCCTCAATGAGGGGTGTGGCTTCATTTACATATTGTCCCTCTTTGAGGTGTAACATGCAGATCTGCAGCAATAAATGATACATTCGCCTATTCAAAGTGTTTCTATTGTTGTATCTGTTACAATGTATCTCCTATCTATCCCTCAAATGAGGGGACATGGCTTCATTTAACAACTGTCCCCCTTTCCGACCCTGAAAAGTTAGGCTAAACACGGAGTAAGATCACAGTCATCGGGGTCTTTGTACCTTTATAAGCCGCGTTGCTTTGGATCAGCGCTTTCTGACTCTTTTCCATTGGGCTCAGGTCTCTCATCCTGGAGCTTCCTGCGGCCATCAGGGCTCTTACTATTCAAAACAATCCCAGCTGCAGAGACCTGACAGGGAGGCCTGACACCCAGAAAACCTGGCCCGGAATCAGTATATGAGAACTCCCACATGGGACAGGTAGGACACACCTGGCTGCAGGGGCAGACTGGCCATAGGGAGAGCCGGGACAATGCCCAGTGGGCTGCTCTGCTTTGGGGCTGCTGTTTTAAACACCCACATTCAATTCCTGCTCCCTTAGTCTCTCTTTCAGCCCCACTGTACCCACAAGCCAAGGAACCCCAGCTCCCTACCCATCCCCACTGTACCCACAAGCCAAGGAACCCCAGCCCCCTACCCATCCCTACTGTACCCACAAGCCAAGGAACCCCAGCTCCCTACCCATCCCCACTGTACCCACAAGCCAAGGAACCCCAGCTCCCTACCCATCCCCACTGTACCCACAAGCCAAGGAACCTCAGCCCCCTACCCATCCCTACTGTAACCACAAGCCAAGGAACCCCAGCCCCCTACCCATCCACACTGTACCCACAAGCCAAGGAACCCCAATCCCCTACCCATCCCCACTGTACCCACAAGCCAAGGAACCCCAGCCCCCTACCCATCCCCACTGTACCTACAAGCCAAGGAACCCCAGCCCCCTACCCATCCCCACTGTACCCACAAGCCAAGGAACCCCAGCCCCCTACCCATCCCCACTGTACCCACAAGCTAAGGAACCCCAGCCCCCTGTACCCAGCCCCACTGTACTCACAAGCCAAGGAACCCCAGACCCCTACCCATCCCCACTGTGCCCACAAGCCAAGGACCCCCAGCCCCCTACCCATCCCCACTGTACTCACAAGCCAAGGAACCCCAGACCCCTACCCATCCCCACTGTACCCACAAGCCAAGGACCCCCAGCCCCCTACCCAGCCCCACTGTACTCACAAGCCAAGGAACCCCATCCCCCTGTACCCAGCCCCACTGTACCCACAAGCCAAGGACCCCCAGCCCCCTACCCATCCCCACTGTACTCACAAGCCAAGGAACCCCAGCCCCCTGTACCCAGCCCCACTGTACCCACAAGCCAATGACCCCCAGCCCCCTACCCAGCCCCACTGTACTCACAAGCCAAGGACCCCCAGCCCCCTACCCATCCCCACTGTACTCACAAGCCAAGGAACCCCAGACCCCTACCCATCCCCACTGTACCCACAAGCCAAGGACCCCCAGCCCCCTACCCAGCCCCACTGTACTCACAAGCCAAGGAACCCCAGCCCCCTGTACCCAGCCCCACTGTACCCACAAGCCAAGGACCCCCAGCCCCCTACCCATCCCCACTGTACTCACAAGCCAAGGAACCCCAGCCCCCTGTACCCAGCCCCACTGTGCCCACAAGCCAAGGAACCCCAGCCCCCTGTACCCAGCCCCACTGTACCCACAAGCCAAGGACCCCCAGCCCCCTGTACCCAGCCCCACTGTACCCACAAGCCAAGGACCCCCAGCCCCCTACCTATCCCCACTGTACCCACAAGCCAAGGAACCCCAGCCCCCTACCCATCCCCACTGTACCCACAAGCCAAGGAATCCCAGCCCCCTACCCATCCCCACTGTGCCCACAAGCCAAGGAACCCCAGCTCCCTACCCATCCCCACAAGCCAAGGAACCCCAGTCCCCTACCCATCCCCACTGTACCCACAAGCCAAGGAACCCCAGTCCCATACCCATCCCCACTGTACCTACAAGCCAAGGAACCCCAGCCCCCTGTACCCAGCCCCACTGTACCCACAAGCCAAGGAACCCCAGCCCCCTACCCAGCCCCACTGTACCCACAAGCCAAGGAACCCCAGACCCCTACCCATCCCCACTGTACCCACAAGCCAAGGAACCCCAGCCCCCTACCCATCCCCACTGTACCCACAAGCCAAGGAACCCCACCCCCTACCCATCCCCACTGTACCCACAAGCCAAGGAACCCCAGCCCCCTACCCAGCCCCACTGTACCCACAAGCCAAGAAACCCCAGCTCCCTACCCATCCCCACAAGCCAAGGAACCCCAGTCCCCTACCCATCCCCACTGTACCCACAAGCCAAGGAACCCCAGTCCCCTACCCATCCCCACTGTACCTACAAGCCAAGGAACCCCAGCCCCCTGTACCCAGCCCCACTGTACCCACAAGCCAAGGAATCCCAGCTCCCTACCCATCCCCACTGTACCCACAAGCCAAGGAATCCCAGCTCCCTACCCATCCCCAATGTACCCACAAGCCAAGGGACCCCAGCCCCCTGTACCCATCCCCACTGTACCCACACGCCAAGGAACCCCAGCCCCCTACCCATCCCCACTGTACCCCCAATCCAAGGAACCCCAGCCCCCTACCCATCCCCACTGTACCCCCAATCCAAGGAACCCCAGCCCCCTACCCACCCCCACTGTACGCACAAGCCAAGGAACCCCAGCCCCCTACCCATCCCCACTGTACCCCCAATCCAAGGAATCCCAGCCCCCTACCCATCCCCACTGTACCCACAAGCCAAGGGACCCCAGCTCCCTAACCATCCACACTGTACCCACAAGCCAAGGAACCCCAACCCCCTACCCATCCCCACTGTACCCATATGCCAAGGAACCCCAGCCATCTACCCATCCCCACTGTACCCACAAGCCAATCAACCCCAGCCCCCTACCCATCCACACTGTACCCACAAGCCAAGGAACCCCAGTCCCCTACCCATCCCCACTGTACCCACAAGCCAAGGAACCCCAGCCCCCTACCCAGCCCCACTGTACCCACAAGAGTTCCTCTCAGTGGGGGCATCCCAAAGTGTTTGTACCCCCCAGGTCACTCCATACACTCACCTTCCTTACGCTCCAATGCCGCAGACTCGCTCCAATGCCGCAGACTGAGCGCGCTGATTGGCTGAGCGGGCGTTCAACCAATCAGTGTCTTAGCTTTTAGTCAGCTCCCTTCGGCTTCACTGAATAGTGCCGAAGGAAGCTGAGTGCACCGCCGCGCCCCCCCCCCCCCGCTCCATTCAGAAAGGTTGGGCACGAGTGGCGAGGGCTCCGGGTCAAGGTGAGTGATATTGGGCTTCTGGGGGGTTTTACACAGAAGGCATTCCAGTTCGGGATGCCCAAAAGAGTGGAGCTAGGATGGCTCTGGAGTCTTTTAGATTCCAGGGCCTGTGATGTTCCTCTTTAAATATATATATATATATATATAGTCTATGTTGTGTATGTTTTTAGTTATATACAATTATATCCATATGTATCGATAAATATAGTGAATATAAAAAAATCTGACTTAAAACCAAAATTCTTGGCTAATTTATTCCTTAAATTGGAACAAAATCCAGGGCAGCCGGCCCTAGGATCTAAAAGGTTCCAGGGCCGGCCGTTGGCCTTCCGCTGGGGCATCCCCAATTGGGATGCCCAGCTCTGTAAAAAACCCCACAGATTGCCAATATTCCCTGAGCCGACTGCGCATGCTCGGGCTCTCGCCCAGTCAGAGCTATTTGGTTTGCCTTGACTTCATGGACAGCACTCCCATGAAAGAACTTCAGAGCCGTTTGCCGAATGACATAGTCGCGGCAAATGTCGAGAGCCAGCTCATGCGCCGTGGGACCGGTAAGAGGTGAGTTTTACAGGGTGGTTTCATCCCAATTAGGGATTCCCCCGGGGGACAGAACAAAAAACAGGATAGTCAAAATCCAGGGTTTTGATATGCTTTAATGTTAGTATTAAATACTTAACAAAACCCAGGATTTTGACTATCCCAGGTCTTGGTTCTTTCCCCTGGGGCACCCCGATCGGGGATGCCCCGCTGTGTGAAACCCCCCTAGGTCGCCCGAACAAACTCACCTCTTCCCGGTCCTATGGCACATGCGCGGCCGTTCGTCCAATCAGCGCGCTCGGATGTGATCATTCGTCCAGGAGCTTGTCTAATGCGAACGGATCAGAGCTCGCTGGCGGCCGCATCCCACGCTTCCCTCTAACTGCCAATCACAAATGCCTGGCGCAGACATGTGCCCTGCTAGAGGGATAGCGGGGATGCAGCCACTGCTCACACATGCGCCGTTAGACCAGGAAAGAAGGTGAGTTTATGGGCGACCTGGGGGATTTCACACAGCGGGGCATCCCAAATCTGGATGCCCCTGGGGGGAGGGAATCCAGCGGCTCTGGAATGATATAAATTCCAGGGCTGATCTCCGAGGGTTTTGGTCTACTTTAGAAACACAAGTATGGTGCACCGCTATGAGATAACCATAGTAGCTCGGCGTGCTCTCCTATAAATTCCTAAGACATGCAAAAAAGTGGAACGTGGGACTACAAGCCCCAGTGGCCACTAAGAAGGGAGCACAGCCAAAAAGATAATTAAACATGAATTTTATTGAAACACTAGACAAAGACAATTAAAAACAATTCAAAGTTCCTGCTAGCCCCCACAATACACAGCAATATATATCTATAATATATATATTATATATATATATATATATATATATATATATAAAAGCATGTACACTGATTAAATCTAATAAAGACAACAGCTATATACACTCAGTCAAATCTATGAAAAACTCGAAAATCCAATATGAAAAAAGAAAAATATATGTACACATCAAATAATATATATATATATATATATATATATATATATATATATATATATACCCAAGAAAACTCTATATAATCACAAAAAATTAATGTGCGAAATATGTGCAAAACCACCACACTATACACACAAAAACTTAATTGATTAATAAACTATTTAGAGTCACAAAACTAGAAATTACATTATAAAACACACTATTCTGATAACATTAAATAGCACAAAATATCCATTGAAATGTAGCCCAAGTGATACAAAACACTAACAAACTTGTCGATTACATAGAATAAAGAGAACAGTGCAGAAATACCAAAGAAACAAAGAGGCCGATTCATTAATAGCGGCAGGTAGCGACAGTTGAGCGACTGTAGCAGTATTTTCACAGCGCCCGCTAGTAGTCGCTGTGCTTGGCCGTTGTTCGGTTGTTGATAGCGACTCAGTCGGTGTGCAGTAATGTTGAATACGGGGTTAGGAGTCGCTATTTGACAGGTTCCGCGCTGTATGGGAGCGCATGATAGCGACTGGTCAGAGCGACCGGCTTCCACCACATTCAGCAAAAAATCACGCTCAAAAAATTCTCGCGCTGTGAAATGCTTGTTTAAACCCCAGAGCGCTGGCGGCGATGTGTTAAAAGTAGTTTTTTAACCCCCAAACCACCATATTTTTGGAAACCAAAAAAGAATTTAGTAATATGAATACAATAATATCAGACCTGTAATATCAATTCTGCACAAATTTTTTTTTTCTTTTTTTTTTACCTTAAAAAAATTATCTAACATTGCAGAAGTGGTCACAGAATTTTTCACATTTAAAAACCAAAAAAAAAAACATTAATAACAATTAATTATGAATATTTAAAGATTGTTCCATTGAAATGCATTGGAGAGCGCCAGGTAGCGAGAGGTCATACCTGTCGCTGTTCAAGGTCGGACGCTGGCGCTGTGGGGTGAGGCTGGAATAATGATGAATGATTCGCTATCTGGCGCTCTGTCAGTCGCTAAGCAGGATCGGCTTGATAAATGTGTGATTGCGGAGGGGAGCCGGCGTTCTCGTGGCGGTGACCGTCATTACCGTTCGCTCACCAGTCGCTACCTGGCGCTATCCCTTGTTAAATAAGGGCCTTAGAGTGATATTACCCAACAACATCAATGGTAGCAATAACACGTGGGGAGGAGGCTCTGGGGGCAGCAGGTCTACATTAATTCCCCCCCCCCCCTATTCATTTGAAAAAAAACCCAAATATTATAAAGCTATTATGTATATACAATACTCCACACTAGAGACTATATATCACTGTAATAATATTAAAGTGGACCAAAACTGGACCCAGCGTCTATATGCTAGGCCTGATTAAACAGCCGCTCCTGGAGCATCCCGCTCTGTGAAACCCCACATATCGCCCGCTTCCCGGCATGCCCATGGCGCATGTGCGGCCAGGCGGTGGCATATCTCATATCTTTCTCCGCCTCTGCCCATCGTAACTGAGTGGCATGACCGAGAGATGCAGGGGGTGGCGCGCATCAGTCGCAAGTGTGGCTAGATTTCCTTTCAGTTCATCCATCTGCACATTAATATGCGAGGCTGGAGAAGCTGATAGGCGGAGAGCTGCGTCTGCGCGATGGGAGCGGCGGCGAGGTATGTATAGCATACAGAGCTCGCCATTCTGGGGGGTTTCACACAGCGGGGCGCCCCCAATTTGGGATGCCCCAGGGGGACGGACCCGCACCCGTGATAGGAGAAATTCTAGGTTTTGGTCGACTTTAAATGCATTTGCTTTGCATATGTAAAGGGTCTATTCACACCTCTTGCGCTGTGTTGGGCAAACGCAGTCACAACGCAAGGGAAGATGCTGCCCTGTTATTTTTAATGGGCCAGTTCATATTTATAAGCAGTGTATATTTATATGTGAAATGACCCATTAAAAATTACGGGCGGCATTTTTCCCTTGCGTTGTGATTGCGTTGCCCAACACAGCGTAAGAGGTGTGAATAGACCCTAAAATAAAAACATTTTTGCACAATAAGTAAATGGTAATGCAAACCCAAGTGCAATGCAGGTAGACTGCGTTAGGCCCCATCACACCTAGATGTTTGCTTCAGAAACGCCTTGCATGCCGCGTTTCCAACACAATGCAAACGCAGCTCCATAGAAGACTATGGCAACGCAATGCAAGTAAAACGCAGCGGCCTTATACATGCATGTTGGGCAGCGCGGTCACAATGTAAGAAAGAATTCAGCCCATCATCTTTAATGGGTCAGTAAACATATATACGCTGCGTATAAATATAGTCCTTTAGATTGTAAGCTCCTAAGGACAGAGCTCTCTCTATTGTCTTCTGTTTTCCATGTGCCTTGAACTTTGGGGTTTATTTATCAAGGGCTAGCGCCAGGTAGTGTCTGACGAGCGCCGGGTACCGCCAGCTAACGGCGGCTACCGACTCAAGTACGCCCGGCGGCGGTCACAATGACGCATTTATCACGCTAAATGAGGCTAGCGCCGGCGAGAGCGTCAGCTAGTGTGGGATTCATCATGTAGCCGACTGCAACGAACAGCGCCGCTGATAATCCCATCACAGCGACAGGTATGACCTGGCGCTCCCTGGCGTCGTCCAATGCATTTCAATGGAGCAATCTTTAAATAATCATAATTAATTGCTATTTTTTTTTTTTTTTTTTTTAATGTCAAAAATTCTGTGACCACTTCTGCAATGTTAGGATTTTTTTTAAGTAAAAAAAAATAAAAAATAAAAAATTGTGCAGAATTGATATTACAGGTCTGATATTAATGTATTCATATTACAAAATGTTTAGAAAAACTTGTATAATTTTTACATTAAAAAAAAATGGTTGTTTGGGGGTTAAAAACTACTTTACACACATCGCCGCCAGCGCTCTGCGGTTTAAACAAGGAATTCACAGCGCGAGAAATTTTTGGGCGTGATTTGTTAATGAATCTGCAGCAAGCCGTTCGCTCTGGCCATTCGCTGTCAGGCGCACCCATACAACGCGGAACCTGTGAAACAGCGACCCCTAACCCCGTATTCAACATTACCGCACACCGACTGAGTCGCTGTCAACAAGCAAACCCCGGCCAAGCACAGCGAATACTAGCTGGCGCTGTGAAAATCACGCTACTGGCGCTCATCTGTCGCTACCTGGCGCTATTAATGAATCGGCCTCCCCGAATCATCTCGTTATATTAGACTACGTACTGTATGTTTTACCTTGTATGTAATTATACCTTGCACAGCGCTATGGAAGAAGATAGCACTATAAATCTTATAATGTAATTTTAGATTATTATTACTATTAATATTATTATAAGTATTTTTAGTAGTAGTAATAATAACTATAATAATAAATAAGAAGAAGAAGAATATCAAAATAATAATAATAATAATAATACATATTAAATACTAATAATGATCCTGTAATATAACATAATAATAAATATAATTATATATATTAAAATAATAAAAATAATTATAATACTACTACTACTACTACTACTACTACTACTAATAATAATAATAATAATAATCATAATCATAATCATAATCATAAATGTAATAATAATACATAATTAAAAAATAGAAATACATTTAATAATAATACTGTATAATCTAAAAGAATAATAATTTAAAATAATAATATAAAAATATAATTATAATAAAATAATCGAAATAAATGTAATACTAATACTGTAATGATATAAATTATTATTATTAGTAATAATAATAATCTAAAATAATAATATAAAAATATAATACCAACTATATTAATAATAATAAATATAATAATACTAATAATACATATAAAAAATATAGTAATACTGTAATAATCTAAAATAATAATCTAACATAATATAATTATATTACTAATACATATTAAATACTAATAATGATCCTGTAATATAACATAATAATAAATATAATTATACATATATTAAAAATATAAAAATAAATATAATACTACTAATAATAATAATAATTATAATCATAATAATAAATGTAATAATAATACATAATTAAAAAATAGAAATACATTTTATAAAAATACTGTATAATCTAAAAGAATAATAATTTAAAATAATATAAAAATATAATTATAATAAAGTAATCGAAATAAATGTAATACTAATACTGTAATGATATAAATTATTATTATTAGTAATAATAATAATCTAAAATAATAATATAAAAATATAATACCAACTATATTAATAATAATAAATATAATAATACTAATAATACATATAAAATTATAGTAATACTGTAATAATCTAAAGTAGTAATATAATTATATTACTACTGTTAATAATAATTATTATTATTATTATATTAATAATACATATAATTATCCTTATAATATGTATCATAAAAATTATTATTATTACTGTTGTATTAATATTAATCATATTAAACATTATAATAATAATAAAAATATTCTCCTCCTTGTTGGCTGTCAGGGTCACTAGCTATAAATGACAAATCTTTTTGAGCCATATTCCTGTTTGGCATGTCATGGGGGACGGTCGCTTGCTGCACACACACACACACACACACACACAGCACTATTGTTTCTCCGAATGTTTTTCCTGTCCCCACGGCCCTGCCGGCGTGGGGGGGGGGGGCCCGGGGGGCATTAGCAGCATCATTAGCAGCCCAGCAATGAACCCTGCAGCAAGCGTGCGCCCCCATCCATAATGCGCGCAGGCGCTTAACCCCTTCACTGCCGTTACCGTGTCCGCAGGAGGAATTGCTGCCCCCCATTCCTGGCAATGTCACGCCACTGTCGCCGGTCATAGTGGCCATGGGCAGGCTCGGACTGGCTTAACGGTTACTAGGAAATCTCCCGGTGGGCCGCTTGGCCTCGGGCCCATAATGCACCTTCATCGCTGACACCTTAGGACAAAGTAATAGGTTTTATTTGAAATGTAACACTTCATTTGTCTGTGTACTGTATGTTCTACCCTGTCTGTAATTACTACTTTGTACAGCGCTACAGAACATGATGGCGCTATATAAATAAACAATAATAATATTGTAACAACTTCTTGTCTCATTGTTTCAAACTTGTATCAATAGAAGCACTGACACTGGCTTACAGCAGAGGGCGCTCCACCTGCCCCAAAATCTCTAATGGGGTTGTTTATGGGATTTGGGGAGCTTGCTGCCCCTGTGCTTTAAAGTGGACCACAACCCAGGATTTGGGATGCCCTGCTGTATGAAACCCCCTCAGTCAGAGGCGGACTGGGCCAAATACCGGCCCTGGATTTTACCAGCCCAAGGCATCCTTGCATAGCAGCGCTGTGGTATATGTCAGCGCTATATAATGTATAATAACAGTGTGTGAGTGTGGGGGAGACATTAGAGTGTGAGCTCTGAGGGACAGGAGGTCATGTGACTGCTTCTATGTACAGCGCTGTGGTATATGTCAGCGCTATATAATGTATAATAACAGTGTGTGACTGTGGAGGAGACATTAGAGTGTGAGCTCTGAGGGACAGGAGGTCATGTGACTGCTTCTATGTACAGCGCTGTGGTATATGTCAGCGCTATATAATGTATAATAACAGTGTGTGAGTGCGGGGGAGACATTAGAGTGTGAGCTCTGAGGGACAGGAGGTCATGTGACTGCTTCTATGTACAGAGCTGTGGTATATGTCAGCGCTATATAATGTGTAATAACAGTGTGTGAGTGTGGGGGAGACTTTAGAGTGTGAGCTCTGAGGGACAGGAGGTCATGTGACTGCTTCTATGAGCAGAGACAAGTAATTCCAGGTGAGTAAATGTCCTGCAGGCCGGGGTCGGGGGTCGGGGGTTATCAGGCAGCAGACAGTAGTCCGTTCAGCTGGAGCAGGCCGGGGTCCCGGGGTCAGAGGTCGGAGGTCATCAGCCACCAGACTCCTCTGTGGATGGACTCAATCAAGGTATTATCAGTAGGAGCTGCAGGCATCCATCAGGGCGGGGGGGGGGGGGGTTTCAGGGGGGGGTGGCATGAATCAGAGGGTGACAGCTCGCCCCGCCCCCGCTGATTTACACCCCATAAATGTGAAGCCAGAATTGGGACCTTTTGCTCCGATTCAGAGAACAGTTTGTTTATAAAGGAGAACTATGGGGAAATTGTGTGATATTAAAAATCCATATAAACACTTCAGCTAATAAGGGGAGGGGTCACTTATACACCCCAACTGAATAAAACGCGCACCAAGCTTGTGGTATTCTTCCCCTGGTAGGAATAAAATCCTGGGGTGACAGACTCTGTCACCCGAGATGTCCTCTTCCTTCCATTAAAAATAAATAAAAACAAGCCTGGCTGGATATTTCTGAATACTGCGTGTATAAGTGACCCCTCCTCCCGCCTTCCAACATATTTATATAGATTTTTATAATTGGGCCATTTTTTCGCGATACTGCTCCTTTAAGGACTGATGCAAACGTTAAAATTGCTCATCCATATAGCGCCAACATAATTTGGGGCGCTGTGCAAGTACAACAGAACACATAGAAGCTAGGGCCCTTATTCATGAAGGGATAGCGTCAGTTAATGAGAGGTAGCGACTGGTGAACGCCGGACACGGCAGCAATTACACGTTTATCAAGCAGAATCTGTTTAGCGACTGGGATAGCGCCATGTAGCGTCTGATTCATCGTTTTCACAGCCTCAGCGAACAGCGCCGGCGTTCAGCCTTGCACAGCGCCAGGTATGACCTCTCGCTACCTGTCGCTCTCCCATACATAAACAGATTCTGCTTGATAAATGTGTAATTGCTGCCGTGTCCGACGTTCACCAGTCGCTACCTGTCGCTACCTGTCATTAACCAGGCGCTACGTGGCGCTATCCTTTCATGAATAAGGCCCAAGACTAAGGACTGTCAGCCAGGGGCACATTGGCCATTGAGAGACTTTCTTTTCTTTCCATTCTTTCTTTCTTTTGTCTGTTCGTTCTGCCATTCCTTCTCTTTCTTTCTTCTTTCCTTATTTCTGTCACTCCTTCTATGCTTTGTTTCTTTCCTTCAATTCTTTTCTTTCTATCTATCATTTCTTTCTTTCATCTGTTTATTCTGCCACCCTTCTTTTTTCTATCCTTCTGTTCTACCATTCCTTTTCTTTCTTTCTTCTTTCCTTATATTATTTCTTTCACTCCTTCTATTCTTTGTTTCTTTCCTTCTAGTCTGTTTCTTTCTTTGCATCTATCCTTTGTTTCTTTTATCTGTTCATTCTGCCATCCCTTTTCTTTCTTTCTTCTCTGCTTCTATCCTGTCATTCCTTCTCTTTTTTTCTCTAATCAATCATTCATTCATTATTTTCTTTCTTTCATTCATTCTTTTTTTCCGTTGTTTTCTCTTTCCTGATTTTTCCCCATTATTCCTTTTATTCTACATTTGTTTATATTCCTTTATTAATTTCCATCTATTCTTTCTTCTCTTTTTTTCCTGTCATTCCTTCTGTTCTTTCATTCCTTAGTTCTCTTTCTTTCTGTCGTTCCTTCTATACTTAGTCAATCCTTCTACACACCTCCCAAGTGTCCCTGATTTGGAGGGACTGTCCCTCTTTTGAGTCCATGTCCCCCTGTTGTTCTCATTTGTCCCTCTTTGAGGTGTAACATGCAGATCTGCAGCAATAAATGATTCATTCTCCTATTCAAAGTGTTTCTATTGTTGTAACTGTTACAATGTATCTCCTATCCATCCCTCAATGAGGAGGCGTGTCTTCATCCATCCCTCAATGAGGGGGCGTGGCTTCATGCATCCCTCAATGAGGGGCGTGGCTTCTCCCATCCCTCAATGAGGGGGCGTGGCTTCATTCATCCCTCAATGAGGGGGCGTGACTTCATCCATCCCCCAATGAGGGGGCGTGGCTTCATCCATCCCCCAATGAGGGGGCGTGGCTTCATCTATCCCTCAATGAAGGGGCGTGGCTTCATCCATCCCTCAATGAGGGGGCGTGGCTTCATTTAACAATTGTCCCTTTTACCCACCCTTGAATGATATGTCTTCTATATTTTTCTTTCCATTCTTTGGCAGTATTCACCATGCATAAAACTTTATCACCATTCATAGAGTCTATCACCCAGGCAGTGGCGGACTGGGGCCAAAAACCAGCCCTGGATTTTACCAGCCCCTGGGGCTATTGCATTGGGTTGTGGGTACAGTGGGGGCTGAGAGGGAGACTAAAGGGTCATGGATTGCACAAGGGTGGTAAAAGCAGCAGCCCAACTGGCCCCACCGGGCATTGTCCTGGGTCTCCCTATGGCCAGTCCGCCCCTTCACCCAGGGGCCCCGCATACACCAGAAGCCGGCCCTACCTCCTCACCCTGAATAAGAGCCTATCTTGTATGTTTCCCACACCCTGTACATACAGATTGCTCACATTAATCCGGACCCTCACCCTGAATAAGAGCCTATCTTATATGTTTCCTACACCCTGTACATACAGATTGCCCACATTAATGTGGGAAACATATAAGATAGGCTCTTATTCAGGGTGAAGGTCCGGATTAATGTGGGCAATCTGTATGTACAGGGTGTGGGAAACATATAAGATAGGCTCTTATTCAGGGTGAAGGTCCGGATTAATGTGAGCAATCTGTATGTACAGGGTGTGGGAAACATATAAGATAGGCTCTTATTCAGGGTGAGGGTCCGGATTAATGTGGGCAATCTGTATGTACAGGGTGTGGGAAACATATAAGATAGGCTCTTATTCAGGTTGAAGGTCCGGATTAATGTGGGCAATCTGTATGTACAGGGTGTGGGAAACATATAAGATAGGCTCTTATTCAGGTTGAAGGTCCGGATTAATGTGGGCAATCTGTATGTACAGGGTGTGGGAAACATATAAGATAGGCTCTTATTCAGGGTGAGGGTCCGGATTAATGTGAGCAATCTGTATGTACAGGGGGAAACATATAAGATAGACAGGGTGAAGAGGTGAAATCCCGGCTCTCACCAGCTGGGGGCAGCAAGCTTCCCGGCTGATCCTTCCATAAGGCGATATTGAGAAGCATCCATCGGGGGGGGGGGGGGCATGTGCGGGATGTCGGGAGGAAGCCTCTTGTGTCTGGGAGCGGGGGGGGGGGGTAACATTTCTCAATGACTGTAAAGCATCACATAATACCCTGTGAAATGCGCTCTGATCATCCTGCGGTCTCCGCAGCGGCCCAAGCGGTCGCGTCCGCTGCCAGCGATGACATCACGGCGACTAATTCACCACCAGTAACCACGACAGGCAATAAAAACAGAGCTTTATTGGCAGGGTCCGCTGTTTCAAGGCGGCTCAGGTTTTCCATCCCATAATATTCGCCAGGTTCGGACTGGCCCACGGGGTTACCGGGAAATCCCCCAGTGGGCATCAGCTCCCAGGGACCCCTCTGAGGGATTTGTGGTATCCCAAGTGCATGCACATAGACAATACAGCCTGGCATAATGTCTCTGTGCCCGGGCCCTGAATATAAGACAGTGATACTGGCATCTATGGGGTGGGCCCCAGACATATGGGAGAACAACATGTCCCAGCAAATCACTTCTAGATTCCTGGCGCTGCCAATCAGAATGGTGGGACTGACGCCGTCCCTTTCCATTACACCTCTCATTGTTATTTATTAATTCATTCCAGGTTATTTATTACATTAATTTATAAATATATAAAAATATAAATATAATATAATACATATAATATAATAATAATTATAATATAATATATAATTATAATATATAATATAACAATATCATAAAACATTAATTTATAAATATAAAAAAATATAAATATAATATAATACATATAATATAATAATAATTATAATATAATATATAATTATAATATATAATACAACAATATCATAAAACATTAATTTATAAAGATATAAAAATACAAATAATAAATATAATATATATATATATATATATATATATATATATATATATATATATATATTACAAAACAATAATGTAATAAATATAATATATATATATATATATATATATATATATATATATATATATATATATATATATATATATTTATTAATTCATTACAGGTTATTTATTAATTCATTATCAATATACTTTCCATTACACCTCTCATTGTTATTTATTAATTCATTACAGGTTATTTATTACATTAATTTATAAATATATACAAATATAAATATAATAAATATAATATAATAATTATAATATATATATATATATATATATATATATATATATATATATATATATATATATTTATAATATATAATACAATAATATAATAAATATAATATATATATATATATATATATATATATATATATATATTATTTATAAATTCATTATTAATATACTTTTCATTACACCTCTCATTGTTATTTATTATCATTATACATTTATTTATGTACAAGGTAGAGATGACAGTGGGGTAAGGCGATTAGGTGGTTACATACTTCCCAAGTGTCCCTGATTTAGAGGGACTGTCCCTCTTTTGAGCCCATGTCCCCGTCCCTTGTTGTTCTTCATTGTCCCTCTTTGAGGTGTAACATGCAGATCTGCAGCAATAAATGATACATTTGCCTATTCAAAGTGTTTCTGTTGTAACTGTTACAATGTATCTCCCATCCATCCCTCAATGAGGGGGCGTGGCTTCATCCATCCCTCAATGAGGGGGTGTGGCTTCACCCATCCCTCAATGAGGGGGTGTGGCTTCATCCATCCCTCAATGACGGAGTGTGGCCTAATTTAATAACTGTCCCTCTTTCCCACCCTTAAATGTTGGAAAATATGATATAGAAAATGCGCATGATACGTTTCCAGCTCAAGTCATGTTAGAGAAATGATTAAAGCGGAACAAAACCCGGAATTTTGACTCTCTTGCCTTTGTTACGTGCCCTGGGGGCATCCCTATTTGGGTTGCCCACCCGTAAGCGCTTACCTTTCCCCAGTCCAGCGGTGCATGTGCACGCTCTCGCCATTTTCCGCGACTACGTCATCCGGCAAAACTGCCAGAAATCGAAAACAGTTGCCCGCGCGCGCTCCCATCTCGGGCCGCTTAGAGTCAAACGGCGCATGTGCGGGCTCTCGTCCGGTCAGGCGCGATTGCCGTTCAGGGAGCGCGCGCGCATGCGCCATTGGACCGGGCATAGATCACCTGTTATCAGACAACCGGCGGCTTTCACACAGCGGGGCATCCCGAGTTTGTCCTGCCGCGCCGGGTTTTGCTCCACTTTAAATCCACAAACGACTTCGATATCAGAGCGAGGCGCCCAACCATAGATGACGCACGGCCTGTCTCCCGCCGGGTGGTCCGATAATATTAGCGGGAGACTCCCCCCGAGCTTTATTATCTGCATTGTACAGAGGTGTAAAGTGAGCCCATCACCGTCCTGGCAGCGAGCGAGCGCCTGAGAAGCCGGAGACGCACATGGCGCCGGATCTTATATTATCTATTCCCAGGAATTGCTGGAGACTGCGGACACCGCGATTCCTTTCCATGTAGCGGGCTCGCGCTGGGGGGGCTCATCACCAGGCTCGGACTGTACTGCAGGGCTACCAAGGAATCCCCGGTGGGCCCCCGGACTAAATAGTCCTTTTAAGAGCCTTTATCACCAAAACCTGAGCTATGTGGGCCCCTGAATATAAGCCAGGGTGGGGTAGGCCCCCAGAGTCACTTCTCCTATTGGGCCCCAATTCCCCACACCGGCCCTTCTGCCCATTTGATGTCCCCGTATTCTGATTATATGGCGTATCAGGGACCCCCCGGACGGGCTTTTCTTACATCGTTTTTGGCCGGCGCTGCTTCGTGTCGCAATAAAAGACAATGGCGCGTGTTTGGGGGTCCGGAGCGCGATGGCGTTTCCATGTGATGGGAGCCCGTCATCTGGAATCCACGACGCTTTACTAGAGGTCAGGGCAGAAGCCGCCATGTTCTCGCCGTAGACGCGGCTAATTGGGCCCATCTGGAGCTGGTTACACCGGCCGACCCCGGCGGGATGCTCCTAATCCCATCTCACCGTCTGGTGTAACCCAAGACATTTAACGAGCAGCGTTATGGCCTGTTTAATGGATTCTCCCCCCCATAAAACCCCACTCGGCTAATGGAAAGTGACTGCGCCGGGGAACGAGGGGGATTAATCCCCCTTCGCAATAAGACCCAGGGCGGCCACTTCCAGGTCACCGCCGCCGCTGTTAAGCGTTTCTCGGATTAACGCCAGCGCCACTCACCTGCCTTCCCCACACGCCATACCTTCCAACTATTCAGGGTGGGAAAGAGGGACATTTGTTAAACTAGGCCACGCCCCCTCGTTGAGGGATGGATGAAGCCACGCCCCCTCATTGACGGATAGATGAAGCCACGCCCCCTCATTGAGAGATAGATGGAGCCACGCCCCCTCATTGAGGGATGGATAAAGCCACGCCCCCTCATTGGGGGATGGATAGGAGATACATTGTAACATTTATAACAATAGAAACACTTGGAATTGGCAAATTAATCATTTATTGCTGCAGATCTGCATGTTACACCTCAAAGAGGGACAATATGTAAATGAAGCCACGCCCCTCATTGAGGGATGGATGAAGCCACGCCCCTCATTGAGGGATGGATGAAACCATGCCCCCTCATCAAGGGACGGATGAAGCCACGCCCCCTCATTGAGGGAGGGACGAAGCCACACACCCTCATTGAGTGATGGATGAAGCCACGCCCCTCGTCGAGGGATGGATGAAGCCACGCCCCCTCATTGAGAGATGGACGAAGCCACGCCCCCTCATTGAGGGATGGATAGGAGATACATTGTAACAGTTACAACAATAGAAACACTTTGAAGATTGAGTGGAGGACCCATTTCTGGGTTTCCATCTGCTTTAAAGTGAACCAAAACCCACAGCGATTGGACTGGGAATCTTATAGATCGATTCCCTCCCCCCCCCCCCCCCCCAGGGCATCCAAACTCGGGGATGCCCCGCTGTGTGATACCTCCCAGGTCACCCCATACACTTACCTTGTTTCCCGGTCCCACAATGCATGCGCGACCCGCATCCCCGCTATCCAGGGCGCATGCCCACATCAGGCATTTGGGAATGGCCGGCGTGGGCACTCTTCCTGTTCAAGGGAAGCGGGGGATGCAGCCGTCAGCACGCTCGGGAGCCTCTCATCTTAGACGCCGTGATGTCAGCGGCTCCGAGCGCGCTGATTGGACGAGCAGCCGCACATGTGCCGCAGGACCGGAAGAGGTGAATTGCACTCGGCAATCTGGGGCGTTCACACAGCGGGGCATCCCCGATCGGGGACCAAACCCAGGATAGCCAAAATTCTGGGTTTTGGTCCTCTATAATACATGTTGTAGGTAAATACCCGCCCCTCCCCCAGTATGAGCAGATAACGGCCTGGTGGTGGCGCTGCCCTCACCTCCATCCTCTTCCCAGGCACCGCTGCATAACATGGGCTACGGCGGAGGCTCCGGCAAGATGGCCGCCCCCATGAGTGAGCACGTGGTCCGCAGCCGGTGTCCTCCGCAGGGGACCAATGGAGATCGGCCCAGGAATCTATAATATACCCGGGACGATTGATTCCCTCCCCCCCCGAGGCATCCAGAATCGGGATGCCCCGCTGTGTGAAACCCCCCAGGTCGCCCCATTCACTTACCTTTTTTCCCGGTCCAACGGCGCATGCGCGAACTGCGGCCGCATCCCCGCCATCCCTTTAGCAGGACGCTTGGCATTTGTGAATGGCCGCTCCCTGTTAGAGGGAAGCGGGGGATGCGGCCCTCAGTGCGCTCGGATCAGCTCGCCTTAGACAAGCAGATCCAAGCGCGCTGATTGGACGAGAGGGGTGATTGAGATCCCGCCCTGATCGGGATGCCCCAGTGCAAGAACCAGAACCCAGGATAGTCAAAATCCTGGGTTTTGGTCCACTTTAAAGCCAGATACATCAGCCACCGACAAGGGAAGGACCAGACGCCAGCTGCGCGTCCATCTCCTCCGCATGGCGTGCGAGCGCCTTTCCCCGCGTTTCTCTCTCTCTCGGGCGGAGGGCGCGTGCCGCACATTTTCCGCCGTCTCCCGCGCAGACAGAGGCTCCCCGGCCGAGCGTGAATCCGCAAATATTAGCTTTCCTTTATAGCTCCGTCCAGACGCTGGGAAAATAGTCCCGTGTTATGAGTCAGCGGGGGGCGCGGGGAGGCAGAAAGGGGGCGCGCACCGCGGGCGCAATTCTCTGCCGTGAATGTGACCTTTTGTGCAAAGCCCCCAAAACACGGGCCCCGACCTACACGGGAGGACCTGTTATTCCATCCGCATTAAAGAGGGATTCCGACCGGCTGGGGGGGACCACCCACCTCACCGACCACCCCAAACGCAACGGGAAGAGGGAGGACGCTGCAGGCCAGGCATCCGCACAGTTGTCTTTGTGTCTCTTAAAGTGGACCAAAACCCACAAATAATCCCTGACTGATCAATTCCCTGCCCCTAGGGCATCCGCTGTGTGATACCCCCCGGGTCACCCCATACACTTACCTTGCTTCCCTGTCCAATGGCGCATGCGCGAGCCGCATCCCCGCTATCCCTCTAGCAGGGGCGCGTGCCAGTGCCAGGCATTGGTGACTGGCCGGCCCTGTTAGAGGGAAGCAGGGGATGCGGCCGTCAGCGCACTTGGGGCCCCTGGCCTTAGACGATGTGACATCAGCGGCTCTGAGCGCTCTGATTGGACGATCAGCTGCACATGTGCCGTAGGACCCGGAAGAGGTGAGTTACCTTTGATTATCTGCCCCTGATCGGGATGCCCCGGGGGAAAAGACCAGAACCCAGAATAGCCAAAATCCTGGGTTTCCATCCACTTTAAAGCAGAGCAAAACCCATTTTTTCCCCCTTGCCCCTAGGTCAGGCGCTGTCATAGTTGTTATTGTGTCTCTTAAAGCAGAACGAAACCCCTGGGCCATCCAAAATAGGGAAAACGCCCCAGGTCGCCCCATTCACTTACCTTGTTTCCCGGTCCAACGGCGCATGTGCGAGCCGCATCCCCGCTATCCCTCTAGCAGGGCGCATGCCTGCACCAGGCATTTGTGAATGGCAGGCACGGGCACGCTTCCTGTTGGAGGGTAGCGGGGGATGCGGCCGCCAGCGCACTTGGAGCCGCTGGCCTTAAACGAAGCCTTAGATGATGTGACCTCAGCAGCTCCGAGCGCGCTGATTGGACGAGCGGCCGCACATGCGCCGTAGGACTGGGAAGAGGTGACTTACCTGCAGGCACACTTCCTGTTAGAGGGAAGCGGAGGATGCGTCCGCCAGTGCGCTTGTAGCCACTGGTCTTCTACGACGTGGCGTCAGTGACTCCGAGCGCTGTGATTGGACGAGTGGCCGTACATGCGCCGTAGGACCGGGAAGAGGTGAGTTATGTTCAGCGATCTGGAGGGTTCGGGGGGGGGGTGCCCCGGGGGAAAGGACCAAAACCCAGGATAGCCAAAATCATAGATTTCAATCCACTTTAAAGCAGAACAAAACCCATTTCTCCCCTAGGTCAGGCGCTGTCAGTTGTTTTTGTGTCTCTTAAAGGTGAAGGAAACCCCTGGGACATCCAAAATCGGGACGCCCCGCTGTGTGAAACGCCCCAGGTCGCCCCATCCCGGTCAAATGGCGCATGTGCGAGCCTGCACCAGGCATTTGTGAATGGCCGGCCCTGTTAGAGGGAAGCAGGGGATGCGTCATCAGCGCACTTAGATGAAGGCTTAGACGATGTGACATCAGCAGCTCCGAGCGTGCTGATTGGACGAGCGGCCGCACATGAGCTGTAGGACCAGGAAGTGTTGAGTTACCTTCGGCAATCTCGGGGATTCGGGGGTGTCCCTGGGGAATCAACAATCCAGGATCAAAATCCTGGGTTTTGGTCTACTTTAAAGCTGAACAAAAGCCATTTTTTTCCCTTGCCCCTAGGTCAGGCGCCACCATAGTTGTCTTTGTGTCTCTTAAAGCTGAACGTAACCCCCGGGTCATCCCAATCTTGGCTGCGGGAAACCCTCCAGATCACTCATTAAAAACTCACCTTTCCCCGGTCCTACGGTGCATGCGCCGGCTGACGTCCAATCAGAGCCATTTGCCTCGCATAATAAATTGGAACAAAAATAAAGAATTGGCTTTCCCGGGTTTTGTTCCCTGCCCCAGAGCATCCTGTATTGGGACACCCCACTGTGTGAACCCCCCAGATCACCCATTAAAAACTCACCTTTCCCCGGTCCTACGGTGCATGCGCCGGCTGTCGTCCAATCAGAGTCATTTGCCTTGCATTTTAAAGTGGAACACAACCCAGGAATTTGCTTTCCCGGGTTTTGTTCCGTGCCCCGCGGAGAATCCCGAATTGGGACGCCCTTCAGTGTGAAACCCCCCAGATCACCCATTAAAAACTCACCTTTCCCCGGTCCTATGGTGCATTCGCCGGCTGTCGTCCAATCAGAGCCATTTGCCTTTCATAATAATTTGGAACAAAAATAAAGAATTGGCTTTCCCTGGTTTTGTTCCCTGCCCCCTGGAGCATCCCGTATTGGGACACCCCACTGTGTGACCCCCCCCCCCCCCCCTCCAGATCACCCATTAAAAACTCACCTGGTCCTACAATGCAAGCGCCGCCTGTCGTCCAATCAGAGCCGTTTGCTTTGCATATTAAAGTGGAACACAACCCAGGAATTGGCTTTCCCGGGTTTTGTTCCCTGCCCCAGGAGCATCCTGTATTGGGACACCCCGCAGTGTGAAACCCCATAGATCACCCATTAAAAACTTACCTTTCCATGGTTGTACGGTGCATGCACTGGCTGTCATCCAATCAGAGACATTTGCCTTGCATATTAAAGTGGAACACAACCTAGCAATTGGCTTTCCCGGGATTTGTTCCGTGGCCCCAGGAGCATCCCGTATTAGGACGTGTGAAACCCCCTAGATCGCCCATTAACACTCACCTTTTCCCCGGTCCTACGGTGCATGCGCTGGCTGCCATCCAATCAGAGACATCTGCCTTACATATTAAAGTGGAACACAACCCAGGAATTTGCCGGGTTTTGTTCCGTGGCCCCAGGACGCCCTGCTGTGGTCCCCCCAGTAAAACTCACCTTTCCCTGGTCCAATGGCGCATTCACAGGCATGGGCAAGGCTGAGTTATTATCAGCACCCTGGAAAAGCCAGCCCTGGAAATTTTTAGACCCGCTGCCTTTCCCCCAATTCGGGATGCCGAATCTTTTCGATTCCAGACCGACCGCCGCTGGGTTATGTTCCACTTTAATGATCAGCAATACAGCTCTATTTATAGACACAAAGTGTGGCAATAGGGAGCAGGAGTGGGCCGCCGGAAAAGGTGAGCCTTGCACCTGTGGGGAGGGTTCACAAAACAGGGCATCCCGATTTGGGAAGGTCAGCAGACGGCCCTGGAGATTTAGGGTCCGGGAATTCTCAAGTTTTGTTCCGTTCAGTAGGGGATTCCCCCCAAACAACTCACCTTTTCCAATGGCGCATGCGCGGGTGCTCTGCCGGCTCTCATCGACCTCCATCCCTGGCCTGTCTGGATGGCTCCTCCATTGAAAACAATAAGAGCTACCTACTTAATGATGCAGTCACAGGAGGCGGCTCTCATTGGACAAGAGCCCGAGCATGGAAAGGTGAGTCTTTATAGGCACCCTGGGGAGTTTCCCGAATCGGGATGCCCCGGGGAGAAAAAGTCAGTGGCCGGCCCTGGAATCTAGTGGCCGATGGTGGGTTTTGTTCCGCTTTAATGATACAAATGAAGCACAAACTGATACGTTTTTATCACCGGCTGTTCAAGCTGTATCACTGATGAGAAAAAAAGCCTCTGGGGGAAATTAAAGAGGGACGCCGCCCCAAAAAACTCACCTCTCCCCGGTCCTACGCCACCGGCACGGCCTCTCGTCCAATCAGCGCCCTCAGCGCGCTGACGGCCGCATCACCCGCTTTCCTGGCGCACCCTGCTAGAGGTATAGCGGGGATGCGGCCATTGGACCGGGAAAGAAGGTGAGTTTTCGGGCGACCTCTGGGGTTTTACACAGCGGGGCATGCCGAATCTGGTTCCCCCTGGGCGGAGCGAGTATGCCTGCCCTGGATTCTCATAGACTCCAGGGTGGGTTTGGGTCCAATTGAGGAAAAAGTTCCCATTTTTTCCAAGCTGAAACTGGTTATTTATTACATGGAGGACGGTTCATTTGCACTTTTATCTTACGCCCTAGTTAAAGCGGGCCAAAACCCTGGTTTCAAAGGGGCCGGTGCCCTAGGGGGTGATGGTTAAAAATGAATATCTGACTTTACAGTAAGTCTACTTTAAAGAGGAACAAATCGTATAGACTTGAAGCTTTGTCCTTCTTTGTGGGGCATCCCGCTGGGGGTTACTCACCTTTCCTCTGAACCCACATGGCATCTCGGTGCCGTGGCTGCATCCCTGTATACCTTCGGCCGGGCTTGCACCATTATTCAGCAATGGCTGGTGCCGACCCGCCCACAGCCAGACGTGAGCATCCGGCCGCATTCAGAATGAACAGAGAGGCCGCTGATTGGCTGAGCGCATGCACCGTGAGAATGAGGAAAAGGTGAGTTTATGAGCTATTCTGGGGGATACACACAGTGGGGCATCCCATTTTAAAGCAGACCAAAACAGCTGCCCTTTCCCTGGGGCATCCCAAATCAGGTGCAAAATACCCGCACTGGGTCGCAGCAGAACTCACCAGGCTCCCAGAGAGATTGGTGGCTGCATCCCCAGCATCCCTGGGCTGAGGCACCCGGCCACCCGGCTGGTGGCGGGAGAGCACCCACATTTAAAGGGAAATGGGGGATGCAGACGCTCCCTATTGCAGGGCTCTGCAGAGCGCCCATTAAAGTGGACCAAAAGCCAGGATTTTGACTATTCTGGCTTTTGCTCCATTTCCCGGGGGCACCCTGATCGGGGATGCCCCGCTGTGTGACCCCCCCAGATCCCCGCTGTGTGACCCCCCCAGATCCCCGGTGTGTGACCCCCCCAGATCCCCGGTGTGTGACCCCCCCAGATCCCCGCTGTGTGACCCCCCCGATCCCCGCTGTGTGACCCCCCCGATCCCCGCTGTGTGACCCCCCCCGATCCCCGGTGTGTGACCCCCCCCAGATCCCCGCTGTGTGATCCCCCCGATCCCCGGTGTGTGACCCCCCCGATCCCCGCTGTGTGACCCCCCCCCGATCCCCGCTGTGTGACCCCCCCAGATCTCCGCTGTGTGACCCCCCCAGATCCCCGCTGTGTGACCCCCCCAGATCCCCGCTGTGTGACCCCCCAGATCCCCGCTGTGTGACCCCCCCCCAGATCCCCGCTGTGTGACCCCCCCGATCCCCGCTGTGTGACCCCCCCCAGATCCCCGCTGTGTGACCCCCCCAGATCCCCGCTGTGTGACCCCCCCAGATCCCCGCTGTGTGACCCCTCCCCCAGATCCCCGCTGTGTGACCCCTCCCCCAGATCCCCGCTGTGTGACCCCTCCCCCAGATCCCCGCTGTGTGACCCCTCCCCCAGATCCCCGCTGTGTGACCCCCCCGATCCCCGCTGTGTGACCCCCCCCAGATCCCCGCTGTGTGACCCCCCCAGATCCCCGCTGTGTGACCCCCCCGATCCCCGCTGTGTGACCCCCCCGATCCCCGCTGTGTGACCCCCCCCGATCCCCGCTGTGTGACCCCCCGATCCCCGCTGTGTGACCCCTCCCCCAGATCCCCGCTGTGTGACCCCCCCAGATCCCCGCTGTGTGACCCCTCCCCCACATCCCCGCTGTGTGACCCCCCCCAGATCCCCGCTGTGTGACCCCCCGATCCCCGCTGTGTGACCCCTCCCCCAGATCCCCGCTGTGTGACCCCCCCAGATCCCCGCTGTGTGACCCCTCCCCCAGATCCCCGCTGTGTGACCCCCCCAGATCCCCGCTGTGTGACCCCCCAGATCCCCGCTGTGTGACCCCCCCCGATCCCCGCTGTGTGACCCCCCCAGATCCCCGCTGTGTGACCCCTCCCCCAGATCCCCGCTGTGTGACCCCCTCAGATCCCCGCTGTGTGACCCCTCCCCCAGATCCCCGCTGTGTGACCCCCCCGATCCCCGCTGTGTGACCCCCCCCAGATCCCCGCTGTGTGACCCCCCCCCCCAGATTGCGCGTTCTCACTCACTTCTTCCCGGTGTTACAGCCTCTCGTCCAATCAGCGCGCTCGGATCCGCTGACGCCACGCCAGGGATTCACACAGCAAGATGCCCCAGGGATGGGTATTTAAAGTGAACCAAAACTCAGGATTTTGACTATTCTGGCTTTTGCTCCACTTCCCGGGGGGCACCCTGATCGGGGATGCCCCACTGTGTGACCCCCCCCAGATCGCGCGTTCTCACTCACTTCTTCCCAGTGTTACAGCCTCTCGTCCAATCAGCGCGCTCGGATCCGCTGACACCACGCCAGGGATTCACACAGCAAGATGCCCCAGGGATGGGTATTTAAAGTGAACCAAAACCCAGGATTTTGACTATCCTGGGTTTTGGTCCTTGCCCCCGATCGGGGATGCCCCCAATGTGTGAATCCCCCCAGATCCTCGAGCGCAACTCACCTCTTCCCGGTCCAACGGTCCAATCAGCGAGCTCGGAGCCGCTGACATCACGTCGTCTAAGGCCAGCGGCTCCGAGCACGCTGGTGGCCGCATCCCCTGCTGCCCTGTAACAGGGAGCTCGCACCTGCGTCGGCCATTCACAAATGCCTGCTAGACGAATAGTGGAGATATGGCCATGGCCGCTGGACCGGAAATGAAGGTAGGTGAACGGGGCATCCTGATTTTGGATGCTCCAATTGACCAAGTAATCTTATAGTTTCCCAGGCCGATCACGCTCGGTTTTGGTCCACTTTAATATGCACAGAATTTGCTTATTAAAGTGGACCAAAACCCAGCTGGATTGGCCCGGGCTGATCCATTCCCTCCCCACGGGGCATCCGAACCCCCCAGGTCGCCACATACACATACCTTAATCCTGGTCCAACAGTGCATGCGCGGGCCGCAGCCGCATCCCTGCAATCACTATAGCAGGGAGTGTGTCTGCTCTGGGCACTTGTGAATGGCCGTCGCGGATGCGCTCCCTGTTAGAGGAAAGCGCAAGATGCGCCCGCCAGTGCGCTCGGGGCCACTGAGCTAAGACGTCACTCAGACGTCCATAGCTCAGCTGCTCCAAGCGCGCTGATTGGACACATGCAGTGTAGGCCCGCGGTGAAGTGAGTTGATGCAGGAGATGTGGGGGGGTTCACATATCGGGGCATCCCCGATCGGGGGGGAGTGGACCAAAACCCAGGAGAGTCAAAATCCTGGGATTTGGTCCACTTTAAGAGAGCCCACGCTTGTGCCTTAAAGTGGACCAACACCCAGGCGGATCTGCCTGGGAATCTATAAGATTCCCGGGCGGATCCGATCCCTCCCCGTGAGGCATCCAAAATCGGGATGCCCCACTGTATGAAACCCCCCAGGACACCCTGCTACACTTACCTTAATCCCGGTCTAAAGGCGCATGTGCGGACCGTGGCTGCATCCCCACTATCCCTCTAGCAGGGCGCGTGCCCACGATGGCTATTAGTGAATGGCAGGCACGGGCGCGCTCCCTGTTAGAGGGAAGCGTGAGAGGCGGTCACCAGTGCGCTCGGAGCTGCTGAGCTAAGACGCCGCTCAGACGTGCATAGCTCAGTGGCTCCGAGTGCGCTGATTGGACGAGCAGCCTCGCGTGCGCTGTAGGATCGCGGAGAGGTGAGTTGATACAAGAGATGTGGGGGGTTTCGATCGGTGTGCGGGGGAGTGGACCAAAACCCACGATAGTCAAAATCCTGAGTTTTGGTCCACTTTAAGAGAGCCCGCGGTTGTGCCTTAGGACCAGGGTGAAGGTGAGTTTTTGGAGCGAACTGTGGGGGGGCGTGTCACATAGCAGGGCATCCCGAATCAGAAAGGCTCGAGCAGGGGCATAGCTAGGGGGGAGAGGGGGGGGGCACTTACCCCGGGTGCAGCAGGTCGGGGGGGCATTTTGAATCTTTACCCCGGGTGCCACAAAGCCTAACTACATCTCTGGGCCGAGCCAAGAAAGTGAAAATCTTGGGTTTTGGTCCACTTTAAAGGGGCGATTCTCCCGCACAGAGGCGATGACTCGGATCAGAGGGGACGCTGCAGCCTCGCATGTACCCGGCGCGTGTCGTCTCTTTTTACGTTCAGGTTATTTTCGGATCTTGGCGCCGAGAAGAGAGAAGGTGCAGAACAGAATCTTGAGAGAAAGCAGAGGTCGTGTTTTTCTTCATTGGGGCTGAAAGATTTATCGGCTTTCCGGAGCCGGGGCGAAGGCGTGGGGGATTCTGGAGATTTTTCCGGAACATTTTTATTTCCGTGTTTTTACCGACTTTGTTTATCGGTTGATAAGTTGTATCAATCGCAATTCCGTACATTACAAGTGATACGTGGTGGGGCTTTGTCTCCGCCCACTAAGCTGCGGCTATCACTGATAGGTGGGAGGTTCCACCACCACGCGCCCATCAAACCAATAGCTCCAGATAAGCAGAATCCCCCCATAACATGCCGAGTGGCAGAATCCCCCCATAACATGCTGAGTGGCAGAATCCCCCCATAACAGGCTGAGTGGCAGAATCCCTCCATAACATGCTGAGTGGCAGAATCCCCCCATAACATGCCGAGTGGCAGAATCCTCCCATAACATGCTGAGTGGCAGAATCCCCCCATAACATGCCGAGTGGCAGAATCCCCCCATAACATGCTGAGTGGCAGAATCCCCCCATAACATGCCGAGTGGCAGAATCCCCCCATAACATGCTGAGTGACAGAATCCCCCCATAACATGCTGAGTGGCAGAATCCCCCCATAACATGCTGAGTGGCAGAATCCCCCCATAACATGCTGAGTGGCAGAATCCCCCCATAACATGCTGAGTGGCAGAATCCTCCCATAACATGCTGAGTGGCAGAATCCCCCCATAACATGCTGAGTGGCAGAATCCCTCCATAACAGGCTGAGTGGCAGAATCCCCCCATAACATGCCGAGTGGCAGAATCCCCCCATAACACGCTGAGTGGCAGAATCCCCCCATAACACGCTGAGTGGCAGAATCCCCCCATAACATGCTGAGTGGCAGAATCTCCCTATAACATGCTGAGTGGCAGAATCCCCCCATAACATGCTGAGTGGCAGAATCCCCCCATAACATGCTGAGTGGCAGAATCCCCCCATAACATGCCAAGTGGCAGAATCCCCCCATAACAGGCTGAGTGGCAGAATCCCCCCATAACATGCCAAGTGGCAGAATCCCCCCATAACATGCTGAGTGGCAGAATCCCCCCATAACACGCTGAGAGGCAGAATCCCCCCATAACATGCCGAGTGGCAGAATCCCCCCATAACATGCTGAGTGGCAGAATCCCCCCATAACATGCTGAGTGGCAGAATCCCCCCATAACATGCTGAGTGGCAGAATCCCCCCATAACAGGCTGAGTGGCAGAATCCCCCCATAACATGCCAAGTGGCAGAATCCCCCCATAACATGCTGAGTGGCAGAATCCCCCCATAACATGCTGAGTGACAGAATCCCCCCATAACATGCTGAGTGGCAGAATCCCCCCATAACATGCTGAGTGGCAGAATCCCCCCATAACATGCAGAGTGGCAGAATCCCCCCATAACAGGCTGAGTGGCAGAATCCCCCCATAACATGCCGAGAGGCAGAATCCCCCCATAACATGCTGAGTGGCAGAATCCCCCCATAACACGCTGAGTGGCAGAATCCCCCCATAACATGCTGAGTGGCGGAATCTCCCTATAACATGCTGAGTGGCAGAATCCCCCCATAACATGCTGAGTGGCAGAATCCCCCCATAACATGCTGAGTGGCAGAATCCCCCCATAACATGCCAAGTGGCAGAATCCCCCCATAACAGGCTGAGTGGCAGAATCCCCCCATAACATGCCAAGTGGCAGAATCCCCCCATAACATGCTGAGTGGCAGAATCCCCCCATAACACGCTGAGAGGCAGAATCCCCCCATAACATGCCGAGTGGCAGAATCCCCCCATAACATGCTGAGTGGCAGAATCCCCCCCATAGCATGCTGAGTGGCAGAATCCCCCCATAACATGCTGAGTGGCAGAATCCCCCCATAACATGCTGAGTGGCAGAATCCCCCCATAACATGCTGAGTGGCAGAATCCCCCATAACATGCTGAGTGACAGAATCCCCCCGTAACATGCTGAGTGGCAGAATCCCCCCATAACATGCTGAGTGGCAGAATCCCCCCATAACATGCTGAGTGACAGAATCCCCCCATAACATGCTGAGTGGCAGAATCCCCCCATAACATGCTGAGTGGCAGAATCCCCCCATAACATGCAGAGTGGCAGAATCCCCCCATAACAGGCTGAGTGGCAGAATCCCCCCATAACATGCCGAGAGGCAGAATCCCCCCATAACATGCTGAGTGGCAGAATCCCCCCATAACATGCTGAGTGGCAGAATCCCCCCATAACATGCCGAGTGACAGAATCCCCCCATAACACGCCGAGTGGCAGAATCCCCCCATAACACGCCGAGTGGCAGAATCCCCCCATAACAGGCTGAGTGGCAGAATCCCCCCATAACATGCTGAGTGGCAGAATCCCCCCATAACATGCTGAGTGGCAGAATCCCCCCATAACATGCTGAGTGGCTGAATCCCCCCATAACATGCTGAGTGGCAGAATCCCCCCATAACATGCCGAGTGGCAGAATCCCCCCATAACATACCGAGTGGCTGAATCCCCCCATAACAGGCTGAGTGGCAGAATCCCCCCATAACATGCCGAGTGGCAGAATCCCCCCATAACATGCCGAGTGGCAGAATCCCCCCATAACATGCTGAGTGGCAGAATCCCCCCATAACATGCTGAGTGGCTGAATCCCCCCATAACATGCTGAGTGGCAGAATCCCCCCATAACATGCCGAGTGGCAGAATCCCCCCATAACATACCGAGTGGCAGAATCCCCCCATAACAGGCTGAGTGGCAGAATCCCCCCATAACATGCCGAGTGGCAGAATCCCCCCATAACAGGCTGAGTGGCAGAATCCCCCCATAACATGCTGAGTGGCAGAGTCCCCCATAACATGCTGAGTGGCAGAATCCCTCCATAACAGGCTGAGTGGCAGAATCCCCCCATAACAGGCTGAGTGGCAGAATCCCCCATAACATGCTGAGTGGCAGAATCCTCCCATAACATGCTGAGTGGCAGAATCCCCCCATAACATGCTGAGTGACAGAATCCCCCCATAACAGGCTGAGTGGCAGAATCCCCCCATAACATGCTGAGTGGCAGAATCCCCCCATAACAGGCTGAGTGGCAGAATCCCCCCATAACATGCTGAGTGGCAGAATCCCCCCATAACATGCTGAGTGGCAGAATCCCCCCATAACATGCTGAGTGGCAGAATCCCCCCATAACAGGCTGAGTGGCAGAATCCCCCCTAACATGCTGAGTGGCAGAATCCCCCCATAACAGGCTGAGTGGGAGAATCCCCCCATAACATGCTGAGTGGCAGAATCCCCCCATAACATGCTGAGTGACAGAATCCCCCCATAACAGGCTGAGTGGCAGAATCCCCCCATAACATGCTGAGTGGCAGAATCCCCCCATAACATGCTGAGTGGCAGAATCCCCCCATAACATGCTGAGTGGCAGAATCCCCCCATAACATGCCAAGTGGCAGAATCCCCCCATAACATGCCGAGTGGCAGAATCCCTCCATAACATGCTGAGTGGCAGAATCCCCCCATAACATGCTGAGTGGCAGAGTCCCCCATGACATGCTGAGTGGCAGAATCCCCCCATAACATGCTGAGTGGCAGAGTCCCCCATAACATGCTGAGTAGCAGAATCCCTCCATAACATGCTGAGTGGCAGAATCCCCCCATAACAGGCTGAGTGGCAGAATCCCCCCATAACAGGCTGAGTGGCAGAATCCCCCCATAACATGCTGAGTGGCAGAATCCCCCCATAACATGCTGAGTGGCAGAGTCCCCCATAACATGCTGAGTGGCAGAATCCCCCCATAACAGGCTGAGTGGCAGAGTCCCCCATAACAGGCTGAGTGGCAGAATCCCCCCATAACATGCTGAGTGGCAGAATCCCCCCCTAACATGCTGAGTGGCAGAATCCCCCCATAACATGGTGAGTGGCAGAATCCCCCCATAACATGCTGAGTGGCAGAATCCCCCCATAACATGCTGAGTGGCAGAATCCCCCCATAACAGGCTGAGTGGCAGAATCCCCCCATAACATGCTGAGTGGCAGAATCCCCCCATAACATGCTGAGTGGCAGAATCCCCCCATAACATGCTGAGTGGCAGAATCCCCCCATAACATGCTGAGTGGCAGAATCCCCCCATAACATGCCAAGTGGCAGAATCCCCCCATAACATGCTGAGTGGCAGAATCCCCCCATAACATGCCGAGTGGCAGAATCCCCCCATAACATGCCAAGTGGCAGAATCCCCCCATAACATGCTGAGTGGCAGAATCCCCCCATAACAGGCTGAGTGGCAGAATCCCCCCATAACATGCTGAGTGACAGAATCCCCCCATAACAGGCTGAGTGGCAGAATCCCCCCATAACATGCTGAGTGGCAGAATCCCCCCATAACATGCTGAGTGGCAGAATCCCCCCATAACATGCTGAGTGGCAGAATCCCCCCATAACATGCTGAGTGGCAGAATCCCCCCATAACATGCTGAGTGGCAGAATCCCCCCATAACATGCCAAGTGGCAGAATCCCCCCATAACAAGCTGAGTGGCAGAATCCCCCCATAACATGCTGAGTGGCAGAATCCCCCCATAACACGCTGAGTGGCAGAATCCCCCCATAACATGCTGAGTGGCAGAATCCCCCCCATAACAGGCTGAGTGGCAGAATCCCCCCATAACATGCTGAGTGGCAGAATCCCCCCATAACATGCTGAGTGACAGAATCCCCCCATAACATGCTGAGTGGCAGAATCCCCCCATAACAGGCTGAGTGGCAGAATCCCCCCATAACAGGCTGAGTGGCAGAATCCCCCCATAACATGCTGAGTGACAGAATCCCCCCATAACAGGCTGAGTGGCAGAATCCCCCCATAACATGCCGAGTGGCAGAATCCCCCCATAACATGCCAAGTGGCAGAATCCCCCCATAACATGCTGAGTGGCAGAATCCCCCCATAACATGCTGAGTGACAGAATCCCCCCATAACAGGCTGAGTGGCAGAATCCCCCCATAACATGCCGAGTGGCAGAATCCCCCCATAACATGCCGAGTGGCAGAATCCCCCCATAACATGCCAAGTGGCAGAATCCCCCCATAACATGCTGAGTGGCAGAATCCCCCCATAACAGGCTGAGTGGCAGAATCCCCCCATAACATGCTGAGTGACAGAATCCCCCCATAACAGGCTGAGTGGCAGAATCCCCCCATAACATGCTGAGTGGCAGAATCCCCCCATAACATGCTGAGTGGCAGAATCCCCCCATAACATGCTGAGTGGCAGAATCCCCCCATAACATGCTCAGTGGCAGAATCCCCCCATAACATGCTGAGTGGCAGAATCCTCCCATAACATGCTGAGTGGCAGAATCCCCCCATAACATGCTCAGTGGCAGAATCCCCCCATAACATGCTGAGTGGCAGAATCCCCCCATAACATGCCAAGTGGCAGAATCCCCCCATAACAAGCTGAGTGGCAGAATCCCCCCATAACATGCTGAGCCCAGGTATGCTGCCACCTCTGGAAACCCAGGGATGCCGCCGCCTCCGGAAGCTCAGGGATGCCACCACCTCTGGAAACCCAGGGATGCCGCCAACGCTGGAAGCCAGGGATGCCACCACCTCTGGAAGCTCAGAGATACCGCCACTGCTGGAAGCCAGGGATGCCACCACCTCTGGAAGCTCAGAGATACCGCCACTGCTGGAAGCCAGGGATGCCACCACCTCTGGAAGCTCAGAGATACCGCCACTGCTGGAAGCCAGGGATGCCACCACCTCTGGAAGCTCAGAGATACCGCCACTGCTGGAAGCCAGGGATGCTGCCACCTCTGGAAGCTCAGAGATACCGCCACTGCTGGAAGCCAGGGATGCCGCCACTGCTGGAAGCTCAGAGATACCGCCACTGCTGGAAGCCAGGGATGCCGCCACTGCTGGAAGCCAGGGATGCCGCCACTGCTGGAAGCCAGGGATGCTGCCACCTCTGGAAGCCAGGGATGCCGCCACTGCTGGAAGCCAGGGATGCTGCCACCTCTGGAAGCCAGGGATGCTGCCACCTCTGGAAGCTCAGGGATGCCGCCACTGCTGGAAGCCAGGGATGCCGCCACCTCTGACACTGTGTGGTGTCAGGCCATCATAGGTAAGCTGCCACCTCTCCTGCAATAGCCGATTGCATGCTACTCCGGCTTCTAGCCTTGTGCCAGGTGAATCTGAGCTGCTGTGGACCACCAGGTACTCTGGGTGGCTCCCATTCACATGGCCCGGCGCAAGAAGCTGGAGCCCGGTTGACTTGTTCAACTGTAACTGTGGCCAGTCCTGCTCATTACACTCGCGAGGAGGTGAGGCAGCAGTGCACAGTGCAAAGCATCGAATATTGCTGCATCTGAATAATAAACATTAAAGTGGACCAAAACTGCCCCCCAATGTGAAACCCCAGCGATCACCCGTTATTCTTACCTCACCAACGTATCTGCGTCAGGTGGCTGTACAACGCTGTGGTATATGTCAGCGCTATATAAATGTATAATAACAGTGTGTGAGTGTGGGGAGACATTAGAGTGTGAGCTCTGAGGGACAGGAGGTCATGTGACTGCTTCTATGTACAGTGCTGTGGTATATGTCAGCGCTATATAATGTATAATAACAGTGTATGAGTGTGGAGGAGACATTAGAGTGTGAGCTCTGAGGGACAGGAGGTCATGTGACTGCTTCTATGTACAGCGCTGTGGTATATGTCAGCGCTATATAAATGTATAATAACAGTGTGTGAGTGTGGGGGAGACATTAGAGTGTGAGCTCTGAGGGACAGGAGGTAATGTGACTGCTTCTATGTACAGCGCTGTGGTATATGTCAGCGCTATATAAATGTATAATAACAGTGTGTGAGTGTGGGGGAGACATTAGAGTGTGAGCTCTGAGGGACAGGAGGTCATGTGACTGCTTCTATGTACAGCGCTATGGTATATGTCAGCGCTATATAATGTATAATAACAGTGTGTGAGTGTGGGGGAGACATTAGAGTGTGAGCTCTGAGGGACAGGAGGTCATGTGACTGCTTCTATGTACAGTGCTGTGGTATATGGCAGCGCTATATAATGTATAATAACAGTGTGTGAGTGTGGAGGAGACATTAGAGTGTGAGCTCTGAGGGACAGGAGGTCATGTGACTGCTTCTATGTACAGCGCTGTGGTATATGTCAGCGCTATATAATGTATAATAACAGTGTGTGAGTGTGGGGGAGACATTAGAGTGTGAGCTCTGAGGGACAGGAGGTCATGTGACTGCTTCTATGTACAGCGCTGTGGTATATGTCAGCATTATAAGACTGATGGGTGCATGTACATCGCTGCGGTATGTGTTGGAGCCATATCCTTATGTCGGGTTGGAAAGTAATGAGCTGTCAGCCGCATCTGGGTTCTGTTCGGAGACGTCGGTTATCTATGTGGGAGAAGCGGTGACAAGCCGAGTTCTGGGGCCGGATTCCCCCGCGAGCTCGTAGCTGGAAGGTGATTGGTTAGTGGGCGGTTGCAGCGTAATCCGCTCATTCCTCTTCTGTGCACTGCGCAGCGCCGGGTGACTAATTAACGAAACACGCCACTGACATTTAACGAGCCGCCGCTATCTGCCAAGCGCCTACAGAGACTTTGTTATGGAGGATGGGGCTGGATGAGGGCTTTCCGCCTTAAAGTGGACCAAAACTCAGGTTTCACTATCCTGATTTGGGATACCCCGCAATGTGAAATCCCCCAAATCGCCCGTAATAACTTACCTGTCTCCAGTCCCAAGGTGCATACACGGGCTCTTGCATACCTAACACCCTTCGAGGGTGGGAAAGAGGCACAATTGTTAAATTAGGCCACGCCCCATTGAGGGATGTATGAAGCCACGCCCCTGATTGAGAGATGTATGAAGCCACGCCCCCTCGTTGAGGGATGTATGAAGCCACACCCCCTCATTGAGGGATGGATAGGAGATACATTGTAACAGTTACAACAATTGAAACACTTTGAATAGGCAAATGAATAATTTATTGCTGCAGATCTGCATGTTACCCCCCTGCCGCCCCATTCATCTGCACCACAATATAGCTGAGGAGTATCGGCGCTCTCCTCTACCGGGCCCCGGGGGGCCCCAGACCGGACGCAAGAAACTCAATGTGGCGCTCTTGTCCTGTGTACCCTGTGCTCTCCATTAGGCGCTATGCGAGGGTCCCATTACTCAGCTCTGATTGGTCGGCACAGCTAATGGCTGAATGTTGGTTATTATATCACATTGGGGTTTGTAATTTCATATCTCAGCACCCAGGGAGAGGGGCTTATTATATTTTTTTTTATTATTATTATTATATTATATTTGTATTATATTTTTACGAATACGTTATTGACCGCCAAGTAAGTACGGGTACAGGGTGTAATACACACACTGACCACTAGAGGGAGCGCTCCTACATCACACTAAGCAGAAGGAGCTCATGATGGCAGTGCTCCCTCTAGTGGTCAGTGTGCAGTGTGATGGAGGGTGTAATACACACACTGACCACTAGAGGGAGCGCTCTCTCATCACACTAAGCAGAAGGAGCTCATGATGGCAGTGTGCTCCCTCTAGTGGTCAGTGTGCAGTGTGATGGAGGGTGTAATACACACACTGACCACTAGAGGGAGCGCTCTCTCATCACACTAAGCAGAAGGGGCTCATGATGGCAGTGTGCTCCCTCTAGTGGTCAGTGTGCAGTGTGATGGAGGGTGTAATACACACACTGACCACTAGAGGGAGCGCACTCCTACATCACACTAAGCAGAAGGAGCTCATGATGGCAGTGTGCTCCCTCTAGTGGTCAGTGTGCAGTGTGATGGAGGGTGTAATACACACACTGACCACTAGAGGGAGCGCACTCCTACATCACACTAAGCAGAAGGGGCTCATGATGGCAGTGTGCTCCCTCTAGTGGTCAGTGTGCAGTGTGATGGAGGGTGTAATACACACACTGACCACTAGAGGGAGCGCGCTCCTACATCACAATAAGCAGAAGGAGCTCATGATGGCAGTGTGCTCCCTCTAGTGGTCAGTGTGCAGTGTGATGGAGGGTGTAATACACACACTGACCACTAGAGGGAGCGCACTCCTACATCACAATAAGCAGAAGGCGCCCATATGTGCAGCCCCTCTCCCCCCTGCGTTCCACGCAGCTCCATCTTTTACGGCACGCACACACCGGCTCTCGCCCCCTCCGTGATGATGGAGATATGCGGCGGCGCAGGATTAGCGCTATGCCGCCAATTTCCAAATTTAGAGCTGGGGATTGGCTTTGTATAAACACGATTGTTACAAAGCGGCTGCGGCCAAAAATCAGGAGAACTGCACCGAGCACCGAAACTTCCTGCCGCTGCCTGGGTGGTCCCCGAAATATACAGACTGACTAATGGTCCCCCACACCCACCGGCCAGAGAGGACTCAGCTGGGGGACAGAGAGAGAAAGAGGGGGAGAGAGAGAGGAGGGGGGCGAGAGAGAGGAGGGGGAGAGAGAGAGGGGAGAGGGGAGAGAGAAAGGGGAGAGGGGAGAGAGAGAGGAGGGGGGCGAGAGAGAGGGAGAAGAGAGAGGGAGAGAGGGAGAGAGAGGGAGAGGAGAGAGAGAGAGGGAGAAGAGAGAGGGAGAGGGGGAGAGAGAGAGGAGGGGGAGAGGGAGAGAGAAAGGGGAGAGGGGAGAGGGAGGGTGAGGGGAGAGAGAGAGGAGGGGGAGAGGGAGAGGAGAGAGAGAGAGGGAGAAGAGAGAGGGAGAGGGGGAGAGAGAGAGGAGGGGGAGAGGGAGAGAGAAAGGGGAGAGGGGAGAGGGAGGGTGAGGGGAGAGAGAGAGGAGGGGGAGAGGGAGAGAGAAAGGGGAGAGGGGAGAGGGAGGGTGAGGGGAGAGAGAGGGAGAGAGAGGGAGAGGGGAGAGAGATGGAGAGAGAGAGAGAGAGAGAGAGAGATGGAGAGAGAGAGAGAGAGGGGGGCGGGGAGAGAGAGGGTGTGGGAGAGGGGAAAGAGGGAGAGGGGAGACAGAGGGAGAGGAGAGAGAGAGAGGGAGGGAGAGGGGGAGAGAGGGGGAGATAGGGAGAGAGAGAGGAGGAGGGAGAGGGGGAGAGGGGGAGAGGGGGGAGAGAGGGGAGAAAGAGAGGGAGAGGGGGGAGAGAGGTAGAGGGGAGAGAGAGGAGAGAGAGGGAGATGGGGAGAGAGAGGGAGAGGGGGAGAGAGAGGGAGAGGGGAGAGAGAGAGAGAGTGAGAGGGGAGAGGGAGAGGGGAGAGAGAGATAGAGGAGAGAGAGGAAAGAGAGGGAGAGGGGGGAGAGAGGGGGAGAGAGAGGGAGAGGAGAGGAAGAAGGAGAGGAGAGAGAGGAGAGAGAGGAGAGAGAGGGGGAGAGAGAGGGAGGGAGAGAGAAAATGAGGGGGAAGGAGGGAGAGAGAAAGAGATTTTATGGGAAACTCGCCTCTGCTAGTGACCAACCCCCACCATGTTTCTAGAAGTTCCCACGGCACAGAACATGAGCGCTGCTCCGGCTACAGTAGGCGCTATATGTCATACAAACTGCTGCCGTCCACCCTAATGAGCTCTCTGCTCACCTCTCTCCACCCCCCTCAGGCACCCGAGTGAATGATGGGGTCACCCATAAATTCTGACTTCTCTATCCTGAAGCTGCCGGGAGGGCTGAGGAAGGCCAAGAGGGACATGCGCACCCGGCATGGCGCTGTTCCTACATTAGTGGTACTTCTATAACACGCATCCAAATATTAACCCCTTCACCACCACTTTAAAGACCATAAAGTTTCACAAGGGAAAATGCTGCCCATTATTCTCAATGAGCCAGTTCACATACAGCATGTCCGCAGCCTATGTATGTGAACTGGCCCATTGGAAATAACTGGCAGCATTTTCCTGCGTTGCGCAATGCTGATAGGTGTGAATAGAGCGCAACGCAGGGCGGATCGGTTAAAGATCCCACCTAGAATAATGACCGATTTTTTTTATACATTGTAACTGCATTGCAACTGCCTAGACAGGTGAGTACACAGCTAATGCTACAATGTAACAGTCACTGATATATAGCTACACCCAGCTTTATAGGCAGATGTTACTCCATAAGGTAAAGTGGGATCCTTCCACTCTAAAGTGACATTATTAATTATTTTTTATTATTTTTATTATATTTTAGTGTATTATAATAATATTATTATAATAGTGTAATGTAAGATTCTTAGTATTTTATTATTATTATTATTTTTATTACTATTTTTTTTATCTATATAGTGCCATCATCTTCCGTAGCGCTTTACAATGTGATATTTATGTTAAAGGGGAACTCTAAATGCACATAAAGATAGAGCGATAATCATTTCACTATCATTCATTATAATGTTAAAGGAGACCTCTAACGTGCCGTAAATATATATATTTATTTATTTAATTATAAATAATTAATTGTCTCTATAATGATGAAAGTCTGGAAATCCGAAGAATCCAAAGAACGTCTCCAGCTATGACATAGTGTGTATATGTGTGTTTATCTCAATCTGTCGCCTATAGCTGTGCCAGTGGTCGCCGCGCCGCCCCCCCCCCCCCCCTCCTGGCGTCACTTGCCCGCCATGCTTGCCGTTACTAGTTTGTCTCTTTAGGTAGATGTGGCGCTGTGCTGAGCGGCAGACCATCGCTGGTATATTTAGGATTAGCCAATCGCAAACACGCCTGACAATATTTACACGCTGTATATGCTTTATAGCCCTTTAATTGGGGGAGGGGCCAGCTCAAAGGAACAGCTCCGATAAGCTCCGCCCATCACTTTCATATTCAATCCTCTATCCACCAATTTCTCCTATTCCTACTATGACATCACAGCTGATCAAGTATATATATGTCACATGACCGTTATCAGCATCCTATCACTTCTCTGTAGATATAAGGCATATGTTACAGCTCTCCAGATATAAGTTATATGTTACAGGAGGGACACGGCCGCTCTCCAGATATAAGTTATATGTTACAGGAGGGACACGGCCGCTCTCCAGATATAAGTTATATGTTACAGGAGGGACACGGCCGCTCTCCAGATATAAGTTATATGTTACAGGAGGGACACGCCACTCTCCAGATATAAGTTATATGTTACAGGAGGGACACGGCAGCTCTCCAGATATAAGTTATATGTTACAGGAGGGACACGGCCGCTCTCCAGATATAAGTTATATGTTACAGGAGGGACACGGCCGCTCTCCAGATATAAGTTATATGTTACAGGAGGGACACGGCCGCTCCCCAGATATAAGTTATATGTTACAGGAGGGACACGGCCGCTCTCCAGATATAAGTTATATGTTACAAGAGGGACACGGCCGCTCCCCGGATATAAGTTATATGTTACAGGAGAGACACGGCCGCTCTCCAGATATAAGTTATATGTTACAGGAGGGACACGGCCACTCTCCAGATATAAGTTATATGTTACAGGAGGGACACGGCCGCTCTCCAGATATAAGTTATATGTTACAGGAGAGACACGGCCGCTCTCCAGATATAAGTTATATGTTACAGGAGAGACACGGCCGCTCTCCAGATATAAGTTATATGTTACAGGAGGGACACGGCCGCTCTCCAGATATAAGTTATATGTTACAGGAGGGACACGGCCGCTCTCCAGATATAAGTTATATGTTACAGGAGGGACACGGCCGCTATCCAGATATAAGTTATATGTTACAGGAGGGACACGGCCGCTCTCCAGATATAAGTTATATGTTACAGGAGGGACACGGCCGCTCTCCAGATATAAGTTATATGTTACAGGAGGGACACAGCCGCTCTCCAGATATAAGTTATATGTTACAGGAGGGACACGGCCGCTCTCCAGATATAAGTTATATGTTACAGGAGGGACACGGCCTCTCTCCAGATATAAGTTATATGTTACAGGAGGGACACGGCCGCTCTCCAGATATAAGTTATATGTTACAGGAGGGACACGGCCGCTCTCCAGATATAAGTTATATGTTACAGTAGGGACACGGACGCTCTCCAGATATAAGTTATATGTTACAGGAGAGACACGGGCGCTCTCCAGATATAAGTTATATGTTACAGGAGGGACACGGCCGCTCTCCAGATATAAGTTATATGTTACAGGAGGGACACGGCCGCTCCCCAGATATAAGTTATATGTTACAGGAGGGACACGGCCGCTCTCCAGATATAAGTTATATGTTACAGGAGGGACACGGCCGCTCTCCAGATATAAGTTATATGTTACAGGAGGGACACGGCCGCTCTCCAGATATAAGTTATATGTTACAGGAGGGACACGGCCGCTCTCCAGATAGAAGTTATATGTTACAGGAGAGACACGGCCGCTCTCCAGATATAAGTTATATGTTACAGGAGAGACACGGCCGCTCTCCAGATATAAGTTATATGTTACAGGAGAGACACGGCCGCTCTCCAGATATAAGTTATATGTTACAGGAGAGACACAGCCGCTCTCCAGATATAAATTATATGTTACAGGAGGGACACAGCCGCTCTCCAGATATAAGTTATATGTTACAGGATGGACACGGCTGCTCTACAGATATAAGTTATATGTTACAGGAGGGACACGGCCGCTCTCCAGATATAAGTTATATGTTACAGGAGAGACACAGCCGCTCTCCAGATATAAGTTATATGTTACAGGAGAGACACGGCCGCTCTCCAGATATAAGTTATATGTTACAGGAGAGACACAGCCGCTCTCCAGATATAAGTTATATGTTACAGGAGAGACACGGCCGCTCTCCAGATATAAGTTATATGTTACAGGAGGGACACGGCCACTCTCCAGATATAAGTTATATGTTAAAGGAGAGACACGGCCGCTCTCCAGATATAAGTTATATGTTACAGGAGGGACACGGCCGCTCTCCAGATATAAGTTATATGTTACAGGAGGGACACGGCCGCTCTCCAGATATAAGTTATATGTTACAGGAGGGACACGGCCTCTCTCCAGATATAAGTTATATGTTACAGGAGAGACACGGCCGCTCTCCAGATATAAGTTATATGTTACAGGAGAGACACGGCCTTTCTCCAGATATAAGTTATATGTTACAGGAGGGACACGGCCTTTCTCCAGATATAAGTTATATGTTACAGGAGGGACACGGCCGCTCTCCAGATATAAGTTATATGTTACAGGAGGGACACGGCCTCTCTCCAGATATAAGTTATATGTTACAGGAGAGACACGGCCGCTCTCCAGATATAAGTTATATGTTACAGGAGAGACACGGCCTTTCTCCAGATATAAGTTATATGTTACAGGAGAGACACGGCCTTTCTCCAGATATAAGTTATATGTTACAGGAGAGACACGGCCGCTCTCCAGATATAAGTTATATGTTACAGGAGAGACACGGCCGCTCTCCAGATATAAGTTATATGTTACAGGAGAGACACGGCCTTTCTCCAGATATAAGTTATATATTACAGGAGAGACACGGCCGCTCTCCAGATATAAGTTATATGTTACAGGAGGGACACGGCCGCTCTCCAGATATAAGTTATATGTTACAGGAGGGACACGGCCGCTCTCCAGATATAAGTTATATGTTACAGGAGGGACACGGCCGCTCTCCAGATATAAGTTATATGTTACAGGAGGGACACGGCCTCTCTCCAGATATAAGTTATATGTTACAGGAGGGGACACGGCCGCTCTCCAGATATAAGTTATATGTTACAGGAGAGACACGGCCGCTCTCCAGATATAAGTTATATGTTACAGGAGGGACAAGGCCGCTCTCCAGATATGTTATATGTTACAGGAGAGACACGGCCGCTCTCCAGATATAAGTTATATGTTACAGGAGGGACACGGCCGCTCTCCAGATATAAGTTATATGTTACAGGAGGGACACGGCCGCTCTCCAGATATAAGTTATATGTTACAGGAGGGACACGGCCGCTATCCAGATATAAGTTATATGTTACAGGAGAGACACGGCCGCTCTCCAGATATAAGTTATATGTTACAGGAGAGACACGGCCGCTCTCCAGATATAAGTTATATGTTACAGGAGAGACACGGCCGCTCTCCAGATATAAGTTATATGTTACAGGAGGGACACGGCCGCTCTCCAGATATAAGTTATATGTTACAGGAGGGACACGGCCTCTCTCCAGATATAAGTTATATGTTACAGGAGGGACACGGCCGCTCTCCAGATATAAGTTATATGTTACAGGAGAGACACGGCCGCTCTCCAGATATAAGTTATATGTTACAGGAGGGACACGGCCGCTCTCCAGATAGAAGTTATATGTTACAGGAGAGACACGGCCGCTCTCCAGATATAAGTTATATGTTACAGGAGGGACACGGCCGCTCTCCAGATAGAAGTTATATGTTACAGGAGAGACACGGCCGCTCTCCAGATATAAGTTATATGTTACAGGAGGGACACGGCCGCTCTCCAGATATAAGTTATATGTTACAGGAGGGACACGGCCGCTCTCCAGATATAAGTAATATGTTACAGGAGGGACACGGCCGCTCTCCAGATATAAGTTATATGTTACAGGAGGGACACGGCCGCTCTCCAGATATAAGTTATATGTTACAGGAGGGACACGGCCGCTCTCCAGATAGAAGTTATATGTTACAGGAGAGACACGGCCGCTCTCCAGATATAAGTTATATGTTACAGGAGAGACACGGCCGCTCTCCAGATATAAGTTATATGTTACAGGAGAGACACAGCCGCTCTCCAGATATAAGTTATATGTTACAGGAGGGACACGGCCGCTCTCCAGATATAAGTTATATGTTACAGGAGAGACACGGCCGCTCTCCAGATATAAGTTATATGTTACAGGAGGGACACGGCCGCTCTCCAGATATAAGTTATATGTTACAGGAGAGACACGGCCGCTATCCAGATATAAGTTATATGTTACAGGAGAGACACGGCCGCTCTCCAGATATAAGTTATATGTTACAGGAGGGACACGGCCTCTCTCCAGATATAAGTTATATGTTACAGGAGGGACACGGCCGCTCTCCAGATATAAGTTATATGTTACAGGAGGGACACGGCCGCTCTCCAGATATAAGTTATATGTTACAGGAGGGACACGGCCGCTCTCCAGATATAAGTTATATGTTACAGGAGGGACACGGCCTCTCTCCAGATATAAGTTATATGTTACAGGAGGGACACGGCCGCTCTCCAGATATAAGTTATATGTTACAGGAGGGACACGGCCGCTCTCCAGATATAAGTTATATGTTACAGGAGGGACACGGCCTCTCTCCAGATATAAGTTATATGTTACAGGAGGGACACGGCCGCTCTCCAGATAGAAGTTATATGTTACAGGAGAGACACGGCCGCTCCCCAGATATAAGTTATATGTTACAGGAGGGACACGGCCGCTCTCCAGATATAAGTTATATGTTACAGGAGGGACACGGCCTCTCTCCAGATATAAGTTATATGTTACAGGAGGGACACGGCCGCTCTCCAGATAGAAGTTATATGTTACAGGAGAGACACGGCCGCTCTCCAGATATAAGTTATATGTTACAGGAGGGACACGGCCGCTCTCCAGATATAAGTTATATGTTACAGGAGGGACACGGCCTCTCTCCAGATATAAGTTATATGTTACAGGAGGGACACGGCCGCTCTCCAGATAGAAGTTATATGTTACAGGAGAGACACGGCCGCTCTCCAGATATAAGTTATATGTTACAGGAGGGACACGGCCGCTCTCCAGATATAAGTTATATGTTACAGGAGGGACACGGCCTCTCTCCAGATATAAGTTATATGTTACAGGAGGGACACGGCCGCTCCCCAGATATAAGTTATATGTTACAGGAGGGACACGGCCGCTCTCCAGATATAAGTTATATGTTACAGGAGGGACACGGCCGCTCTCCAGATATAAGTTATATGTTACAGGAGGGACACGGCCGCTCTCCAGATATAAGTTATATGTTACAGGAGAGACACGGCCGCTCTCCAGATATAAGTTATATGTTACAGGAGGGACACGGCCTCCCTCCAGATATAAGTTATATGTTACAGGAGGGACACGGCCGCTCTCCAGATATAAGTTATATGTTACAGGAGGGACACGGCCGCTCTCCAGATATAAGTTATATGTTACAGGAGGGACACGGCCTCTCTCCAGATATAAGTTATATGTTGCAGGAGGGACACGGCCGCTCTCCAGATATAAGTTATATGTTACAGGAGAGACACGGCCGCTCTCCAGATATAAGTTATATGTTACAGGAGGGACAAGGCCGCTCTCCAGATATGTTATATGTTACAGGAGAGACACGGCCGCTCTCCAGATATAAGTTATATGTTACAGGAGGGACACGGCCGCTCTCCAGATATAGGTTATATGTTACAGGAGGGACACGGCCGCTCTCCAGATATAAGTTATATGTTACAGGAGGGACACGGCCGCTATCCAGATATAAGTTATATGTTACAGGAGGGACACGGCCGCTCTCCAGATATAAGTTATATGTTACAGGAGGGACACGGCCGCTCTCCAGATATAAGTTATATGTTACAGGAGGGACACAGCCGCTCTCCAGATATAAGTTATATGTTACAGGAGGGACACGGCCGCTCTCCAGATATAAGTTATATGTTACAGGAGGGGACACGGCCTCTCTCCAGATATAAGTTATATGTTACAGGAGGGACACGGCCGCTCTCCAGATATAAGTTATATGTTACAGGAGGGACACGGCCGCTCTCCAGATATAAGTTATATGTTACAGTAGGGACACGGACGCTCTCCAGATATAAGTTATATGTTACAGGAGGGACACGGACGCTCTCCAGATATAAGTTATATGTTATAAGAGGGACATGGCCGCTCTCCAGATATAAATTATATGTTACAGGAGGGACACGGCCGCTCTCCAGATATAAGTTATATGTTACAGGAGAGACACGGCCGCTCTCCAGATATAAGTTATATGTAACAGGAGGGACACGGCCGCTCTCCAGATATAAGTTATATGTTACAGGAGGGACACGGCCGCTCTCCAGATATAAGTTATATGTTACAGGAGGGACACGGCCGCTCTCCAGATATAAGTTATATGTTACAGGAGGGACACGGCCTCTCTCCAGATATAAGTTATATGTTACAGGAGGGACACAACCGTTCTCCAGATATAAGTTATATGTTACAGGAGAGACACGGCCGCTCTCCAGATATAAGTTATATGTTACAGGAGGGACACGGCCGCTCTCCAGATATAAGTTATATGTAACAGGAGGGACACGGCCGCTCTCCAGATATAAGTTATATGTTACAGGAGAGACACGGCCGCTCTCCAGATATAAGTTATATGTAACAGGAGGGACACGGCCGCTCTCCAGATATAAGTTATATGTTACAGGAGGGACACGGCCGCTCTCCAGATATAAGTTATATGTTACAGGAGAGACACGGCCGCTCTCCAGATATAAGTTATATGTTACAGGAGAGACACAGCCGCTCTCCAGATATAAGTTATATGTTACAGGAGGGACACGGCCGCTCTCCAGATATAAGTTATATGTTACAGGAGAGACACGGCCGCTCTCCAGATATAAGTTATATGTTACAGGAGGGACACGGCCGCTCTCCAGATATAAGTTATATGTTACAGGAGAGGACACGGCCGCTATCCAGATATAAGTTATATGTTACAGGAGAGACACGGCCGCTCTCCAGATATAAGTTATATGTTACAGGAGGGACACGGCCTCTCTCCAGATATAAGTTATATGTTACAGGAGGGACACGGCCGCTCTCCAGATATAAGTTATATGTTACAGGAGGGACACGGCCGCTCTCCAGATATAAGTTATATGTTACAGGAGGGACACGGCCTCTCTCCAGATATAAGTTATATGTTACAGGAGGGACACGGCCACTCTCCAGATATAAGTTATATGTTACAGGAGAGACACAGGCCGCTCTCCAGATATAAGTTATATGTTACAGGAGGGACACGGCCTCTCTCCAGATATAAGTTATATGTTACAGGAGGGACACGGCCGCTCTCCAGATATAAGTTATATGTTACAGGAGGGACACGGCCACTCTCCAGATATAAGTTATATGTTACAGGAGGGACACGGCCGCTCTCCAGATATAAGTTATATGTTACAGGAGGGACACGGCCGCTCTCCAGATATAAGTTATATGTTACAGGAGAGACACAGCCGCTCTCCAGATATAAGTTATATGTTACAGGAGGGACACGGCCTCTCTCCAGATATAAGTTATATGTTACAGGAGGGACACGGCCGCTCTCCAGATATAAGTTATATGTTACAGGAGGGACACGGCCGCTCTCCAGATATAAGTTATATGTTACAGGAGAGACACGGCCGCTCTCCAGATATAAGTTATATGTTACAGGAGGGACACGACCGCTCTCCAGATATAAGTTATATGTTACAGGAGGGGACACGGCCGCTCTCCAGATATAAGTTATATGTTACAGGAGGGACACGGCCGCTCTCCATTATATGTTACAGGAGGGACACGGCCTCTCTCCAGATATAAGTTATATGTTACAGGAGGGACACGGCCGCTCTCCAGATATAAGTTATATGTTACAGGAGAGACACGGCCGCTCTCCAGATATAAGTTATATGTTACAGGAGAGACACGGCCTCTCTCCAGATATAAGTTATATGTTACAGGAGGGACACGGCCTTTCTCCAGATATAAGTTATATGTTACAGGAGGGACACGGCCGCTCTCCAGATATAAGTTATATGTTACAGGAGGGACACGGCTGCTCTCCAGATATAAGTTATATGTTACAGTAGGGACACGGACGCTCTCCAGATATAAGTTATATGTTACAGGAGGGACACGGCCGCTCTCCAGATATAAGTTATATGTTATAAGAGGGACATGGCCGCTCTCCAGATATAAATTATATGTTACAGGAGGGACACGGCCGCTCTTCAGATATAAGTTATATGTTACAGGAGAGACACGGCCGCTCTCCAGATATAAGTTATATGTTACAGGAGGGACACGGCCGCTCTCCAGATATAAGTTATATGTTACAGGAGGGACACGGCCTCTCTCCAGATATAAGTTATATGTTACAGGAGGGACACGGCCGCTCTCCAGATATAAGTTATATGTTACAGGAGGGACACGGCCGCTCTCCAGATATAAGTTATATGTTACAGGAGAGACACGGCCGCTCTCCAGATATAAGTTATATGTTACAGGAGAGACACAGCCGCTCTCCAGATATAAGTTATATGTTACAGGAGGGACACGGCCGCTCTCCAGATATAAGTTATATGTTACAGGAGAGACACGGCCGCTCTCCAGATATAAGTTATATGTTACAGGAGGGACACGGCCGCTCTCCAGATATAAGTTATATGTTACAGGAGAGACACAGCCGCTCTCCAGATATAAGTTATATGTTACAGGAGGGACACGGCCTCTCTCCAGATATAAGTTATATGTTACAGGAGGGACACGGCCGCTCTCCAGATATAAGTTATATGTTACAGGAGGGACACGGCCGCTCTCCAGATATAAGTTATATGTTACAGGAGGGACACGGCAGCTCTCCAGATATAAGTTATATGTTACAGGAGGGACACGGCCGCTCTCCAGATATAAGTTATATGTTACAGGAGAGACACGGCCGCTCTCCAGATATAAGTTATATGTTACAGGAGAGACACAGCCGCTCTCCAGATATAAGTTATATGTTACAGGAGAGACACGGCCGCTCTCCAGATATAAGTTATATGTTACAGGAGGGACACGGCCGCTCTCCAGATATAAGTTATATGTTACAGGAGGGACACGGCCGCTCTCCAGATATAAGTTATATGTTACAGGAGAGGACACAGCCGCTCTCCAGATATAAGTTATATGTTACAGGAGGGACACGGCCTCTCTCCAGATATAAGTTATATGTTACAGGAGGGACACGGCCGCTCTCCAGATATAAGTTATATGTTACAGGAGGGACACGGCCGCTCTCCAGATATAAGTTATATGTTACAGGAGAGACACGGCCGCTCTCCAGATATAAGTTATATGTTACAGGAGGGACACGGCCGCTCTCCAGATATAAGTTATATGTTACAGGAGGGACACGGCCGCTCTCCAGATATAAGTTATATGTTACAGGAGGGACACGGCCGCTCTCCAGATATAAGTTATATGTTACAGGAGAGACACGGCCACTCTCCAGATATAAGTTATATGTTACAGGAGAGACACGGCCGCTCTCCAGATATAAGTTATATGTTACAGGAGAGACACGGCCTCTCTCCAGATATAAGTTATATGTTACAGGAGGGACACGGCCGCTCTCCAGATATAAGTTATATGTTACAGGAGGGACACGGCCGCTCTCCAGATATAAGTTATATGTTACAGGAGGGACACGGCCGCTCTCCAGATATAAGTTATATGTTACAGGAGGGACACGGCCGCTCTCCAGATATAAGTTATATGTTACAGGAGGGACACGGCCGCTCTCCAGATATAAGTTATATGTTACAGGAGGGACACGGCCGCTCTCCAGATATAAGTTATATGTTACAGGAGGGACACGGCCTCTCTCCAGATATAAGTTATATGTTACAGGAGGGACACGGCCGCTCTCCAGATATAAGTTATATGTTACAGGAGGGACACGGCCGCTCTCCAGATATAAGTTATATGTTACAGGAGAGACACGGCCGCTCTCCAGATATAAGTTATAAGTTACAGGAGGGACACGGCCGCTCTCCAGATATAAGTTATATGTTACAGGAGGGACACGGCCGCTCTCCAGATATAAGTTATATGTTACAGGAGGGACACGGCCGCTCTCCAGATATAAGTTATATGTTACAGGAGGGACACGGCTGCTCTCCAGATATAAGTTATATGTTACAGGAGGGACACGGCCGCTCTCCAGATATAAGTTATATGTTACAGGAGAGACACGGCCGCTCTCCAGATATAAGTTATATGTTACAGGAGGGACACGGCCGCTCTCCAGATATAAGTTATATGTTACAGGAGAGACACGGCCGCTCTCCAGATATAAGTTATATGTTACAGGAGAGACACGGCCGCTCTCCAGATATAAGTTATATGTTACAGGAGAGACACGGCCTCTCTCCAGATATAAGTTATATGTTACAGGAGAGACACGGCCGCTCTCCAGATATAAGTTATATGTTACAGGAGAGACACGGCCGCTCTCCAGATATAAGTTATATGTTACAGGAGAGACACGGCCGCTCTCCAGATATAAGTTATATGTTACAGGAGAGACACAGCCGCTCTCCAGATATAAGTTATATGTTACAGGAGAGACACGGCCTCTCTCCAGATATAAGTTATATGTTACAGGAGAGACACGGCCGCTCTCCAGATATAAGTTATATGTTACAGGAGAGACACGGCCGCTCTCCAGATATGTTATATGTTACAGGAGGGACACGGCCGCTCTCCAGATATAAGTTATATGTTACAGGAGGAACACGGCCGCTCTCCAGATATAAGTTATATGTTACAGGAGGGACACGGCCGCTCTCCAGATATAAGTTATATGTTACAGGAGGGACACGGCCTCTCTCCAGATATAAGTTATATGTTACAGGAGGGACACGGCCGCTCTCCAGATATAAGTTATATGTTACAGGAGGGACACGGCCGCTCTCCAGATATAAGTTATATGTTACAGGAGGGACACGGCCGCTCTCCAGATATAAGTTATATGTTACAGGAGGGACACGGCCGCTCTCCAGATATAAGTTATATGTTACAGGAGAGACACGGCCGCTCTCCAGATATAAGTTATATGTTACAGGAGGGACACGGCCGCTCTCCAGATATAAGTTATATGTTACAGGAGGGACACGGCCGCTCTCCAGATATAAGTTATATGTTACAGGAGAGACACGGCCGCTCTCCAGATATAAGTTATATGTTACAGGAGGGACACGGCCGCTCTCCAGATATAAGTTATATGTTACAGGAGAGACACGGCCACTCTCCAGATATAAGTTATATGTTACAGGAGAGACACGGCCGCTCTCCAGATATAAGTTATATGTTACAGGAGGGACACGGCCGCTCTCCAGATATAAGTTATATGTTACAGGAGGGACACGGCCGCTCTCCAGATATAAGTTATATGTTACAGGAGGGACACGGCCGCTCTCCAGATATAAGTTATATGTTACAGGAGAGACACGGCCGCTCTCCAGATATAAGTTATATGTTACAGGAGGGACACGGCCGCTCTCCAGATATAAGTTATATGTTACAGGAGGGACGCGGCCGCTCTCCAGATATAAGTTATATGTTACAGGAGGGACGCGGCCGCTCTCCAGATATAAGTTATATGTTACAGGAGGGACACGGCCGCTCTCCAGATATAAGTTATATGTTACAGGAGGGACACGGCCGCTCTCCAGATATAAGTTATATGTTACAGGAGAGACACGGCCGCTCTCCAGATATAAGTTATATGTTACAGGAGGGACGCGGCCGCTCTCCAGATATAAGTTATATGTTACAGGAGGGACGCGGCCGCTCTCCAGATATAAGTTATATGTTACAGGAGGGACACGGCCGCTCTCCAGATATAAGTTATATGTTACAGGAGGGACACGGCCGCTCTCCAGATATAAGTTATATGTTACAGGAGGGACACGGCCGCTCTCCAGATATAAGTTATATTAACAACAGCAGAGATGCTTTCTGGGTATAAGTCAGATTTTTCGTGGATGAACGTGGTGACAGGTCATCGGCGGGCGGTTGGCGGGACGTCACATGACAGCAGCTCGCCCTTTTCGGGTGACGGGTGAGAACACCCAGCAGGGCCGCGCACATGGCGGGTGATGGGCTCTGGAACCAATTTATAAGGATCTCTTTCCTGTCTTCGCAGGCTGTGTACTTTGGCCGGGCTCCAGGATCACTCACTGCAGGCCCATTAGGCTCCGGGCCAAACTCCCTGGCACCACCCCGCCTATAATAAAAAAAAAATGGAGGATCAGCAGCAACGGAAAGTATCTGCCGAACATCCGACGCAAGCAAAATGATCGCTACTGCAGAGAAGGATCGGTCATGTGACCCTGCAGAAAGCCGCCCGTCCCTCCGTATAAATCTCAGTATAAGGGACCGGTCAGCTCTCTCCTGTGCAGAGAAGGATCGGTCATGTGACCCTGCAGAAAGCCGCCCGTCCCTCCATATAAATCCCAGTATAAGGACCAGCCAGCTCCCTCCTGTGCAGAGAAGGATCGGTCATGTGACCCTGCAGAAAGCCGCCGTCCCTCCATATAAATCTCAGTATAAGGGCCGGCCAGCTCTCTCCTGTGCAGAGAAGGATCGGTCATGTGACCTCACCCTGCAGGAAGCCGCCCGTCCCTCCATATAAATCTCAGTATAAGGGCCGGACTGCTCCCTCCTGTGCAGAGAAGGATCGGTCATGTGACCTCACCCTGCAGGAAGCCGCCCGTCCCTCCATATAAATCTCAGTATAAGGGCCGGCCAGCTCTCTCCTGTGCAGAGAAGGATCGGTCATGTGACCCTGCAGAAAGCCGCCCGTCCCTCCATATAAATCTCAGTATAAGTGCCGGCCAGCTCTCTCCTGTGCAGAGAAGGATCGGTCATGTGACCTTGCAGAAAGCCGCCCGTCCCTCCATATAAATCTCAGTATAAGTGCCGGCCAGCTCTCTCCTGTGCAGAGAAGGATCGGTCATGTGACCCTGCAGAAAGCCGCCCGTCCCTCCATATAAATCTCAGTATAAGGGCCGGACTGCTCTCTTCTGTGCAGAGAAGGATCCGTCATGTGACCCTGCAGAAAGCCGCCCGTCCCTCCATATAAATCTCAGTATAAGGGACCGGCCAGCTCTCTCCTGTGCAGAGAAGGATCGGTCATGTGACCCTGCAGAAAGCCGCCCGTCCCTCCATATAAATCTCAGTATAAGTGCCGGCCAGCTCTCTCCTGTGCAGAGAAGGATCGGTCATGTGACCCTGCAGAAAGCCGCCCGTCCCTCCATATAAATCTCAGTATAAGGGCCGGCCAGCTCCCTCCTGTGCAGAGAAGGATCGGTCATGTGACCTCACCCTGCAGGAAGCCGCCCGTCCCTCCATATAAATCTCAGTATAAGGGCCGGCCAGCTCCCTCCTGTGCAGAGAAGGATTGGTCACGTGACCTCACCCTGGCCTGTCCCTCCATATAAATCTCAGTATAAGGGACCGGCCAGCTCTCTCCTGTGCAGAGAAGGATCGGTCATGTGACCCTGCAGAAAGCCGCCCGTCCCTCTATATAAATCTCAGTATAAGGGACCGGCCAGCTCTCTCCTGTGCAGAGAAGGATCGGTCATGTGACCTCACCCTGCAGGAAGCCGCCCGTCCCTCCATATAAATCTCAGTATACAATCAGTCCAGTTGCCCAGCAAGACCAGTCGGATGACTAGTGAAGCGCTTGCCCGCAGCGCGCCCCCACCGGTGGCGGACATGTTTTTTTTCCTGGAATGAGTTTCTGGAGAGGTCCGGCAGCAGATCACAGAAACACTGGACGCGTTTCGTAATTTTGCGTCGCCGAGCGCCCGGGAGGAAACAGAGCCCAATTTTGGCCCGTTTCGGCCCTAGTGTCCCCGCAGGAAAAGGGGCACCCCGACCCCCTACAAAGGGGGCCTCCTAATTCTGGCATAACAATGGCACGACACTAGCCGTCCATCATGTCGCCTGATGATGTCATCGCCGCCCACAGCGGATGAGGTCACCGCTGTCACTCACCCTATGCTGCGCGCCCCACCATGTTTATGTCTCCCGATCATTTATTAACCCTTTCCCGGCCAGGACGCCCCAATGTGATCCTTGTCCTTGCCCCAATCCTATTAAAGTGGACCTAAATTAGCCCTGGAGTCTATCAGACCGAAGCCCGTGCCCCTGGGCCATCCATATTCGGGATGCTCAACTTTGTAAAACCCCCGAGGTCCCTGTAATCCCAACTTTTCCCTGATCTAGCTGCGCATGCGCAAGCCACTGCTGCCGTCAGCAACTCCTTTAGCGGGGCGCGCCAGGCATTTGTGGGCGCCAGGCGCGGGCACGCTCCCTGTTAGAGGGCAGCAGGGGCGCGGCCGCCTTGGCTCCTCGCGGCAATACTCTAGGCAATTTTGACGAGCGTGCTGATTGGACGAGAGCCCGCGCATGCGCTGTAGGACTTTGGGAATGGCGCGGAGCGCGCGCACAGAGCCGGGGATGCACCAGCGCACGCGCTCCCCATTGACAGCAATGAGAGCCCCCTTCCCGAATTACATGGGTTCAGAGGGCGGCTCCCATTGGACGAGAGCCCGCGCATGCTCCGTAGGGACGCACGGCGCCGGGGATGCGGCAGCAGCGCACGCGCTCCCCATTGACAGCAATGAGAGCCCCTTCCCGAATTACATCAGTTCAGAGGGCGGCTCCCATTGGACGAGAGGCCGCACATGCTCCGTAGGGACGCACAGCGCCGGGGATGCAGCAGCAGCGAACTCGCTCCACATTGAAAGCAATGAGAGCCCCCTTCCTGAATTTCATCGGTTCAGAGGCCGGTTCCCATTGGACGAGAGGCCGCACATGCTCCGTAGGGACGCACAGCGCCGGGGATGCAGCAGCAGCAAACTCACTCCCCATTGACAGCAATGAGAGCCCCCTTCCCGAATTACATCGGTTCAGAAGGCGGTTCCCATTGGACGAGAGCCCGCGCATGCTTCATAGGACTTTGGGAATGGCCGGGGTGGGAGCGCGCACAGCGCGGGGGATGCGGCACCACACGCGCTCCCCATTGAAAGCAATGAAGAATTACATCGGTTCAGTGGGCGGTTCCCATTGGACGAGAGCCCGCGCATGTGCCATTGGATCGAAGAAAGGTAAGTGTGTAGGGGCACTCTGGAGGGCTCACTATTTGGGATGCCCCGGGGGGGAAAGCCAGCTGCCGGCCCTGGATTCTTTAAGATTCCAGAGCGGCCACTGGTGGGCTTTGTTCCGCTTTAATGTATAAGAATCTCCTTTTAAAGGGCCAGTCCAGTCTAAATGCGGTTCATGGGAGAAGCCATGATGGGATTACTGCGGCTGCCGCCCTATTGGCTTCTATTGAGAGGAGAAGGAAGGAGGAGGGGCTTTATATCATACATCTCAATAGAAGGCAATGGGGTGGCAGCCACCACCAGTCTCCCCAGGCAGGAACGTGGCGTGGGACCCCAGAAAGGTGAGTAGGGTCCACGCAGCGCGACAAATTGAGATGCCCCGCTGTGTGAAACCTGTCCAATGGCGCGTGTGCGAGCTCTCGTCCAATCAGAAGCATCCACTGAACTGGCTGCCGTAATCCAAGGAGGCGGCTCTGTTGTGAATGGGGAGCGAGGGGGCCGAGCGCACGCCTCCAGCTCCCAGCCATTAAAGTGGAGCAAAACCCACGGCGATGGGCACAGGAATTTATAAGATTCCCGGGCTGATCGATTCCCTTCCCCCGGGGCATCCAAAATCGGGATCCCTGCTGCGTGACACCCCCCAGGTCACCCCAGAAACTTGCTTCCTGATCCAATGGCGCATGCGTGGCCGTTAGTCCAATCAGCGCGCTCGGAGCCGCTGGCCTTAGACATAGGCTTAACAAACATGATGTCAGCGGCTCTGAGCGTGCTGATTGGATGAGTGGCCGCACATGCGCCGCAGGACCAGGAAGAGGTGAGTTGCGCTTAGCGATCTGGTGGGTGTCACACATCGGGGCATCCCCGATCAGGGGAAAGGATCAAAACCCAAGATAGTCAAAATCCTGAGTTTTGGTCCACTTTAAGACAGGCTGGGGCACGAGCGCGGGGCAGCGGGGAACTTTGGGAATGGCCGGGGTGGGAGCGCGCACAGCGCCGGGGATGCGGCAGCACACGCGCTCCCCATTGAAAGCAATTGCCGAATTACATCGTTTCAGAGGGCGGTTCCCATTGGACGAGAGCCCACGCATGTGTCATTGGCTCGAAGAAAGGTGAGTGTGTAGGGGGCATCCTGGAGGGCTCACTATTTGGGATGCCCCGGGGGAAAGCCGGCTGCCGGCCCTGGATTATTTTATATTCCAAACAGGCGGCTGGTGGCTTTTGTTCCGCTTTAACGTAGTAGAAGTAGAATCTCCTTTTAAAGTGGATTAAAACTCATGCTGATCCATTCCCTTCCCCCCCCGGGGCATCCAAAATTGGGATTCCCCGCTGTGTGACACCCCCCAGGTCACCCCATACACTTACCTTGTTTCCCAGTCCTACAGCGCATGTGCGAGCGTTGGTCCAATCAGTGCGCTAGACGAAGGCTTAGACGGCATGACATCAGCGGCTCCGAGAGAGCTGATTGGACGAGCAGCCGCACATGCGTCATAGAACTGGGAAGAGGTGAGTTGGCATCAGCGATCTGGTGGGTGTCACACAGCGGGGCATCCCCGATCAGGACCAAAATCCAGCATAGTCAGAATCCTGGGTTTTGGTCCACTTTAAGGCAGGCTGGGGGCACGAGCGCGGAGCAGCAGGGAATGCGGCCACTCGCCCTCCCCAATCAGAACTGCTCGCCGGATGGCGTCACTTCAGAGCCCGCGCATGCGCCATTTGGTGAGTCTGAATGCGCCGATCTCGGGGTGTTTCACACAGCGGGGCATCCCGATTCGGGTGCACAGAACACAGCCCGGGAATCCCGTTCTGGAGGCACCAGGGGGGGGGGGGGGGAATCAAGCGACCCCAGAATATTATAGATTCCGTCAATTTTGGTCCACTTTAAAAAAAAGGAACAAAATACAGGATTTCTTACTTTTCCAGGGTTTTGTTCCTTTTTTAAAGTGGACCAAAACCCATGAAATCTATAAGATTCTATGGGCGCTTGATTCCCCCCCCCCCCCCGGGATTTAGATCCGTGCTCCCGAAATCGGGATGCCCCGCTGTGTGAAACACCCCGAGATCGGCGCATTCAGACTCACCAAATGGCGCATGCGCGGGTTCTCGTCCAATCCGAGCCGCCCGCTGAGGTGATGTCATCCGTCGAGCAGTTCTGATTGGGGAGGGCGAGCGGCCGCATCCCCTGCTGCCCCGCCCCAGTCGGGGATGCCCCACTGTGTGAAACCCTCCAGGTCGCCCAGTATACTCACCTTCCCCCCCAATCCAGTAAAACATGCGCGAGCAGTGCCGCAAGGGGGGGCGGAGCTAGGGGGGCAGGCGGGGCGCGTGGTGTAGCAGGTCAGGGGGGGCGCCATTCTGAAAGCGCAGCTCTATCTCTGAGCGCCGCATCCCCGCTAACCCCTTAGCAGGGCGCGTTTTTTGTGAATGGGCGCGCTCCCTGGTAAAGCGGACCTTCACCATGATTTCATGAAAAGCCCAAACCCTTAAAAACGATTCCCCAGCATCTAAAGTTAATATATTTTGAGTTTTTAGTCACTTACTTATTATTCTTTCCCCCACTGGGCTGCAACTCTGTTCAGGACTCTAGGATACGGGCGCCGCCATCTTGCCTGAAAAGCATCACATACTCTCACAGAGAGGAGAGCGGGAAAAAGTACAGGGGGCGGGGTTAAAGCTGTGCTTTGCTCAGACAGAGCAGAGCTGGGGTCAGGAAAAGGTCAGCAATCCCAGAATGCAGAGCAGCACAGTCAGGAGTCACTTCCTGTTTGCAGGCTGCCTGATGTTCCATGAGCCGCCATCTTGGATGTTTAAAGGCTCATAACATGCAGTAGATGCAGGTAGGATGATTTTTAATGTGAGCAATCTGTATGTACAGGGTGTGGGAAACATATAAGATAGGCTCTTATTCAGGGTGAGGGTCCGGATTAATGTGAGCAATCTGTATGTACAGGGTGTGGGAAACATATAAGATAGGCTCTTATTCAGGGTGAGGGTCCGGATTAATGTGGGCAATCTGTATGTACAGGGTGTGGGAAACATATAAGATAGGCTCTTATTCAGGGTGAGGGTCCGGATTAATGTGGGCAATCTGTATGTACAGGGTGTGGGAAACATATAAGATAGGCTCTTATTCAGGGTGAGGGTCCGGATTAATGTGAGCAATCTGTATGTACAGGGGGAAACATATAAGATAGGCTCTTATTCAGGGTGAAGGTCCGGATTAATGTGGGCAATCTGTATGTACAGGGGGGAAGCATATAAGATAGGCTCTTATTCAGCGTGAGGGTCGGGATTAATGTGGGCAATCTGTATGTACAGGGTGTGGGAAACATATAGGAGAGGCTCTTATTCAGGGTGAGGGTCCGGATTAATGTGGGCAATCTGTATGTACAGGGTGTGGGAAACATATAAGATAGGCTCTTATTCAGGGTGAGGGTCCGGATTAATGTGGGCAATCTGTATGTACAGGGTGTGGGAAACATATAAGATAGGCTCTTATTCAGGGTGAAGGTCCGGATTAATGTGGGCAATCTGTATGTACAGGGTGTGGGAAACATATAAGATAGGCTCTTATTCAGGGTGTGTGTCCGGATTAATGTGAGCAATCTGTATGTACAGGGTGTGGGAAACATATAAGATAGGCTCTTATTCAGGGTGAGGGTCCGGATTAATGTGGGCAATCTGTATGTACAGGTTGTGGGAAACATATAAGATAGGCTCTTATTCAGGGTGAGGGTCCGGATTAATGTGAGCAATCTGTATGTACAGGGTGTGGGAAACATATAAGATAGGCTCTTATTCAGGGTGAGGGTCCGGATTAATGTGGGCAATCTGTATGTACAGGTTGTGGGAAACATATAAGATAGGCTCTTATTCAGGGTGAGGGTCCGGATTAATGTGAGCAATCTGTATGTACAGGGTGTGGGAAACATATAAGATAGGCTCTTATTCAGGGTGAGGGTCCGGATTAATGTGGGCAATCTGTATATACAGGGTGTGGGAAACATATAAGATAGGCTCTTATTCAGGGTGAAGGTCCGGATTAATGTGAGCAATCTGTATGTACGGGGTGTGGGAAACATATAAGATAGGCTCTTATTCAGGGTGAAGGTCCGGATTAATGTGAGCAATCTGGATGTACAGGGTGTGGGAAACATATAAGATAGGCTCTTATTCAGGGTGAAGGTCCGGATTAATGTGGGCAATCTGTATGTACAGGGTGTGGGAAACATATAAGATAGGCTCTTATTCAGGGTGAAGGTCCGGATTAATGTGAGCAATCTGTATGTACGGGGTGTGGGAAACATATAAGATAGGCTCTTATTCAGGGTGAAGGTCCGGATTAATGTGAGCAATCTGTATGTACAGGGTGTGGGGAACATATAAGATAGGCTCTTATTCAGGGTGAGGGTCCGGATTAATGTGGGCAATCTGTATGTACAGGGTGTGGGAAACATATAAGATAGGCTCTTATTCAGGGTGAGGGTCCGGATTAATGTGAGCAATCTGTATGTACAGGGTGTGGGGAACATATAAGATAGGCTCTTATTCAGGGTGAGGGTCCGGATTAATGTGGGCAATCTGTATGTACAGGGTGTGGGAAACATATAAGATAGACTCTTATTCAGGGTGAGGGTCCGGATTAATGTGAGCAATCTGTATGTACAGGGTGTGGGAAACATATAAGATAGACTCTTATTCAGGGTGAGGGTCCGGATTAATGTGAGCAATCTGTATGTACAGGGTGTGGGAAACATATAAGATAGGCTCTTATTCAGGGTGAGGGTCCGGATTAATGTGAGCAATCTGTATGTACAGGGTGTTGGAAACATATAAGATAGGCTCTTATTCAGGGTGAGGGTCCGGATTAATGTGAGCAATCTGTATGTACAGGGGGAAACATATAAGATAGGCTCTTATTCAGGGTGAAGGTCCGGATTAATGTGGGCAATCTGTATGTACAGGGGGGAAGCATATAAGATAGGCTCTTATTCAGGGTGAGGGTCCGGATTAATGTGGGCAATCTGTATGTACAGGGTGTGGGAAACATATAAGATAGGCTCTTATTCAGGGTGAAGGTCCGGATTAATGTGAGCAATCTGTATGTACGGGGTGTGGGAAACATATAAGATAGGCTCTTATTGAGGGTGAAGGTCCGGATTAATGTGAGCAATCTGTATGTACAGGGTGTGGGGAACATATAAGATAGGCTCTTATTCAGGGTGAGGGTCCGGATTAATGTGGGCAATCTGTATGTACAGGTTGTGGGAAACATATAAGATAGGCTCTTATTCAGGGTGAGGGTCCGGATTAATGTGAGCAATCTGTATGTACAGGGTGTGGGAAACATATAAGATAGGCTCTTATTCAGGGTGAGGGTCCGGATTAATGTGGGCAATCTGTATATACAGGGTGTGGGAAACATATAAGATAGGCTCTTATTCAGGGTGAAGGTCCGGATTAATGTGAGCAATCTGTATGTACGGGGTGTGGGAAACATATAAGATAGGCTCTTATTCAGGGTGAAGGTCCGGATTAATGTGAGCAATCTGGATGTACAGGGTGTGGGAAACATATAAGATAGGCTCTTATTCAGGGTGAAGGTCCGGATTAATGTGGGCAATCTGTATGTACAGGGTGTGGGAAACATATAAGATAGGCTCTTATTCAGGGTGAAGGTCCGGATTAATGTGAGCAATCTGTATGTACGGGGTGTGGGAAACATATAAGATAGGCTCTTATTCAGGGTGAAGGTCCGGATTAATGTGAGCAATCTGTATGTACAGGGTGTGGGGAACATATAAGATAGGCTCTTATTCAGGGTGAGGGTCCGGATTAATGTGGGCAATCTGTATGTACAGGGTGTGGGAAACATATAAGATAGGCTCTTATTCAGGGTGAGGGTCCGGATTAATGTGAGCAATCTGTATGTACAGGGTGTGGGGAACATATAAGATAGGCTCTTATTCAGGGTGAGGGTCCGGATTAATGTGGGCAATCTGTATGTACAGGGTGTGGGAAACATATAAGATAGACTCTTATTCAGGGTGAGGGTCCGGATTAATGTGAGCAATCTGTATGTACAGGGTGTGGGAAACATATAAGATAGACTCTTATTCAGGGTGAGGGTCCGGATTAATGTGAGCAATCTGTATGTACAGGGTGTGGGAAACATATAAGATAGGCTCTTATTCAGGGTGAGGGTCCGGATTAATGTGAGCAATCTGTATGTACAGGGTGTTGGAAACATATAAGATAGGCTCTTATTCAGGGTGAGGGTCCGGATTAATGTGAGCAATCTGTATGTACAGGGGGAAACATATAAGATAGGCTCTTATTCAGGGTGAAGGTCCGGATTAATGTGGGCAATCTGTATGTACAGGGGGGAAGCATATAAGATAGGCTCTTATTCAGGGTGAGGGTCCGGATTAATGTGGGCAATCTGTATGTACAGGGTGTGGGAAACATATAAGATAGGCTCTTATTCAGGGTGAAGGTCCGGATTAATGTGAGCAATCTGTATGTACGGGGTGTGGGAAACATATAAGATAGGCTCTTATTGAGGGTGAAGGTCCGGATTAATGTGAGCAATCTGTATGTACAGGGTGTGGGGAACATATAAGATAGACTCTTATTCAGGGTGAAGGTCCGGATTAATGTGGGCAATCTGTATGTACAGGGTGTGGGAAACATATAAGATAGGCTCTTATTCAGGGTGAGGGTCCGGATTAATGTGGGCAATCTGTATGTACAGGGTGTGGGAAACATATAAGATAGGCTCTTATTCAGGGTGAGGGTCCGGATTAATGTGGGCAATCTGTATGTACAGGGTGTGGGAAACATATAAGATAGGCTCTTATTCAGGGTGAGGGTCCGGATTAATGTGGGCAATCTGTATGTACAGGGTGTGGGAAACATATAAGATAGGCTCTTATTCAGGGTGAGGGTCCGGATTAATGTGGGCAATCTGTATGTACAGGGTGTGGGAAACATATAAGATAGGCTCTTATTCAGGGTGAAGGTCCGGATTAATGTGGGCAATCTGTATGTACAGAGTGTGGGAAACATATAAGATAGGCTCTTATTCAGGGTGAAGATCCGGATTAATGTGAGCAATCTGTATGTACAGGGTGTGGGAAACATATAAGATAGGCTCTTATTCAGGGTGAGGGTCTGGATTAATGTGGGCAATCTGTATGTACAGGGTGTGGAAAACATATAAGATAGGCTCTTATTCAGGGTGAGGGTACGGATTAATGTGAGCAATCTGTATGTACAGGGTGTGGGAAACATATAAGATAGGCTCTTATTCAGGGTGAGGGTCTGGATTAATGTGGGCAATCTGTATGTACAGGGGGGGAAACATATAAGATAGGCTCTTATTCAGGGTGAGGGTCCGGATTAATGTGGGCAATCTGTATGTACAGGGTGTGGGAAACATATAAGATAGGCTCTTATGCAGGGCGGCGGTCCGGATTAATGTGGGCAATCTGTATGTACAGGGTGTGGGAAACATATAAGATAGGCTCTTATTCAGGGTGAAGGTCCGGATTAATGTGAGCAATCTGTATGTACAGGGTGTGGGAAACATATAAGATAGGCTCTTATTCAGGGTGAGGGTCCGGATTAATGTGAGCAATCTGTATGTACAGGGTGTGGGAAACATATAAGATAGGCTCTTATTCAAGGTGAGGGTCCGCTTTAAGGAGCAGGGGGGATGTGGCCGCTGGTGGAGATCAGCTGACCTTGGCTCCTTAGATGAGCTTGTTGTGTTAGTGCCGTCGAGCGCGCTGATTGGACGGGAAGCCGCACATGCTCCATAGGACCAGGGAAATAGAACCTTTACACTATAAACAAATATGCACAGCCTCAAAGATCAACAGGCGCTGGTCCAAAAAGCTTAGTGAGGAGGAGTTCTGGGGCTAATATACGAATATTTATGAAGGGATAGCGTCAGGTAGCGCCTTGTTATTGAGAGGTAGCGACAGGTGAACGCCGGACACGGCAGCAATTACACATTTATCAAGCAGAATCTGTTTAGCGACTGGGATAGCGCCATGTAGCGTCTGATTCATCATTTTCACAGCCTCAGAGAACAGCGCCAGCGTTCAGCCTTGCACAGCGCCAGGTATGACCTCTCGCTACCTGTCGCTCTCCCATACATTTCAATGGACGAGCCTTTTCTTCTCTTTAAACAGGTTTTTTTTGTTTTTGTTTTTTAAAATCTTAAATAATGTTGTGACCTCTCCTGGCATTGAAAATGCATTTTATTCACAATGTTTTATGTTTTATTTATTTCTGCAGAAATGACATCACAGCTCTGCCATTAAAGTGTCATGTTACAATGTTGTTACAATGTAATTCCATATGTTGTCGCTTTGTTACTGGTGGATAGATGCTGAAAAACAGACTTTAATCACACCGCCTCCTGCGCTCTGAGCTTCAGAGAAGCATTTTTCAGCGCCAGAGATTTGTGAGGCTGTTTTTTTGCTGAATATGGTGTGAGTCGGTCGCACTGACCAGTCGCTAACATGCGCTCCCATACAGCGCTGTACTGGTCAAATAGTGACTCCTCACAATGTATTCAACATTACTGCACAGCGACTGAGTCGCTATGAACTAGTGACCCACGGCCGAGCACTGCGACTACTAGCGGGCGCTCTGAAAATGCCGCTACAGACGCTCATCTGTCGCTACCTGGCGTTAGTGATGAATCAGCCTGCCTGTGGGGAGGAGTTCTGGGGCTAATATACGAATTCATATTATATTATTATCCTAATTAATGATCTCACGGACATCCTCCATTATTAGGATAATAATACAATATGAATATTCGTATGTTAGCCCCAGAACTCCTCCCCACTAAGCTTTTTGGGGTTTTTAATTGTTGTATGTGTTTGTCATTTTGTATATGTGTTTTGTATTGCTGGCATTAGACTTTATGTAAATACATTTAGAGGCCGATTCATTAATAGCGCCAGGTAGCGACAGATGAGTGACAGTAGCGTTATTTTCACAGCGCCCGCTAGTATTCGCTGTGCATGGCCGTTGTTCGGCTGTTGACAGCGACTCAGTCGGTGTGCGGTAATGTTGAATACGGGGTTAGGAGTCGCTGTTTGACAGGTTCCGCGCTGTATGGGAGCGCATGACAGCGAATGGCCATAGCGACCAGCTCCCAGCATATTCATCAACAAATCACGCTCAAAAAATTCTGGCGCTGTGAAATGCTTGTTTAAACCCCAGAGCGCTGGCGGCGATGGGTTAAAAGTAGTTTTTTAGCCCCCAAACAACCATATTTTTTGAAAAAAAAAAAAACATGTTTTTCCAAACATTTTGTAATATGAATACATTAATATCAGACCTGTAATATCAATTCTGCACAAATTTTATTTTTTTTTTTAACCTTAAAAAAAATATCTAACATTGCAGAAGTGGTCACAGAATTAAAAAAAAAAAAAAAAAAAAAAAAAAACATTAATAACAATTAATTATGAATATTTAAAGATTGTTCCATTGAAATGCATTGGAGAGCGCCAGGTAGCGAGAGGTCATACCTGTCGCTGTTCAAGGTCGGACGCTGGCGCTGTGGGGTGAGGCTGGAATAATGATGAATGATTCGCTATCTGGCGCTCTGTCAGTCGCTAAGCAGGATCGGCTTGATAAATGTGTGATTGCGGAGGGGAGCCGGCGTTCTCGTGGCGGTGAGCGTCATTACCGTTTGCTCACCATTCGCTACCTGGCGCTATCCCTTGTTAAATAAGGGCCTTAGTAGACTGATTATTATGTGTGTGGGGACTGTGGTTGGCCAGCTCGAGGGTCCCACTACCCAGGGAAAGGTGAGTACGTTTGGGAGACCTGAGGGGGTTTCACACCCCGGGGGGGGGCAAGGGTCAAATCCCAGGATAGTCAAAATCTTGAGGTTTTGGTCCACTTTAATTCCAGAAAATAACGCAATTACCTGCAACGTCAGTGACGGGTCCCAGCTTTGCGCTAAATCTTTTCGCTTTTTTTTATACAATAGCGCGTCCCTGTCACCCCACTTTTTAAAAAAAAATCGTTGGCCAGTAGCGCCCCCCAGGGGGGAAGATAGGACGGGACGGGTCCGGGGGGAATGTTTCCGCGGCGCGCCTCCTCTGACAGGCGTAACGCTCACCAGAGCCCCCGAGGCACGGCGCACAAATGCCATCGGCCACCCTGAAAGGCAGAAGGTAAAGTTTATTTTTGTAATTTTTTTTTTCTCTCTCTCTCCATTAAACATCCCTCCGCCCCCCCCCCCCCCGGACCACCAGGCACGCTCCCGCCTTGCATCGGGGACACCGCGATTTTACTGCCGCAAGCGACCGCCGATCCCATCCTTCCTCCTCCCACTAATAAAAAAAATAATACAAATTTAACATTTAAATAATACAAATAATAATTGATGAATAAATAAATAAATAATTATAAATAAAAAAAATAATTATGAATATTTTTTTAAAAATCCCTCGTCACTATTTCTCTCCCGCCCTGAGGCGATGCTCAGTGGAGGTGGCGCGCCGGCTCCCTATTCTATTTAGACACCTGTTTGTGGGGATGATAAAGCGCCACTCCGCGCAAACAGTAAAGAGACGCACGACTACAGCGCGGGAGCGCGCCGAGACGAAGGCGGGTTATCCCCAACGAATCCAGAGCCATGTGTGCGCATACCTACCAACTTTCCAGGGTGGGAAAGAGGGATGATTGTTAAATTAGGCCACGCCCCCTCATTGAGGGATGGATGAAGCCACGCCCCCTCATTGAGGGATGAATGAGGCCACGCCCCCTCATTGAGGGATGAATGAAGCCATGCCCCCTCATTGAGGGATGGATGAAGCCACGCCCCTCTCATTGAGGGATGAATGAAGCCACGCCCCCTCATTGAGGGATGGATGAAGCCACACCCCCTCATTGGGGGATGGATGAAGTCACGCCCCCTCATTGAGGGATGGGTGAAGCCACGCCCCCTAATGAGGGATGGATGAAGCCACACCCCCACATTGAGGGATGGATGAAGCCACGCCCCCTCATTGAGGGATAGATGAAGCCACGCCCCCTCATTCAGGGATGGATTAAGCCACGCCCCCTCATTGCGGGATGGATAGGAGATACAATGTAACAGTTACAATAGAAACACTTTGAATAGACAAATGAATCATTTATTGCTGCAGATCTGCATGCTACACCTCAAAGAGGGACAGTATGTAAATGAAGCCACGCCTGCTCATTGAGGAATGGGTGAAGCCACGCCCCCTCATTGAGGGATGGATAGGAGATACATTGTAACAGTTACAACAATAGAAACACTTTGAATAGGGAAATGAATCATTTATTGCTGCAGATCAGCATGCTACACCTCAAAGAGGGACAATTGGGAACAACAAGGGACAGAGGGACATGGACTCAAAAGAGGGACAGTCCCTCCAAATCAGGGACCCTTGTGAGGTATGTGTGTGGTAATCTAACTGCGCTAAACTAACTGACACGCACCGCCAGGCTTTGGATTGGTCGGATCGACCGGAAATTAGCAAATTAGGTTTGATTTGGCCAAAACTAAATATTGGCGAAATTTGGGTCCGGATGGGACCGGTTCTGCTTTATGGTAAATAGCGGGGCATCCCTAACCCAGGAATTAAAAAACCCACAATAGTCAAAAGATTCCAGAGCCGGCCGTGCTGGATTTAGTTCCACTTTAACTCCTTAAAATCATCATGATGTAAAGCTAGAGGGGCCCTTTAACAGAATGATGTCATTTCTCTTATTTATCCTTCAAAGGCTTCTTCTCTTTATTGATCCAGTTCTGACACTTAATCTGGACCTTCACCCTGAATAAGAGTCTATCTTATATGTTTCCCCACCCTGTACATACAGATTGCTCACATTAATCCGGACCCTCACCCTGAATAAGAGTCTATCTTATATGTTTCCCCACCCTGTACATACAGATTGCTCACATTAATCCGGACCCTCACCCTGAATAAGAGTCTATCTTATATGTTTCCCCACCCTGTACATACAGATTGCTCACATTAATCCGGACCCTCACCCTGAATAAGAGTCTATCTTATATGTTTCCCCACCCTGTACATACAGATTGCTCACATTAATCCGGACCCTCACCCTGAATAAGAGTCTATCTTATATGTTTCCCCACCCTGTACATACAGATTGCCCACATTAATCTGGACCCTCACCCTGAATAAGAGTCTATCTTATAAGTTTCCCTAAGCCTGTACATACAGATTGCTCACATTAATCCGGACCTTCACCCTGAATAAGAGCCTATCTTATATGTTTCCCCACCCTGTACATACAGATTGCCCACATTAATCTGGACCCTCACCCTGAATAAGAGTCTATCTTATAAGTTTCCCTAAGCCTGTACATACAGATTGCTCACATTAATCCGGACCCTCACCCTGAATAAGAGTCTATCTTATATGTTTCCCCACCCTGTACATACAGATTGCTCACATTAATCCGGACCCTCACCCTGAATAAGAGTCTATCTTATATGTTTCCCCACCCTGTACATACAGATTGCTCACATTAATCCGGACCCTCACCCTGAATAAGAGTCTATCTTATATGTTTCCCCACCCTGTACATACAGATTGCCCACATTAATCTGGACCCTCACCCTGAATAAGAGTCTATCTTATAAGTTTCCCTAAGCCTGTACATACAGATTGCTCACATTAATCCGGACCTTCACCCTGAATAAGAGCCTATCTTATATGTTTCCCCACCCTGTACATACAGATTGCCCACATTAATCTGGACCCTCACCCTGAATAAGAGTCTATCTTATAAGTTTCCCTAAGCCTGTACATACAGATTGCTCACATTAATCCGGACCCTCACCCTGAATAAGAGTCTATCTTATATGTTTCCCCACCCTGTACATACAGATTGCCCACATTAATCTGGACCCTCACCCTGAATAAGAGTGTATCTTATAAGTTTCCCTAAGCCTGTACATACAGATTGCCCACATTAATCCGGACCCTCACCCTGAATAAGAGTCTATCTTATATGTTTCCCACACCCTGTACATACAGATTGCCCACATTAATCTGGACCCTCACCCTGAATAAGAGTCTATCTTATAAGTTTCCCTAAGCCTGTACATACAGATTGCTCACATTAATCCGGACCCTCACCCTGAATAAGAGTCTATCTTATATGTTTCCCACACCCTGTACATACAGATTGCCCACATTAATCTGGACCCTCACCCTGAATAAGAGTCTATCTTATAAGTTTCCCTAAGCCTGTACATACAGATTGCTCACATTAATCCGGACCCTCACCCTGAATAAGAGCCTATCTTATATGTTTCCCACACCCTGTACATACAGATTGCCCACATTAATCCGGATCCTCACCCTGAATAAGAGCCTATCTTATATGTTTCCCACACCCTGTACATACAGATTGCCCACATTAATCCGGACCTTCACCCTGAATAAGAGCCTATCTTATATGTTTCCCCCACCCTGTACATACAGATTGCTCACATTAATCCGGACCTTCACCCTGAATAAGAGCCTATCTTATATGTTTCCCCCACCCTGTACATACAGATTGCCCACATTAATCCGGACCCTCACCCTGAATAAGAGCCTATCTTATATGTTTCCCACACCCTGTACATACAGATTGCTCACAATAATCCGGACCTTCACCCTGAATAAGAGCCTATCTTATATGTTTCCCACACCCTGTACATACAGATTGCCCACATTAATCCGGACCTTCACCCTGAATAAGAGCCTATCTTATATGTTTCCCACACCCTGTACATACAGATTGCTCACATTAAAAATCATCCTCCCTGCATCTACTGCATGTTATGAGCCTTTAAACATCCAAGATGGCGGCTCATGGATCATCAGGCAGGGAAAGAATAATAAGTAAGTGACTAAAAACATAAAATATATTAATATTAGATGCTGGGGAACAGTTATTTAAGGGTTTGGGCTCTTCATTAAATCACGCTGAAGGTCCAGATTAATGATACAATGTAACAGTTACTGATACATTTGTATCATTGGCTTTATATACTGAAGATACACCATCATCAGTATATAGAGGTGTAATGGTGTTTATAGTGTAACATCAGTATATAAAGCCAATGATATAAATGTATCAGTGACGGTTACATTGTAGATACACCATCATCAGTATATAGAGGTGTAATGGTGTTTATGATGTAACATTAGTAATACTGCTGTTACACCATAAACACCGTCATTGATACATTTGTATCATTCGCTTTATATACTGATTCAGTATATAAAGCCAATGATACAAATGTATCAGTGACGGTTACATTGTATCAATAAACCGGACCTTCAGCATGATTTAATGAAAAGCTCAAACCCTTAAAAAACTTTTCATCAAATACTGCTGAAGGTCCGGATTATTGATACAATGTAACAGTTACTGATACATTTGTATCATTGGCTTTATATACTGAAGATACACCATCATCAGTATATAAAGGTGTAATGGTGTTTATGGTATAATATCAGTATTAACATTATTATAAGTATTATCATTGCTATTATTTTTGCTACTACTTTAACTCTTGTCAGTAAAATAATGAGATAAGATTTGTGTCTGTATAAAGAAACAATAGAATAAATAAAAGAAAGATAACTCTCCTTCATCTGGGTATATCTGTAGAAATAAACCAAGGCAACTGGACTGGATACTTTGAGGCTGATTCATTAACAGCGGCAGGTAGCGAGAGTTGAGCGACTGTAGCGGCATTTTCAGAGCGCCCGCTAGTAGTTGCTGTGCTCGGCCGTTGTTCGGTAGTTGATAGCGACTCAGTCGGTTTGCCGTAATGTTGAATATTGGGTGAGGAGTCGCTATTTGTCAGGTTCCGCGCTGTATGGGAGCGCATGATAGCGACTGGCCCTAGCGACCGGCTCCCACCATATTCATTAACAAATCACGCTCAAAAAATTCTGGCGCTGTGAAATGCATGTTTAAACCCCAGAGCGCTGGCGGCGATGGGTTAAAAGTAGTTTTTTTAACCCCCAAACCACCATATTTTTGGAAACCAAAAAAAACAAGTTTTTAAAATAATTTTGTGATATGAATACATTAATATCAGACCAGTAATATCAATTCTGTAATTTTTTTTTTAAGTTTTTTTACCTAAAAATTATTATTATTATTTAAATTATTTAAAATGGCAGAAGTGGTCACAGAATTTTTCACATTTAAAAAAAAAAAAAAACATTAATAACAATTAATTATGAATATTTAAAGATTGTTCCATTGAAATGCATTGGAGTGCGCCAGGTAGCGAGAGGTCATACCTGTCGCTGTTCAAGGTCGGACGCTGGCGCTGTGGGGTGAGGCTGGAATAATGATGAATGAGTCGCTATATGGCGCTATCTCGGTCGCTAAGCAGGATTGGCTTGATAAATGTGTGATTGTGGTGGGGAGCCGGCGTTCTCGCGGCGGGGCCCGTCATTACCGGTCGCTCACCCGTCGCTACCTGTCGCTATTCCTTCATAAATAAGGGCCTTTATTTTTTTCTTCGGAATATAAGGGTTGATTAGGAGTCGCTTTTTTCCGGTTGCCTTGATTTATTAGATAAGATGTGTAATCCGTAATAAAATCTAGGATTAAATCTGAGCCAATCAGTATCAGATTATAATGGCAGAACCCAATGTACAGGGTCTGATTCCTGCGCTGAATTACGGGGAGGATATCGGAACGCTGCGCACGACGGTGAATATTGGCGGCGTTCCTGACGAACACCTGGAAGACGTAAATCACCGGCGCGGTAAACACTTCAGCGCAGAACATATGAGCGGCTGTGTTCGCCCCCGCCGCCGCGCTCCGCTCCGCGCTACGGAGAGACCTTCCACAGGAAGAAGAAAAATCGATAAATCACCGCCGCGGACCTTCGCCTAATAAACACTGCAACACAAAAAAAAAAACGTAAAACTTCTGGAAAAGAACATAGAGATTCCAAACAGCGTCGATATATAGAGACCCTGCCAGCGCGAGGTGAGCGACGGGTTAAGAAAACGCATAGAAATGCATTAATTAAAGGAGAACTCTCCTTAAAACACCTGCGATGATGGAACGCAGTGATGTGATTGGCTATAGGAAAAGAAAAATCGTGCTAATAGACCTTATTTATCTTCCTCCTTGAGCCAGCAGGAAGTGACGGGGCCGAGCGGCGTCCGTCTCCGCACAAAGCTTTCAAGTACAGCGCTGTGTTGTCAGATCACACGCCCCGTCCCATCATTCAATGCGGCGGCTGTCGTTTCCTAAAACAACTGTCACAGCTATTTTTAAGAAAGCAGGGATTGAATGCGGGTGTTAAAAGCAGCAGCCCAACTGGCCCCAAAGCAGTGTGGCCCACCGGGCATTGTCCCGAGTCTCCCTATGGCCAGTCCGCCCCCGGACAGGGCTTGTGATTCAGGTGCCTTAAAGGAACAGTCCAGGCAGTGGGTGACATGAGCTGCTTTCTG